>VDFB02271358.1:1213499969-1213568719 GCA_007258455.2 Sequoia sempervirens
CAATGTTACACTTGAAATAGCTAGGACTAACCAGAGATAGGAAATTACAGAATAAAACAGTGCAATTTCTCACAACTATAGTTAAACTATAGCCCTAACACGTTTATCAACAAGCTCAATGACGAACACAACAAATCTTTTTAAAAATTCAAGTGCAAAATGACCGGGAGGCACAAAAATTAACTCACGGCTTTGTTTTGCAGAAGTCCCAAATTCTGGCTGCAAAGATTCACAACTTCGTTTTCGACTTTGAAACTGCTCCGTAAAATACTTGAATGCCTTGTGATACAAATAAAGCAGGAGAATTGATTTTATGTCGATCAAATCATGCCAGTAGGTGTTTCATCCGCCATTAAAGCTCACTCGCGCGTTGCACGAACGACTCCAACCATATTTGATTCAGATTTAAATTCAAGCCGTCAATCTTTCAGTTAGATCAAATTATCGAACGATCGCCTTCAAAACAAGCTCACATAATCACCAACATGGCAATAAATGGCCCACCATACCATACACTACCAAGGAAGTCCACTTGGTAGTCGCCCGCGATATCACAATCAGTAAAGATCCTGCAACTTTGGATCATGTAATGGCGGGCAACTGCAGATGTTGAGCATCAGTGATCTCATTCCTTCAACATAGTCACCAGCCTTATCAGTAACCGTTGAGCAACTTTTTTTTGAAGATTATAACATATCCATTGATTTAAAACATGTGCATCTCAAGAACACTTTAGTAACCCGCCTTTTAATGTATTAAGGCCGGATTAATTTACCACAATATTTCCTTTATTCTTTCAGCTTCATCAGATGAGACACGTGGCACTCACCCGTGATATCGCAATCAATAAAGATCCTGTAACTTTTGATCACGCGATGTCAGGCAACCATTGAGATCTGATGATAATTAATCGACGGTCAACCAAACCTATCCCCTTTGGCCTCACCAGATGGGACACGTGGTGCCTGCCCGTGATATTGCGATCAACCAAAGTAGTCTGGTGGGGTCATCGTGGGATGGCGGGGAACGACTAAGATCAAACGACAGTTGATCAACAGTTGCACGAATTTCATCCTTCTGCAAAACAAAACATTTATTAAGAGGACAAGGGGGCATCACTAGGCAGATGGTAAACAACAACATAAGTTGTTTTTTAAATGATGAAACACAGGGCCAACCAAGACTTAGGAAAATAAAACCTTACGGAGGAAAGCACATTTTAAAACGAAGGGACTCAGCCTAGATGGAACAATAGGACATAAGTCATTTTAAGACCCCTCAAAAAGTAACAGTGGAATAGAACCCAACCAAGGCGTAAAATAAACACAAGGGTTTTACATGAAAATAAGGCTAAAACCCCCAACCTAAGGAAAATTTTCCGACACCATGGAAGACCAGTGACATAAGGTAGGGTAGGAATGGAACACAAGGAGCAAAATTTGAAGTTCCATTAGTGGCTCCAGTTGGGGACGTTCATTCCACTGGAATGAAGCGAGAATTCAGAATCTCATGTGGACCAGACCAAGATGCAGAGATGACCGAAAAGGGATTGTTCAGACAAAACAATCCAAACTATGTACAAAATATATACAAAATATACAAACCTAAACTATTGTTCATGGAAAAGAATACTTCAAGTGAAGTATAACTTCAAGAACTGTCCATGAACTGGTAGTTCAAGAATATCCCCTATCATATCTTGGATGAAGTACGAATCTTCACCCCAATTACCATTAATCAAAAATGGACCCAACCAGATTGCATCAAATTTCCCATGTTTCCCTTTATCTTCTAGTCTGGCATTCCACATTAAAACCAAATCTCCATCTTTGAAACTCCTTGTAGTTTCCCTCTATTCATACAAATTCTTTACTTGCAACTGCAACTTTTCATTTCTCTTTTGAGCTTCCCTCCTCGTTTCATCTAATTCTATAAGAGCTTCCACTCTCAATTGCATCTCATCATCAATTTTGCTATCATACATCTGGACAAACTTATACATTTCCATTAAGTTATTTTGGGGCAACCTGGCATTTATCCCATAAACCAAGTCAAATGGGGCACAACCTATTTCCTTCTTCACAGTTACCCTATCTGCCCAGACTGCTAATCTCAGCTTAGAATCCCAAGCCTTTTTATTCTGATCTAGGATTCTTTTAATAATCTTCATCAAGCTTTTATTGCTTGATTCTGCTTGTCCATTCCCCTGTGGGTGGTATGGTGATGAATAAGAAATTTGGATGCCATGCTTCTCACAAAATTCTATGTATTCCTCAGATCTAAAACACATTGCGTTGTCTGACACAATCTTTTATGGACATCCAAATCTAGTCAATATGTTGCTCATCAGGAAGTCAATTACCACTTCACTAGTGGCTTTCTTTGTTGGAATTGCTTCCACCAACTTCATGAAATAATCAGTGGCCACCAATATCCATGAGTGGCCTCCACTAGATTTACATGCTATCTCTCCTAAAAAATCAATACCCCACTGCTGGAATGGAGCTTGTACTATAACTAGTTTTAGAGGCAAGTTACTAGACAACTTTAACTTACTAGAGAAACGTTGACAAGCATCACATGTCTTCACTAGTTGGTGTGCATCCTTAAAAAATGTAGGCCACCAAAATCCAGCCCTCATTATCTTATGTGCAGTTGTTTTAGCCATATAATTTCCTCCACAAACTCCACCATGCATCTCACTCAGAAGTTCTTTTGCTTGATTTCGGTCAACACACTTCAACATGACACCTTCTCCATTTCTCCACCAGAGCTTTCCATCTACAATAACATATTTGATAGCATGTAACTTCAATGTCCTTTTCTCATTTTCACTTAAATTTTCAAGACATTTCATTCTTTGCAAATAATATATCACATCTTTATACCATTCATAATGCTCCATATCACATATGTGCGATCTATTCTCCTCTTCTAGCAAATTTATCTGATTTGCTTCCAGATTACTTTGGGCCATAAGCGTGGCCAATCCTTGCCCTCTTACCAGTTTAGTAATCTGAACCTCAATATTGAGTTCCTGAATCCTATTTATCCACCTACACCTTCTTCCTGACACTACTTGTTGTGTGAAGATGTCCTTAACAACAACATTGGGCACATAAGCAATTACAATAGCTCCCATCAAATAAGGCCTAAAAGCCTTTACTACTTTTACCAGTGCATATGCCTATTTTTCATTTATATCATACTTAAGTTCTCAGAGTTGTGGTGTTGGCCTCAAGTTTTCCCAAACCCCATTACCTGCTGCAGCACAGTGCCTGAAAATCATGGCTCACTGGCATGAGCCTCCTGATGTTGGCTTAATGGCTCTTCAAAGTTTCCCACCAACCTAGTCCCATCCAACCCAGTCTCTGAAGCAGCAGGAACATTCCAAAGTCCCCGTTTTATTCTGTCCGAAACATGCACCTTGAAATTCTGGTTGTGAAACCTTTATCACCCTGCAATTACCCTCTCTCTGGATCATCTTTTACTCCATCCTTGGGAAACAATATGTCCCAATAACTTCCCCTCTAGTACCCTGAACACACACTTCTTTGGATTCAAAGAAATACCATACTCCAAAGCTCTAATGAATATCTTCTCTAGATGCTCACAATGATCCTCTTCCTTTTTAGAATATTTTGTCAGGTCATCTTGGTAGATCACCAAAAACAAGTTAATGAAATATGAGAATGCCACATCCATGGCTCTTTGAAAAGTGGCCCTTGCATTTGTTAGACCAAATGGCATTCTTACATAAACATATGTTCCCCATGGTGTAGTGAAAGTGGTCTTAAATTGCTCAGACTCTGACCATAAGCTAGTTATAACCAGAAAATCCATCCATCATAGACATCAATTCACAACATATCACACTTTGCAACATGGCTTCCATATTGGGTAATGGATAATTGTATTTTAATGAAGACACATTCAAATTTCTGAAATCTACACATAATTTGATGTCTCCATTTTTCTTCCCTTACTGGTACCAAATTTGATACCCAGGATGAATGTCTGATTGGTTTAATGATCCCCGCATCTCTTAGTTTCATTAATTCTTCTTGCATTTTGGGGGCCAAAGTGGGATTAATAGGCCTTTGCTTTTGTTTGAATGGCTTGGCATCATCATGCAAAGGAATCTCATGTTGGAAAAGATCCTCCCTGTATGCCTTAAGGTCATCATAGGACCATGAAAACACATGCCTAAACTTCCTTAATAAGTCAATTAGCATCCTTCTCACCTTTGGTGATATTTTCTTTCCAATATACACCTTCTTTGGGGATGCTTCTGTTCCAAGATTTATCTCTTCCAAGTCGTCAGGATGGGAAATAGTATGATTAGCCTTTGTCTTGTCTTGATTATCAAAAAATCTTTCTAATACAACCAGACCCTTGGGAATTGTGTTTGTCTTTAACTGAATGACCTCATTTCCAAATATAGTATCCTTACCATCAACATTTTCAACCAAAGCTCCAAAGTCAATTTCTTGATTCTCATATTCACCCACACAATTAAAAAACCTCAATATATCATCATCATTATCAAAACAATTCCAATTTTTTATGTTATCAGGAACAGATGGCCTGGTTTGCACCTCAACCTTTGAAATTCCAGCATAAGTCATATCATCTGGTTTTATTGCAATATTGGCTAATAAATCTGCCACCTTATTTTGACCTCTCTCCATTCATCCTATGCCAAATGCATCAAAGCTCTCCAATTCATCCCAAACAACATTCCTATACTGTTTCAACCTCTTGTTCTTTGATACATATTTGGATCTAACTTGGGAAACCACAAGCTTAGAATCCCCAATTGCCTTGAGCTTCTTGATCCCATGTTTTTCAGCCAATCTCAACCCCAATAACAAGGCTTCATACTCTACCACATTATTTGTGCATTCAAATAACAGAGTGAAAGAGAACCTGAATGTTTTTCCACTTGGTGATCATAACAAGACACCTGCACCAGACCCTTCTTTTGAACTTGCACCATCAAAATACATAGTCCACAAGTCATCAGATTCTGACAATTGTTTTATTTCTGTATCAATCAATGCAATAGGCTTATCACAATCGCTGGGGAATTCCTCAACCCTAAATTCATCTATACCACTGTCAATAAAACATGTCATATTCTCAATCAGGCCATGCTCAATCATATGAGGTACTTTTGATTCTCTTTCAATTTTGACATCCTTACCATCAATAGAGAAAGTAGCAAATGAAAAATCACATTGCATGTTACCCCCCATTGATGCACTCCATTTTCTTGACAAGAGCATTCCAAAATGAGGTGGGATGTCTGCAACTAATATAGTCATGATTAAATCCTTGTTAGGGTATTGAGTCAATTTATAAGGCAATGCTCTGATAGTTCCAATAACTGGCACTTCTCTTGAATCCATAGCATAACATTTACCTTGAGCAGTATCTACTTTCAAGCCCATTGCCTCCATTATTTTGACTGGCATAACATTATTTGATGCCTCTGAATCTATCATACAGTTCCTTAAAGTTTTCCCATTTATATCCACACTTAAGAAAAAAGGGGTTATATTTTCAAGGCACATGTTAATAGAATTTCCTAAATATACAGGAGGAATTTGTGACACAATTCCCTCCATTTCCTTTTCTTTCTCCTCATCGTTTGCTTCTTTACCACTTCCTTGTTTAGTCTTATTACCAGCAACATTTGTGATCAAGGCTATTGTCTTTTCTTTGTGTTCATTTATTCTCATCATTTCTAGCAAAGGTACGGTTACCTTAACTTGAGAAAGCACATGAAACATATCTACAGGTGTATATTTAGGCAGATTAGACATCATACCTTGATCATTTTCCCCTTTCTTAGGTTGATTACTTCCTCCTAGCTTCTTTTGCTTCTTATCCTCTACAATAGGTTTAGCTAACTTTGTGATCACCTTGGTCTTCACCAGTGACGAAGTTACATCTTCTTGAGGCTTTGGGGTTTCATTATTTTTTGTCCAAACCTTATCATTCTTAACCTCTCTAACTTTTACAACATCTTTTTTGTTGTCAACCTTAATACCTTTGTTTTTGTCCTTTTGTTCTTTAATAAATAGGCCAACAGGTTTACCCTGTTCACCACCCACAGTTCTATTTCTCAGTTGAAGTGAACTTCTCATTTGAGCAACCATTTCCTCAGTCAGTTTTGCAATCTATTCTTCTGATGGTCTCCTTAAGGACACTGAACCTTTAGCCTGCTCCATATTGCAAGCATTATGATCAAAATCATCTTCCTCATCAGAAAAGACCTATTGATGATACATCTCACTTCTCTGCCTCTGATTATCCACATCAACTTCCTGTATTTCGTCATCAGAGGAACATTCTGCCTCATTAATGTATGATATAGCCATACAAACATCTACATCATCCTGCTCATATTCTGATGTTTGATCATGAACATCCTCTTCTACTTCCTCAGCAACAAGAAACTGAGCAACACCACAATAATTTTGATCATGTGGATGTTCACACACTTCACACCATGGTCTATCTGCTACTAGATTCACTGAATGTTTCTGCAAGGGGTCTGACGTATGCTGATCATTTTTAGGCTTCTGGCTAGGCAAGATTGGTTTTCCATCTTTCCAATTTGTATTATAAGGATAATTTTGCAACCTGGGAGGCCTATCATTTTTATTATAAGGTTGCCTTTCATTTCCTATACCCTTCTCTTGCTTGGAAATAGTTTGCTTTATGTCTTTCAAAGTACTGTAAACCTTTTCCCACTTTTCATCATCTTTAGGCTTTGTAGCCAGAACCTTCTCAGTCTTATTCTTAGGATTTTTTAAAAGCGTAGGTTCTTCTCTCCTACCATACTTCCCAGAAGCTCTTCTGTTACTTTCAATATTTATAGCCACCCTAAATGCATCCCTCATAGTCTGAGGGTCCTTATCTCTGAGGAGATATGCCATTTTAGCAACAAAAGCATTGAAATATGTAGTTAAACAAACATTTTCATCAAGCCTTAAAACCTTAAACAACTTATACATTGCTTTTTGAAATCTTAAATTAAACTCTGTCACAGGCTCATTCAATGACTTTTTGATGTTATTAAATTCATTTAACATGAAACTATCATTAGTTTTATCACCATACTGCTCCTTGAAACACTTTTCAAACTCATCCCATGAACCAATACTAGCATTAGGTAGACCTCTATACCAATCCGTCGCATCTTCTATCAAAGATTGTACAAACAATTTCACTACAACATCTTCATGTTCTACCTCATAATCATTTAGCATATCCAGAAAAGCTTTCAAGCGTTCCTCTACTGTCACAACATTATTGCCAGCAAACTTATTCATCCTTTCTCTCAAGTCAGCGGGGATGGAATTTGGATAACCAGGAATACCATCAAAGAACAATGGCCTATACCTTTCCAACTGTATAGGTCATCGTTGAAAAAATCCTTCATTCTTTTGAGAATCAACACCAGACCCTAAATATTGTACCCTAGAACCATCCTGATTTGGATTTACAAACCTAGTTGCATGATTCTTTAGGCCAGAATTATTTATGGTGGGGTCTGGACTAATTTTAGGACCGTCCTTTAAAACATCTTGGTGACTTGATGATTTTGTAGCTTGTGTAGCCTCATCCATGTTTGAAATCTTTAGGAAACTTATTTTCCTCTTCATTTCTACATTTGCAGCCTCAATCTCTGTTCTCTCCAACTCTTCTGCCAGAGCCTCACTCTCCTTCTTAGCCTTTTCTAAGGCAGACTCTGTTTGAAATGACACATGTGGTGGGAGATCTTGTTGAGTAAAATGGGGAGTCACCTTCTCATTTATTTTAATCCCCTCAACCTTTTGCTTTCCCTTATCCAAGACAGGCTTAAGGCTTGTATTACTCAGTTGAGACTTAACATGATTTGAGGGCTTTGGGTCAAAAGGTTTGGGTTGGACATCAATGTGGCCTACTGGGTTTTCTTTAGACACATGCTTTGTTTCCTTATTAGCAATCTTTTGTACAACCGAACCCTCAACACTTGGTTTAGGTTCCTCTTGGTTCAGGAACTTCATTGTTTCCAACTGTCTCGTCAACCTATCCCTTTCAATCACAACATTCCTCAACTCTGCTTCCCTCTCCTTTTCTCTTTTCACCCTGAGCTCAACTTGCTCTTGGATTTCCCGCTTCAAGGAATTAATGTCTCCAAAAACTTCGTCAGGGTCAAGAAAAGTCATGTCAGAACTTGATGTATCATCTAGATCTATTAAATTGACCTCTTCCATTACATGTTCATGCAATAAAGGGTTTACATCATTTTCAGTAGGAGGAGGAGGCACATCACTGGTGCATTCTCTGTGATGGCTTCGACTTCTACTCTTGCCTCTTCTCTTTTCAGCATATTTGACAATAACAAGCCCTTTACTTTTCCATGTCACATATTGAATCGATGTATTAAATAATGAATCAAAAAATCCACCACTGTCTGACTCGAAATTTCTAGACACCTCTTCAAGATTATCAGGGATAGGGTGTAAAAGCTTACTCGTACCTTGGTGTATAGGGTTCTGTGACGTGGGAACAGTAATACTAGATTCTAGTCTTTTCTTTATCCAATCCTTCTTCTTCACTTTGGGAAGTTCACCTTCCAATTTCTGTTCCGAATGATTCTTCACGAATGACCTGGTGTTCTTCATTATTCGTACTAGTCCAAAAGTTCTTTCCACTTATAATAAACCTTTCAAAATAAAATGCACATTGGTGCAGAGACTTCAGAGTCGCCACCCAATTTTCTTGGGAATACCAAATACCTAAAGACACGTGGTAGAATATAAAAACCTTTGGAACCTCGTACTGATAACACACAAAAGTGCTTTACAACATAACTCTTAATGCTTATGAAAATAGATGAAGTGGACAAACCTAACAAAGAATTATAGGCTCAACCTTCAAATCACATAAACATTATGAAAACTCTATGCAAAATGGACAACCGACACATCGACAAGAAATATTAAAATTAGCTCCCCAGCAGAGTCGCCATTTTGTTGGTTTGTTTTTTACAATGTAACCAGGTTTATCTTCTAATCTACCTATGGAATTGCCAATTCCAATCAAGGCCAGCTCGAAGGACTTAGACCAACTAACGAGGACTTTAAAAAGCCTCCTACACTTCGGGCTTTGCAAGACCCAGAAGGGTAATTCCTTAATGTGTTTACAACCTCTGTACCATTATTATAAACAACATTAACAATAACAAATAATCTCACTAAGTAGCTCAACACGATAGGATAATATCGAATAGAATTGGCTATTCATCAATAATATCAACTATCTGGAGCATGAGATAACTACAACACAATCCACAACATAAGATAGTCATTGATTTGCAATTTGTAGCAAGCTCTAGGCAAAGACAAACAAATACTGAATCATACAGATAATTACAACTTAGATCAGTGCCATTTATCTATTGGAGGAGTCAAATTCATAAGCATCTATGGGTGTATGACAGATTTAACACATAACATATGAAATCCTTGACGACATTGCATTTGCAATCTCATCAATATGTACTCTAACTCAATACTACTTATCAAATCCTTATACAGAACATATCCGCCTATAATCCCATTCAAGCATTTTAATTACTTCCTTGAATTAAAGCTAAAATAGAATCATACACACCACAATAGTGAGATGAATGAAAGAACCCTTAGTTATTTTATTCAAATTTCAGATATGCATGTACAATGGAGAGGCATGAGCTTGAATTTATCATTTTAACTCAAATGCTAGTACTATTACACAACATTAAATCCCCATGAACTCAAACAGAATGACTCAAAACTTAAATTGCATTTTCTTTAAAACCATCGAACTTTACAATTTTCTCTGCAACTTCACCTAGACTAGACCCAAAAATTATCTAACTTGCTAACTCGTTCTTCTGGCCTTGAAATCCCTCTTATAGAAAATGAAGGAGCAAACAAGCATCGGGCCAGAAAGTAAACATGTCACCAGCCAATTGGCACACCTGGTGATATTCCAAAAATTGTTACAACAACCATTACCTTGGAGAATATTCTTGTTCATCATGTCAGCTAAGGAAAGTTGATGCAACAACAAAAACCACAAAAAACCCGCGCCGAGACCACCATCAAAGAAAAACTGGAAACCGTTGTAACCACATCATCTAATTTACCACATGTTAGTAGTCCATTCTTTTTATTCTTCCTCAGTCAAATATTTAGTTACCCATTTATGGTATTCTTCATCAGTCGACCATTCAAAATTAATTACCTCATTCACCTTGGCACTATAAGGTGTGTACTTTACCACTACCTGATTTTCATCTCTTTCAAAAGATTCCAAAAATGAGCTGGTACTAATAATCTTATCCATACAACTCACCAACAAATCATAATCTGAGTCATCACAAATTAATTTAATTTGATCATTGATGACCTCACTTTCTTTATCCTGTCATTGTTGGAAAAACCTGATTTTCCCCTGCTCATTAATTATATCAGGTAACAATGTGTTACCCCAATCATTGAAATTCTTCACCAACTCCCTAATCTTCCTACTCAAATCATTTGGTAGGGTCTGAAAACCCTGCAATGACTTAACTAATACTTGAGTAGGCTTTAATGATTGGGGCCTATTATTTGTATCAAACCTTGAGGCCTTATACATGACATCCAAATCACTGGACCTAGGGATCCAATTTTCAATCAATGGTATCACCACCTCCTGATCCCTATCAATATTCTTTATTGCATCTAACAACAAAGAATATAAAGAATGTATAGATAGCAATTTATTATCAGCCTTTTCATTTAAATGTCTTAAGACAGTAGTAAAAATATCCTTTTTCTTTGAAAGTGATCCATCCTCACTTACCTTTAATGATGTATGTAATTCATCAATTATTTGCAAGATCCGCTTCTTTGTAGGATCAACAGAGCACTCTATTTTTTCATCAATTTCCTCTAAAGAAGGGGTCAGGGCAGGATTCTGATTGGGAGACCCTGGTGTGGAAACAATTAGAGAAGCAAGAGGCACTGGCCCTACTATGGAAGGTAATGTACTGGTTCCCAGAGCACTTGATGTCTCCCCAATATGTTTATACCTAAACCTTTCCACCTCAGTCTGCAACTCAACATTTTTCTACTACATCTCGTTGTATTCCTCAATCAAAAGGTTATACTTCTCCATTAGGCTCTTCTTTTCAACCTCCTCCCTTTCAACAGTCTTTTGGGCCAATTTTGCCACATTCACAGTCAAATTAATGGCCTCGATGGTTGAGGTCTCTGAAACTCTTTTTATTATTAATCCTCCTCTAAAATTTGGATTAATATCTGTAACGTTTGGCTTTCTTCCTTGAGGGGCCAATGCCCAAATTGCCAAAGTTTCATATTCCTCACTGAAGACAGAATCTTGCAATGCTGCCTTGAATTCCTCTTTAGAGTCTTGCAAGGGATGCTTGGACTTTAGAATAACATTAAATGCCACAACATCTGCAATGTCCCATTCAGGCAGAATCAATACACCAGCCTGAATCACTAGTTTTCTTCCTTCTTCAGGAGTGATGTTCTTAAATTCTTCCATTAATTCAGCTTTCACCTCCTCACCTATCAGGTCTTAGTTCTCTTCTCTTGTTACATTTATCTTGATATTCTTCAAATTTCATCCTCCATACCAATTGCAAGAATACAAGAGTTCTTACAAATGTATTGTCATCTAGAAACTCCTTGCATGCTTCCATTCTTGTATCTTGTACACTTTTGCCTTTCATATCTAAATCAGATCAACTTTCCTAGGAGGGGAAGGCATACCAACCTACATATCATGATCAGTAACAACAATTTCATCCATTAGACCCTCCTGTGGTTGATCAATTCTTTGTCTTTTAGGGCTTGGCTCAAATGGTGTTGATGAGGGACTATCTTTTGGAGATGATTCTAAATCAATGATTTTGACTGCCCCAGGTGCTTTGAATTTTGGACCTGGTTGTGGAGGCACCTTCATTATTTGCTTTCCTTTTCTGTCCACTTCCTCTTCATCATTGCTATCATCCTTTTTCCTCCTGTAAATGAGCCACCTTTCTGTAGGCTGGTATGTTTGCCTTGTTTCAATTGGTCTGGCACCTTGTTCTTATACACCCAGACTCAATTCTAATTTTATCTTCTTGGTTCTCAAGGTGCCCATAATCTCTTTGAAGTTCTCCATCAGAAAATCAATTTTCTTATGTTGGGGACTAAACTCCAACAATGGATCATATTTCGGATCCATTTTTTGCACAATGTCTAATAGCTTATTATAAGCTATCCATTTCTCCTTTTTCAACTCTTGTTTATTTAGGTCGAACTCATTTCAAATCAGGTCCTCAGGAAAGTTGAATTCATGCACAAACTTGCTAGCTTTTATTCTTTTTCTAAAAAGGGCAAAGAAACCCTCAGGATCATGTTGCCGCTTTGGACCACACCACAAATGGTAATCATCAAAGAACTTCTCAAAATGCACCCAACCTCCTTTTGAAAATGCAAAATCAGACACCACTGTATAAACAAGGAAAAATGTTCCCTTACCCCTCCCAATGAGGTTGTCCACATGGATACAACCTATTTGGCACATAACTTCTGCAAACCCCATTCTTGGTGGCACATTGTATGACAGTATATGAGGGGTTCCCTGAAAACCATACACCCTCAAAACAATGCTAACTGGATATGGGATAATATCACCCCAGTTATGGCACTCTTAATTCTGGCTTCCTCCCCTTTGGCCTGAGGAAATCATGTAATTCCTCAGGGATCCTAGGTACATTCACCATCAATGTAGCCCTCAATCTAGAAGCAAAGCAATTATCAAATTGCACATAACTGGTGCTTTCCTTATTGTAAGATAAATCTGCAACCCATAATTGTACTGGCAATCCTTTTCCATCAACCGATTACCTTAATTCCATCTTTTCAGAGAAGAAATCAACATTTTTGAACAAGAACATATGCATCAGCATAGAATACCAAAAGAATTGAGTGCCGGTATCATTTTTCTGCAACTTTGACAGCCCTTCATGTATCCTCTCAACCAAGAAAGAAGTAAAGTCATATGTCACAAAGAAGTTAGGGTGTTTTATTTTCACCCCTATGAACATGTATGCAATGGGCATCATCACACCAGGACTAAAATCCAAAATCTGACACAATGAATAGAAAGTGGCCAAGAAATGATTTGCAAAACAATTTAATCTGAAAGGTTCTTGGTCACTGGGGCTGATATGAATTCTTGAACCCCCTACCCTAGCCAGATTAGGTGGAAGCAACTTGGCTCTAAAAAGAGACTTCAACTTTGCATATTCCTGCTTCATTTCCTCAAGATTGATAGGAATCAAGTCTTCACTTGGTTCACTCAAGTCAAAAATCTGTTGGATATCATCTCTGTTAATGCTTAATAAAACCATTCCATCATTAGATCCCTAATTACCCATGTGACAGGGTCATATCTTGTGGCCACTACCCTAAGCAGGTCTACATCAGGGAACACATTTGGTACCACCAACTTTCCTAAATCATACATCCATCCGTTTGAAAAGGGGTGAGGCAAATTCCTCTGTCCATACCGCAATCTGAACATTTCCAAGCCTATGAGAGGAACCCTAGCATCGGCTATGTTAGAGCAATTGTATACTAACCCTTCCCCCAGGATTTTCCCTCGCATCAGAACCAATCCCTTCTTTCTATCATTCATTGACAAGGGCAACTAATCTGGGAAATCATCGTATAGGTTTCTTTTTAAATAGTCAATTTGGCCAGAATGTTGCTTTGGCGGTGCCATCTCAAACAAACTAGGGCCTCTTTACAACGTTACACTTCAGATAGCTTGGACTAACCAGAGATAGAGAATTATAGAACAAAACACTGCAATTTCTCACAACTATAATTAAACTATAGCCCTAACACGTTTATCAACAAGCTCAATGACAAACACAACAAATCTTTTCCCAAATTCAAGTGCAAAATGACCGGGAGGCACAAAAATTAACTCACGGCTTTGTTTTGCAGAAGTCCCAAATTCTGGCTGCAAAGATTCACAACTTCGCTTTCAACTTCGCTTTCAGCTTTGAAACTGCTATGCAAAATACTTGAATGCCTTGTGATACAAATAAAGCAGGAGAATTGATTTTATGTCGATCAAATCATGCCAGTAGGTGTCTCATCCGCCATTAAAGCTCACTTGTGCGTTGCACGAACGACTCCAACCATATTTGATGCAGATTTAAATTCGAGCCGTTGATCTTTCAGTTAGATCAAATTATCAAACGAACACCTTCAAAACAAGTTGACACAATTACCAACATGGCAATAAAGGGCCCACCATACCATACACTACCAAGGAAGTCCATGTGGTGGTCGCCCGCGATATTGCAATTAGTAAAGATCCCACAACTTTGGATCACACGATGGCGGGCAACCATAGATCTTGAGCATCAATGATCTTGTTCCTTCAACACAGTCGCCAGCCTTATCAGTAACCGTTGAGCAGCTTTTTTGTGAAGATTATAACATATCTGTTGATTTAAAACATGTGCATCTCAAGAACACTTTTGTAACCCGCCTTTTAATGTATTAAGGCCAGATTAATTTACCACATTATTTCCTTTATTCTTTTGGCTTCATCAAATGAGACACGTGGCGCCCACCCGTGATATCGCGATCAGTAAAGATCCTATAACTTTCGATCACGCGATGTCGAGCAACCATTGAGATCTGATGATAATTAATCGATGATGAACCAAACCTATCCCCTTCGGCCTCACCAGATGGGACACGTGGTGCCCACCTATGATATCACGTTCAACCAAAGCAGTGTGGCAGGGTCATCGCGAGATGGCGGGGAACGACTAAGATCAAACGATAGTTGATCAACAGTCGTGCAAATTTCATCCTTCTGCAAAACAAAACATTTATTAAGAGGACAAGGGGGCATCACTAGGCAGATGGTAAACAACAACATAAGTCATTTTTTAAATGATGAAACACGGGGCCAACCAAGACTTAAGAAAATAAAACCTTGCGGAGGAAAGAACATTTTAAAACGAATGGACTCAGCCTAGACGTAACGATAGGACATAAGTCATTTTAAGACCCCTCAAAAAGTAACAGAGAAATAGAACCCAACCAAGGCGTAAAATAAACACAAGGGTTTTACATGAAAATAAGGTTAAAACCCCCAACCCAAGGAAAATTTTCCGACACCATGGAAGACCAGTGACATAAGGTAGGGCAGGAATGGAACAAAAGGAGCAAAATTTGAAGTTCCATCAAGCCCTACCATGCCTGTCCTCCTAAATCTTTTAACATTGCAATGGTCAATTAAATAATTGATAAATCTTGAAGATTATAATTATCCACTTAATAATTGATAAATGTTCCTGATTATAATGGTTTGGTAGAATAAGGCAAGATTTTATATCTTTTTCCTTAATATGGCTCCTACTTTTAGTGCTACAGTGGCTCCTTGAAAACCTTTTTTATTAAATTTTAATAATAGCTTATGAAATGTGGTACACAAATATTGATTGAAAATTAATTAACAATTATATATAAGTTCTTATTTTTATTTTTTATGAATTCTTATAAAATTATGTTAAAATTATTTACTATTTTTTTAAATAATTTTGAATTGAAATCAGTTTTTTTTATAACTATAGAATTTGGGAAAAATAAGCCCCTCCAAAAGGATAACTCTTGGCATATTATATATATATTTTAATATTTAATATATGTATGCTAGTTATACTAGCACTTGCACCTAAAAGGAGGTTCAAGGATTACATCGATAGGAAACTATATGTATATTAATATGTTAGAGTACATGTTTGTGTATGTGTGTGTATGGATGCCATGTGCTACAAATTCTAGTTGTATGTGGCTAGATTAAACAATTAATAATACGTGCTAAATAATGGACTGAAATAAACTTAGATAAATCTAATTTTTCCTTAAGGAAATTAATTATTATTTGATTTTGAAATATTTGCATATAGATTTAAAACATAAAGCAATGCAAATGAAAAAGAAAGTTACCATCAAATTGACAAAAAATATTGCAAATGAAAATAGAATGTTCCCATCCAGTGAAAAATCAATATTTATCTAATTTTCCATGATAAAGTGAGATTTTAGAGACTTTATATTGAAAGCTTTTACCATTATATAAATTATATTTATTAAAAAAATATTATTATTTATCTATATATATTTTAAAAAGTTAATTAATAATATTATTAACATTTTTATAGAATATATGTATATATTAAAATCAATTATGTAATATTATATATATTATAATATAATAATTATTAAAATTTTAAAAATAAAAGTAATATTTGAAAATCTCTAAATATATAATTAACTATTTATATATTATATTTATTATTTATATATATGTTATAATTAGAAAAAATCTAAAAAGGTAAATTTAAAAATTAATAAAAATATAATGTTTTTTCTAATTTAAAAGTAAAATTGAATAATAATTGTTTTTTTTTTTCTAATTATATATATATATATATATATATATATATTTTTAATATTTTAAAAAATAGGATGATAAAAATCATTTCAATTCTATTGTAACTTTCTTTATAAATTTTAATCTTTGATTTTGAAAAGCAAGCCATTCTCTACCATATGAAAATTTTATGACAGTCACCTCTATTATCATATGAAATTTTTTTGACGGTATGTCATTTGAATGCCTTTCATTTGACATTTAAATTTTTTTTTCAAAAATATTGTTTAATTTATGAATTTTAATATAAAATCTTTTAAATATGCAATATCTTGAAAAATTAGAAAACACAATTATATTCTATTTTAAAAAGATTCTATATTAATATATATTCTTATAATAAATATTATAAATCATATATATTAATAGTTTCTAATATTCTAAAAGTTATAAACACTTATATTCTATTTTGAAAAGATTCTAAATTAATACATATTTTTATAATAAATATTATAAATCATATATATTAATATACAACAATGATAACTATTAGTAAAAATGTCAAAAGTTTCTAAATTCATACTAAAAAATATTTAAAAAGTTATATTTGATTCTAAATTAATTTGTCTTTTTATAATAAACATTATAAAATAATATATATTATAAATTAAAATACTATATTATATATTTTTTTTGCATTTTACATGGTATATTATAACTTAAAAATTTATTAGACCTATAATTTGACTTGCTATATTTTTTATATAACCGTAAATATGACACTTTAAATTATTATCAAACCGTAAGAAAATATTATAAACATATATATAACATTTATTATAAAAATATAAATTAGTTTAGAATCAAGATAAAATATAATTCTTTTTAATTTTTAAAATATTTTTTACAATAAATTTAAGATTTTGACATTTTTACTAACATTATCATTACTTTATATTAATATATATGATTTATAATAAATATATATTAATTCAAAATCTTTTCAAAAAATCTTTAAAATATTTTTAACAATAAATTTAAGATTTTGATAATTTTACTATTAGTTATCATTGCTTTATATTAATATATATGATTTATAATATTTATTATAAAAAAATATATTAATTTAAAATTTTGTCAAATAATTTATGTAATTTTAGGATTAAGTTTGAAATTTGTATTTAAATGTGATTTTAGATAGATGAATTTGGAGATTGAAGTAATATTTGTGTTACACGTAATTGACTTTTACAATTTATATTTTTCATAAAACGTCAAATGACCGTCACAAAATTAAATTTTAAAATTGTAATATATGGTTAAAATTGAAAAAACCACCAAATGAATTAAACCCCAATTTAAAAAATTGCTAATTTTTTTCGGTTTTTTCAGGCATGGTAGAAAGTGAAGAAGTCAATTGGAAACAACTTGGCCTACTTAGGTTTTGTCCTCAACATTTTCCGCAAAGTGGTTATTCATTCATATGAACATGCAATGGCGTAATTTCGTCATACAATATTTTGATTGATTGCAGATCAAACTCAATACAGAAGACGATAAGAAATCCAGGCGATCCGGCACAGGTAAATGCTCTTCCTCACTTTTATTTTTTTGCGTTTCTTAAATGATTTGAGAATTGCATTATTCTGTGATGAATTGTGTCCTAAGATCACATTACTACTCATTCGCTTAAGAGAATTCAAACCCTGCCGTGAATGGATTAGTTACGTACATCAGTTTTTATTTTATTATGTTTTCTCAGTAGGGCTGTGTGTATTAATAAGCCTTCATTATTCGTAAGTCCTTCCTTCCATTTACATAATTTTGTGTCCCCCACAAGATCTGACAGGCGCCATTGTTTTGTTTTTAAAACCTATTTTGCCTGCATCTTCTCGTTTGTTTTTGTTTAGTGGATGATCTGATTTGGAAAGTGGGTTTTATGAAAGTAGATCTGAAAACCATGGCGTCTGAGGGCACGACTACAAATTCAGGGTATTATAGGCCACAGAACATTCTCATCACCGGGGCTGCTGGATTCATTGCATCCCATGTAGCAAACAGACTGACGAGAAAGTACCCTCAGTACAAGATTGTTGTGTTAGATAAACTGGACTACTGCTCGAATCTCAAGAATCTCTTGCCGTCAAAATCATCTCCCAACTTCAAATTTGTAAGGGGTGATATTGCAAGCGCAGATTTGGTGAATTATCTTCTAATTACGGAGGGCATTGACACTATCATGCATTTTGCAGCACAAACCCATGTTGATAATTCCTTTGGAAACAGCTTCGAGTTCACAAAGAACAATATCTACGGGACTCATGTTCTGTTAGAGGCTTGCAAGGTCACTGGACAAATCAGGAGGTTCATTCATGTCAGTACGGATGAGGTATACGGGGAGACTGAGCAGGATGCCATTGTGGGAAACCATGAGGCTTCCCAACTTCTTCCCACAAATCCTTACTCTGCAACCAAGGCTGGTGCAGAAATGCTTGTCATGGCCTATGGAAGATCTTATGGCTTACCGGTGATTACAACCAGAGGTAACAATGTTTATGGACCTAATCAGTTTCCTGAGAAGCTCATTCCAAAATTCATTCTTTTAGCCTTGCAGGGGAAGCCTCTTCCCATACATGGAGATGGGTCCAATGTTCGAAGCTATCTCTATTGTGAGGATGTAGCAGAAGCTTTTGAGGTTGTTTTGCACAGGGGTGGTGTGGGGCATGTTTATAACATTGGGACAAAGAAGGAGAGGAGAGTTATTGATGTTGCTAAGGATATATGCAAGCTGTTTTCCCTTGATCATGAGAAGGTCATTAAGTTTGTTGAGAATAGACCTTTTAACGATCAGAGATACTTCCTGGATGATCAGAAACTCAAGGATTTGGGCTGGTCTGAGCACACAGCATGGGAAGATGGACTTAAGAAAACCATGGAATGGTATATAAATCATCCAGACTGGTGGGGTGACATTTCTGGTGCGTTGCTGCCTCATCCACGAATGCTCACAATGGCTGGAGTAGAGAGACTAGAAGAGAATGGTTCAGCTAATTCGCTTATGGCCAATGATTCAAAACAGGACCGGATGCTTGTTCCCTCAAGAAGTTTCTCGCAAAAACCAGCCCTTAAATTTTTGATTTATGGTCGCAATGGATGGATTGGAGGTCTTCTTGGACAGATATGTGAGAAGAAGGGTATTCCGTTTGAATACGCAAGTGGCAGATTAGAAAACCGATCTCAGCTACAAATGGATATCCAGAACACAAAACCCACTCATGTCTTCAATGCTGCAGGTGTGACTGGCAGGCCTAACGTTGACTGGTGTGAATCTCACAAACCAGAGACTATTCGAACCAATGTAATGGGAACTCTGAATTTGGCAGACGTATGTAGAGAGCAAGGGCTTTTGCTCATGAACTTTGCTACAGGATGTATATTTGAATATGATGCTGATCATCCAGTGGGAAGTGGTATTGGATTCAGGGAGGAAGACAAGCCAAACTTCATTGGCTCCTTCTATTCTAAGACGAAGGCCATGGTATGATATCTTGCTACTTTGACCAAATGTGCTACAGTAGAGCAAATTTTTTTTATTTTATTTTACCGTTTGGCAAAACTCTTAACATACCGAAGAGTTTCTTAACATACAACACAAACCACATTTAAAAATTATATAAATTCTGGGTACAAACACAACTGCAGACATTGGGGCTTTAAGTGCTCCAACTTACAACTACACCACAGCTGGATGGACAGTAGAAGAATATTGTTATATTAGTAACTTGGGAATTTCAGTTGTCATTTGATGAATTATATTGGTTTTGGCTGTAAACATTGAGGCAAGGAAAGACATTTTGCTTGTAATATTAAGTATTTCAAGGAAACCATTTCTAATGTGGCTTCTTTTGTAATGTATTCAGGTTGAAGAGCTACTGAATGAATATGAAAATGTCTGTACACTTCGAGTTCGAATGCCTATCTCATCTGATTTGAACAATGCTCGCAATTTCATTACAAAAATTACCCGGTACAATAAGGTAGTTAATATACCAAACAGCATGACAATCCTTGATGAGTTGCTGCCAATTTCAGTTGAGATGGCAAAAAGAAATTGCAGAGGCATATGGAATTTCACCAATCCTGGTGCTATCAGCCATAATGAGATTTTGGAGATGTACAGGGACTATATTGATCCCAGTTTTAAGTGGGTAAACTTTACCCTTGAAGAACAAGCCAAAGTGATTATTGCTCCCAGGAGTAACAATGAACTTGATGCATCCAAATTGAAGGCAGAATTCCCACAGTTGCTGTCAATCAAGGATTCACTGTTGAAGTATGTATTTGAACCTAACAGGAAGAACAAAATGCAAACAGAGAACGGTCATTAGCCAGTATACAGTAATGCTGGCATATGTAGTCACCATATCCTAAGACTAGAAGTTACCCGCATACATTCACAATCCATTTATCAGGCCAGAGCTTTTCTAGTCCTGTTTGTATTCCTTATGATTTTTTTACAGGAATATCATACACTTTTATTTGTGTGGATACTCTTCGTCATGAAGACCCACTTGATTCTGCAATTTATTTAGCCTTGCTAATTTATAGGGAAATCTGATAAAGCTCGTTTCGGTCATTGTTTGGCTTAAAATTCTGTTAGTGATAAAAGGTATAATTGAGGAGTATTATAATATTGTAATTTGAGCATTACTCCAATAATATATATTACTTTGCAAGCTTACAGACTCCATGCACTTTCATAATTTATTGTTTGTTAGAAATCTGCAGGATAGAATTGTGAGTAATTATGTTGTGTGTTTTAATTCTTTTCTGTAAAAGGTGTAGTTCAGAAGCACTTGGCTTTAAAAGGACATTTTGACTTTCATAGAAATTTCATTTCTTTTTATTTTTTCAATGCAAGGATCAAGTTCATTGGACTGAGGTCTTCCAGCATCCACTTCACAAGGAGTTTTACAAAATGATTACTTTATTCTAGAATCTACTGTATTTTGAGTGTACAGCAGAAATCAAGTTAGTCCAAAGATGACGATTTATATTCAAAGTGTAAATGATCAAATCCAGGTGTGGGTAGTAAGAATAGCAATAAGTGGAGTAATAATTTGATACTGATAGTAAAGCGTAGTGTTTATGCTTGGGTAACCATTTATAGCTTGTTTTTATAAGCATAAATTTTATTGGTCTGGTGTATGTTAATTTTCTAACAGTGATACTATACTTATTTTGAACTCTTGATCCATTCAGCGTAGGTTGCTCTATTTAGATAGTTTATAGTTTATACCAACTGATGCATGATTTTGAAAATATTGCCGCTATGCAAATGATTTGGATACTAAGAATATTTGGGGTACAACAATATAAATTGCTGAAGTAAATCAGAATAACAGTTATATACAAATTAATGAGCTGAATAACAAATGGACAAACAATAGAATACTGCAAAAAACATAAGAGGACAGATTATGTATATGTACTGTGCTGTTGGGATGTGTCTCAAAGGTTGAGTTAACCCCTTGAAATATGCAGCATATGTGTTTACCATGATATACATTGATATCTCTGACCAGGAGAAAAGGGTAATGATTACGGAATATGATGTGGCGAAAATTGGCTATAGAGAAAACCCTCTTTATTCTGTTGTGCAGAAATTGTAGAGGATGAAGGGATCGGTATGGAAGATGAAACAATTTATGTTTTTTGCATGCGATCCTTTGTCTTCTGTTAGTTACAGCTGTTGCAGACAAATCGAGAGCAGATTATTTGTATGTAATCTATTTGTGATGTGCTTCAAAAGTTATGAGTTAAGCTCTGTGAATGGGTTGCATATGTGATGCCATCATGATATTGATATTTTTGTCTGGGAGTGGGTGACGACTATGGAATATGATGTGGAAATGATTAACTGCACAAAACAATCTTTGTGCTGCTGTGTAATAGTTGTAGAGGATGAAGGAAGCACAATGGAAAAGGAAGCAATTTTTTTACCGCATGTAACCTTGTCTTCTGTTAGGTACTTGCCAGTAGGAAGTTCATTTTAATGTTATGTACAGATGAGTGGCCTTAAGAAGTAATGTTAGAGAGCGATGCTCGGTAATTGGGAGGTTCTATTCATATTGATGCCAACTATAGGAGTCATCATAATTTAGATTAATTAAATACAAATCATGTCATTATTTAGATTAATTAATTTAGGGTAATGTTAAGATGTTTTTACCAGGATTTAGTTGTATAGTTTTTTTTAGTCAAATATATTGATTCATATTTTATGAGTATTTGTATATATAAAATTATCTATTATGAGTATGAGTGGTTCTCTAACATTCATTGCATTTAGATGATGTTCACAATGGTGGAGCATCGAGACTTTTTGAGAGCTCACCCATCTCAATGCTATTCCAATGCAAATGTGATTAACCATAGAATCTCTCTCAAAATCCAACGCACTTAACTTACAATTCAAGCATATTAACAATAACAATATTATCCATCACAAAAAAATTCTAACAAAATTTTAGATAACTTACATATTCATATTTTAGAAAAATTATGGATTACACCAAATTGGTGTCTTGCTTGATGGCTAGCTCGACCTTTAATAGTTGCATGGATTGAAATGTCTTTTAATATTTCTTCTTTGAACTGCTTGACCTGTTGATCAATATTAACCTTGAGCAATGATTTATTTATCAAGAGAAGATCATTGATTATGGAAGGAGAAAATGCTTTTTTTAAAAAACTATCCCCACATTGCAAAACTTCGAGCTAAAAGACAATTTTTCTTACATGGTTGTATTAAGTGGAAATATCATAAAACCTTGTGTTACAAATTGAATTAAAAAACAAGAAGAGAGAGTAAGATGGAGACTTGTAAAAAGAATGTGACCCAAGACTAAGGTTCATGATGATGATACAATTGAAATCGAGGACCTCCTAGAGACTTCCTTTCTTGACCAAGTCAACTTCCTGAAGAAAGAATGGTAGGCTGTCACTAGATTACAAAAGCTGGTTGATATTAAGTAGGTGGTGTCTTCTATGTGTTTTATGCTCCTATGTTGTGTTATCACTATTTCTTCACTTAAGTTTTGTTCCTATGTTGTGTTATCACTATTTCTATGTGTTTTATGCTCCTATGTTGTGTTATCACTATTTCTTCACTATGTTTTGTTAGTTTCATGGCTCATGGAACTAGTTTCTCTGATGATGTGATGGTAGTTTCTTTGTAAAAGGTTTGGGGTTCTTTAAAAAAACCCACCTTTTTACCTTAAGAAAAAACTATTAAAAGATTACCAAGACTCTTCTATTATTATAACATTTTGTTATGTTTTTGAATTGTTTGAAATTGACAAAGAAGTAAATTTCACCACACGTTGGATATAATTTTGATTATTATTACTTTCTAAAAATGATTTTTTTTATTTTTTATTTTTTCTAAACACAAACTATGAACTAATACCATGGATCTACGTAGCATAAGCTAAAACATGACATTATATTACATGAGGAGAGGGATCTTGAAATTCTTTATTTATATGTTTCTTAAAAATAGATTACTATTAGTTTTATTTATGTTGTGCTGATTACACTTAAAATTAATTTGATTTTTGTAATATAATAATAAAAGTAGTAAGTATACAATATTTGTGTTAGGTATAATAACATAAAATTTAGGAATTAAAATGTACTTGTAAAAGTAGGATAATGGTTTAGAAATCATGTTTGTGTCATCATTTAGAGTTAAATTTGTGATTGTATTAATTGAATAACATGCAAGAGGTGTTCTATAATAATGTAGCTTGAGCTCTACCAAGTGGTCGTGTCCTTGTGTCTCATGTCTACAAATTTTTGGAGTTTTTCACTTGAATTTTTTATTCGTTGTGATGCTTGTAGGTTCTCAAAAAGTCCTATTAGCATTGAGATGTCACCTACCAAAGCATTGAGGGAACATGGTTATGTTTGGTTGGGAGTTTCCTCACTCAAGTCCTTGGTTTGACATGCTTCAACATACAAGTATTGTAGATTCGATAGTGTGTGAAGCCTTTGGTGTAATGGTGAAGATAGTGTGTGCTTAGAGTGAGGACAAGAACCCTCAAAAGTTGTCTAAGGATGCACTGATGCATGTAGTACAATGGAGGAGAGGTCAAGGAGATGGAGATGCTCAACAAGTGCTAGGGGCAATGCATTCTCACAATATGATTGTTGTCAAACAGATTGCACCCGAATGCTTGAATAGTTAAATTCAGCAATTTGTTGAAACATTGGATCAAACTCAGGTTGTGGGTGACCTATAATGAGTTTGAACCTCCAGATTCTAGGCCGGCTTCCTATATGATGGTTAATTTGATACTCGAATAATTTATTCTGAGAAAAGGGAAAGAGGAAACTGAATTGAATGCATGTACTAAAACTAAAACTTCAGTGATGCACCTAATTGATATTAAACTTGCAGAATGATTCACAACCTATCTTTCAGGGAAAATTGTTAACACAGGGCAACTTGAGCTCTTTGAACACATTATTAATTCATTAAAAGGTTGTATTTATTTCCTTTCTTCTAAGGAAAACTATTTTTTCACAAATAGGAAAAGGAAACAGTTTTTAGCACAATTAATGACCTGTTACAAACAACAATTGTGTATAAGTATGCAAAAATAAGACAAAAACTTGAAGGTTTCGGTAATGAAACACATTAGACTTGCATCAGATCATTCAAGCATACAAAACATCTAAAATTGCAAAGGTGAACTCTATCTCAATGAACGATACGAAGGAAAACTCTACAAGACGACAATCCAAAGTAACCTGTAAAGCTGTAAAATTGTATTAATCTAAATTTGAAAACTGAGTTACAAGACAATTCACTTTGCAGAATGCAAAGGCTGAATAACTAGAACTAGAATGAAAAAGATAAAAAATTTCAATATATACAATGAGAATGCACTTCAAAGTGCATGAACAAGTAACTGAAAGTCAATTTCAGTGAGAAAATGACAATTCCAAGGTGAAATCCAAGCAGAAGCAAAAATCCTTGAAAATAAGGTTTAAACTCATGCAAAAATGAGTGAACTCAGTCTCGAACTTGCAGTCATAAAGCATGCAACTAATCTGTAACTCAAACTGAACTGGAAATCCCTGAAAAAGTGGGCTAAAGCATGCGAAAACTATCTTGTTTTTGCCAATCCGCCCATGACCACTGGAACTTCATCCCTGATTGTGCATGATTAATCTTCAAAACTGATCTCTAATGTATAAAAGCATAAAACACTACGGTTCCAACTCTAGTCTCCATTATTGCATGAATACAAATTTCAAAAAAGATTGAAGTCTCACTCCTCATAGCATGCAAAATATATCACTTCCATCTGGAGTTCACTTGCCTTTAAAAGTAGTTTAATTCAACAACTATTAAAACAATTAATTAAAATTGCTTTAATAACATTAAATAAAAACTACAAATAAAAGTATAAAAGGAATCCCACATAAGAGATTTTCCTTAAATATAAATAAAATATCACTCCTTATATCTCCCAGGTTCCATCCATATCATAATGCTTCAATAAATATTTTTATATGCCTTGGCATATAATCTTATCATCTCCATCTGCATTATTAAGTCGATGAATGAAATGATTTATTTTAAAAGAAATAAGTCAAAAATCAATGATGACTCAAATTAGGGCTTTTGGACAAAACCATCGAACCCTAAGTTCCTCTTCATTTTCTCACTTTGCATTCTTGAAAGAGAAACTATGCTGCGTCGCCATGGAGAATAGGGTTTCTGAATGAGTTTCTAGATTTTTGACACTGGCTGCCATGGAGTTTGCTGTATCCAATGTTTAATGATTTGGAGTCGACAGGAAGTAACTGGTTGAGAACTTCGAGTCTTTGAAATCGAATCATCATGAAAAATGGCTCAAACAGAAGGTAAATCTAGTCATTCTTCATTCTGGGCTTTATTGTGAAGATTCAAAATGACTTTTATTATGCACATGGTCCTGTTCATTCTGTGGATTGGGGTTTCTAAACTCGTGACTTCCCTCTTCTGCTTATTTTGTAAATACTTGAAACCCTCCTCATGGCATCTTCTGGGCATTTCATTTCCTATTTTTTGAAGCCATTTACAGGCTCTATAATTGCGGCTTCCTTATTTGGTTTGTATTTCTGCCTGTGCTCCCATGTTCATTTGCTGATGCTACACCATTTGGCCACCATGGAGTTTGTCTTGGGCATTACCATCTAAATTTTGCAAAAAACTTGAATGAAGGCTTTGCTGTCAAACGCCATGGGCGTGGTATTATATTCTTGTGTTCTTCATTTTCTCTTCATCATGCTGAAATTCAAGTAAAAGACACTATTCTCCAAGCTCTGTGTATTGTTGTTTTGTGCAATTTAGTTTGTCATTACACCCTTGTAGCTGTAAATCATTTATCTGTTTAACCTTTGAGAAGGAAACTCTAAGTATAATTATTAATCATGCTGCTAGCTGCAACCTTCCCAACATAATATACCTTCATGTTGCATTGTCACTGTGCACATCTATCTGTCATGGCATTTTTCTATAGGTGAACATTTTTTCATTATGCACTTGATACAATATAGTCCTTGAACATATATTACGGTTATATCATCATTTGTCTCCTTTGAAGTCATGTTGGCTGATGCTTTAAATGATATTGGTTACTTGTATGACATATCTCATGATCAAGATGCCACCTATGTCTGCTTACTGTCCTACTGGTAAAATTATATCAGTCAATTTGAAAAGTTCCTGTAGCAGCTCAATGCTTGATATTCTGTTAATTCCTCCATGGGTTGCTTTTTCTGATTTGATGACTATCCACCTCTATATGGCTGTCCTTCATGATGATGATGCTTAAATTTATATTTAGTTTGAAACTCATAATCGTGCACCTCTTGCACCATGTAATGCCTCCATCTGTTTGTTGAGTGTCATTGGTTAGAGTGACTTCCCTCCATTGATTGACTGTCTTATTAATCATGAATACTCCCTGATACTCTACTGAAGTATGCATTCATGGCTTATTTATTACCTCTATGAACATGTGATCTGGACTGTCATACTGTCATCTTTATGCAAGGAAGCTTCAAATGTGATCCTTTTGACTGTGGTCATGAGACTCCATATGTTGATTATTACTATATTCTGTTTTGATCATATTTCATTGCTGAATATAGTGCTCATGGGACTGCCACTTGTGAAAACATAACTCCAGCTTGTTCATAGTTCTATGACTATTTGGTAAGCTGCCACTATTCAAATTGTAATGTAGCTGTCCTTTATGCCGATATGCATGAACTCCACTACGAGTATGTTCCAATCCTTAATTCATCATTTAAACATAATGGTATCTTAAGGCTGAGTATGAGTACTGTGTATTATGGTAACAAATGCTACTATCAGGAAAGCATTCCTCATTGAAATACTACTGTCTTTTAATGCTGATTTCATATAGATTGAGGCTGCTCCTCCATGAAATAGTTTTCAATGGTTTGTATTGGCTCCCTAAAAGTGACTCATGCTTTATATATATGCATCTTTTGAATGATGAGCGAAAGGATGACTTGCTCAATCTACTTTTGTCATAATGGATCAAAGGTTGCTCTTGTGAATTCCTCTTGTTACAACAGTCCTTTCTTGATGACTGTAATTGATGCTTGATGAGTTTCATATATGAATGTTGAATGAGAGAATACCTTCATACCTTCTTGATATGCCGGGCTCGACCCTTGTGGGAGCCCGTTTTTCCCCACATATCTGATAAGATGATCTCGAACATGATGAACCTGTTCCTGCACATTGAAACAAACAAGTTAGCAAAATAAAAGAAGTTGAAAGATTCCATTGAATTCTGTTTTCTTTTGAATAGTGAAACCATCTGATGGATGCCTGATCGAATGTACATTATATTTCTGTTGGTAGTGTAGGCATACGATAGGATATGATTTGTCATTGCTTAGTGACCATCTCTAATACCATATTTCATTGTTCTTGCAGATGCATCAGAGCTTGGAGCTGGAGCCACAACTGAAGACCTGGACTTGTCAATGATTCGTCATTCCAAGCAATGATGAATCACTTTCTACCCTATGCATTCTTTACTCTCAGTTGTATAGTGTACTTTCTTTTCTTGTATCTATCATTTGATTATAAATATCAAATTGGCTACTCCCACAGCATGTGTGGGACTTCAACTTTTACAATATGAATAAAGCAGCATTCTTTTATGCAAATTTATGAGTTCCTTTGTCTGAGATTTGCATAATAACACTTGAAATTCATAAGTAATCAAAGTATGGAACATAATGAATACTTAAGCAGATTTTTTTTTGTATTTTCTTTGATGGATGCAATTCAGCTCTACCTGTTTTGAGCTGGTAGTGAAAAATAGGTAACAATGATCTAAAATGAAGGTTTTGTAGCTTGTTTGATTTTGCAATGGAGGAAGTTTAGTAAGGATTTGAAGGAAAAATTGCTATGAAGTAGCAAGGAAGAATACTAAGAGTGTAGGAATATAAGTGGTGAACATTGAACATGAGAGTTAGAGAAATGGTGTGAGGAGTTGCAAGCGGGTGTTCTTGGCTATGGAGGAAAGGGAGTTTCTATACCTTTTCAATGTTAGTTTGTTGCAATCATGTGAGATTCCACTTCAATAAGTCATTCTATCTAACAATTATTTACCTTTTTCTATGTTTCCACTTTTCCATGCTTTACAATTGAAGGATGTCCATACTCTTGCACAAGCAAGGAGGATCTAACTTTATATCTGTCAATTGCATTTTCTGTTAAGTTTCTAAAGACATTGTCATTCATTGATCCCATGAAACAAGATATCTCTGAGACATTTTGTCAAACAAAGCAAATGATTATGGCTAGTTAAATTGATGGACATTGGGATCTACACATGCTTATGTGATGTTACTTTCTACCACAACATGCTTACTTTTATTTTTTATTTATTTTTAAATTGAGCAACATGCATATCTTTAGTAGCACATTCTTCAACAAACTTTATTTCTTTGATAACTTACGAGGAAGATTCCATGGCATCATCTTTAGAATTATGCAATGTTTCACATCCAATTTAAGGGGGGTTGAACTATACATGAGATATTTGTCCATCTAAAGCTTTTCTAGGCTTGCTCTTTTTTAGGGACCATCATATTTTTTTCTCAAATCTCAACAACGTCTTATGACACGCTTAACAAGACAAGGAGATATTAAGATGCCATCTACAATGTAAATCATGAAAGCATGGAAAACCAAATCTTTCAATGAAGGGAGTTCAAGATGTATAATCGATCGGTCTAAGATTTGTGGCAAATAAGGATCATGTTTGTTGCTTGTCAATTCTATAGGTCATTTTTCTATTTTAACAATCTACATTAAAGCTCCCATAAATCCCCGATCTTCATTAAATATTGTATCCTAATTCTCAAACAAGATTAATGCCTTGCTTTTACCTTGGGTCCAACATTTTTCATCCACACCATAAATTTGTTTTCCCTTCTCAGGAATTCAACTATTTTTACCACTTAAAACTTTTGCTATATACTTTTCCTTGTTCATCTAGTGTTGTGCATTTCCCTTCTTCCTTTTTATTACATATCATGAAATTATTAGAGGTGTCACAACAATAATTGACACACACACACACACACACACATGTCAATTATTGTTGTGACACCTCTAATAATTTCATGATATGTAATAAAAAGGAAGAAGGGAAATGCACAACACTAGATGAACAAGGAAAAGTATATAGCAAAAGTTTTAAGTGGTAAAAATAGTTGAATTATATATATATATATATATATGACTATATATATTAGCCATAAGTGTCATATGGTTGCCATGCAAATTATAGTTAAGTAAGACATGAATTAAATAAAACCTATGTTTTGGTAATAACAACATGATAGGTATTGTCATAGGGTTTTGGAGTCCCTTCAACATCTCTTTTTACTTCTTTTAATAAAAACTAATATTAGTGATACCTAATGTGTTGAAATACACAATAACTATTGTTGTAGTGACACCTTTAATAATTTCATGATAGATGTCGTTATGATGGCACCTTTAAATTAAAAGAAGCTATGTTAATGTCATTATTCTTTGAACATATGTAATTTTTAATCATACACAATTTTGTTCAAACTATAACCTAAGTGGTAGCTTAGTTATTAATATAAAATCATTACACCACATGCCACTCTCTAATTGGTCAAGATGTGAAAAAAATAAAATTTATTTTTGTGGAGAAAAAACTTGATATGTGGAATTTGATTTAACATTAAACAAAATTTGTTCTTAAAACCTTTCATATTTGTAATTTAGGTTATATTTTAGGGTTTATACCGATTATAAAATTGAGGTAGCTAGGGTTTCTCACATAATTTATAGTTGATAAGATAATTTAGGACCTTTTGCATAATTTAGTATTTTTGGAATAAAATTTTGGCATACTAAAAATATACAATTCCCTCAATTATTCCTTAGAGTTGAAACTATAGAAGCTTACCTAACCACTTCTAATTAGTTAAAAATATTTCACAAGATTCAAGTACAAAATATAAAATGCTAGCTACCACGAGATAACCAAACCAATCCTGTTGTGCCTCCTAAAGTCAAACAAGTTTACAAAGCTAAAGAGAAAGTCGCTGAACAACTTCCCATGGTTTCTTTCGTTTCTCCCTTAAGGGAAGAAAAGAAACCTATGGTTGATAAACCCACTCCTACACAAACACAACTTGAAAACTGAATAAAAAGAAATTGAAATGCTAGAGAGCATAGGCGTAGACATTGTGCTATTGCTCATTCGTTACAAGAAAAAGAACAAAAGAACAACACAAAAAAATCAAAATCCAAACTTATCACCCACAAGGCATGATGTCTCTTCGCCCTCATCGCAGCATAAACATGAACAAAATTCTATGGATATTTTCATTAGACCTCCCATTGTGATTAACTTTGATGATGACATTGAAATTGCCAAGATTGATGAGGAAATGCATGAGTTAAATATACTATTTTCCTCTTCTATGAGCTTAAATGATGATCCTCCTAATACGAGTGTTGAACCTGGTACATGTCCTAGTTCGACACTTGATGTTGTCCCTTTGGCTAGTTGTCCACCTTCCACATATACTGATCAAGATTGGGATGCAGATGACCTACTATAGGTTGAATCACATGTGCCTTACTAGTATTTCTCTTTGTTTTCTTTTTCATGTTTCTTTGTGTGATTGCATGTGCGTAATGTGATCCCCTATAATTTTTCATTTGATGTATCTCTCTCTTTATGTGCATTCCTCTATTTTTATCTACATTCTTCTATATGTCGTAAACATTTATCTTTTTGCTTGTCTTATTTTTTCCTTTTGGGGATGACGCAAGGCGCTGAGACATTTAGGTCTCTTCTATGTTGACCCGAAAGCTTTTCTTTGTTTTCACTCTGTATGTGTCATTATTCCTATTTTGTGAGTATTTGGGGAATGATGATGTTTCCAAGCTTTATAATCACATTGTAGCAAAGATATATTGACCCTGAATCCATAGATCACTTACGTGTTTTTTGGGGGAAACCCCTTCCCCTTTCATATGTAGTTTCATTTAGGAACATATGACTTGGCATAGGGCTTTCTAAGTAAGCTCTCATGTCCTCCTTATGGTTTGCATTGAATATCAACTACTTTAAAGTTGATTGCTCGTGCATCAATGGTGTTTGCAATCACTTTAAAGTGGGGGCATACATCGACACTCATGTTTCACTGTGTGATTTTATTTATTCTTGTGACGTGTCCTTTTCTTGGTGGTGTCATTGGGTTTGATGTCCTCTAAGAGTGTGATATTTCTTAGCGTATGACTTTCCTCTTAGTGGTGATGCTACATGTTGCATTCCCTAAGTTGTGATTCTCTTATTCTAGACTTGTCCTCTCTTGGAGACATTAGGCACGATGATCCCTAAGAAGAAGACCTTACACAAACTAAGAAAAGTCCCTTTGAAAAAAACCCTATATATATGTGTATAATGTTCAAAAGTGTTTAGCATAATACAACTTGTTAACCTTGTGAAGCTTGAACCCCTAAATTCAAGGCCACCAAGCATAATGCACCTTGCTTGCCAATGGAACATTGCCCATGTTCATAGGTTCTTAGCATAACACAGCTTGTTAAGCCTTATGGAGTGTGAAATTGAAATGTGTGTGGTGCCTTATTGAAGTTGTTGGGAGGAAAGATTTGATATGGCATGGGAGCCTAATAAGATTATCTCATTTTCCACTTTCCTGGGGGCTCACCCAGTCGAAAACCTAAGGTTCCATTAGCCTGTGAGAGCGTATGTGTTGTTTGCATAATGGACACCGAGTTCTACTTGTCAACGCATAGGACAAACAACCATGTTCCACATCGCATTGGGACAGTCAAAGCTTGATCCACCCCTTCCCTGGACAAACAGTCGTGTTCCACATCACGTTGGGACAGTCGAAGAGCTTGATGCACCCTCCTCTTCTCCTAGGATTTGATAGTGTATGATTGAGTATCTTTGTCATTGTTGCATACATATGTGTCTTTAATGGCTACTTTAGTGTGGGTTTGACATGGGGTCATACTCTCACTAAAGTGAGGGCTAAATGTAGTAGGAAAAAGTATCCCTTTTTCACACTTAATTTGGGAATTAAATATTAAAATGAGCTAAATTATGCCTTAATTTAGTGTTGTAATATGTATTTTACATATTCACATTAAGTTTAGGGCCTTATTAAATAAAATGGACTTAATTATGCCTTATTTATGGTGTTGGTGTACTTTTACACTTTCACACCCATCTAGGGATTTGTTAATTAATTAAGGTTAATTTTCCTTAATTGGCTCCTTTAATTCAAATCCAAGCCTAATTAAATGCAATTTTTGAAGGGGAAAACCTGACATTCATTAATGCCACAACATAGTTCACTTAACATTGGAGAATGTGTGTCCTAGGTAAGTGACCTAGAACCCATTCACCCAAGGGAAAATGGGTCCTCACTTAGGCCTAGGACCTAAATTTCAAATATGTTTTTGGGGTATTTCAATGATTTCAAATGTGTATTCACATGTCGGCTTGTGTTATTTGAATTTTGGGAATTAATGTTAACATATGTATGAATAAGAGGTCATTTCACTATGTTTTCACCTAGAGTTTTCAAGCATCCTAAGAATTTTATGTGACTTCATGAGATCAAGCTAGAGAAAGTTCAAGAGCATTTTCAAGGCATTCAAGGGAAAATTATTGAAGAATTATTGCAACAATCAAGATCCATTTTCATGTCAAAGTCTTCTTGCACCGTGCATGTTATTTGAGCTAATATGTTGATTTAGAATTCAAGATCCATTCAAGCATTCAAAGGAATTGTTTCAAATCAATTTTCATGATCAAGATCCACATCCATTGAAGCCATTTCATACAAGTTGTAGATCCACATTCCAAGGTTCAAAAAAGGGTTTGGTGAGTTGTGACATTACATTTGTTCATTCATCATTCCTTCATGCTATTTCATTTCATTACAAGGTTTAATTACCTGTATAGGAGAAATTTTCACCCCTTATGCAAATTCCCCTTTTACCCTTCCTCACTTTAGAAAACCAAATTCAAAGGCTAAATTCCACATAAGCCTGTTGCCTTCGTTCCACTTGGCATCCATTTTGTGTGTCAGCAGAGGAATAACTGTTAGGGACGCCCGCGCGACGCATTACGTCACTGGCAAGATTCCTGTGTCTAGAGCCTACAGAGGTGTTACACTTCCCATTGGAGGTCGATTTGTAATGCCCCTTCGACTAACTGACCCAAATATGGCCGTTTTCTTCATTCTCTCCTTCAAATTCACTCCTTCATGCATTTCATCTTCACAAACTCAAGCATCCTTCTAAGCACTCAACTTGATCTCTCTAAGCATTCTACACATCTTTTCTTGCATCCATCACTCTCAAGTAGCACTTTGCACTCCTTAGCAACAACAACAACACTCCATCAACTCCGTAGAAGAAGTGTGGAACAAACACCATTGCAGCAGAGGCTTGAGTCCTCTCATTTTCTCCTCCATTAGCTAGTGAGCTCTTGGTGGAGGTGGTAAGCTTTCTACTCCTCTCCTCTACGATTTGGTTGAGTAGCACATTACTATTTGGTAGTGCTTTTGTGTTCTTTACTTCATCTCCTTCTTTATCATACTTTTTCTCCATTATCGCTATCTTGGCTGTTCGTGGAGGTGGAAACACCAAAACAGGGGTTTGATTGAGGTAGGCCCCTATATAGCCACCCAACAATTTTCCTCTTCATTGTGTGCAGGTGGACGTGCTTCTTGGAGCTAGATGACAAAAAGCTCTTTTGTGAGATCATTCTTGTCACCCTAGCTTTAATCTATTTACTTTATCACATTCATCTATACATTTCTTACTTCATAGTGTTATTTTGTTCTCCTAAAAACCATTAGCTAGGGCGTTAGTCTATTTTATAGTGTTTAACCTTGTCTCTTTAGTCCTCTAGTCGTACGGATGCCAACAACCTAAGAGATGCTAGCGTGCTGCGCTGTGGTCTTGGAACCACACTTTTGTCCTCAGGCAGAGAGCCACCTGAGGCACAATGTTGAACCCAAAAACTGGCTCGCCTAGCCCCATTCTGAGTTTTGGGTCTGCAAAGTGGTAGGACCTTATAGTCCTCATCATTCTTGTCCCTCATCTCCAAACACCCCTTTAAGCTGAGGTAAGTTAGGGCAGCCTTCCACTCTTGGCTCTCTGTGACTTGGGGCCTTGAACATGGTTGGTCCCCCTCTCTTACATTTTTGGTGAACCTGACGTGAACCATTTTGGTTCTATTCTACGATACTGAAATTTCCTTTCCTCGTATTCTAGGAGTGTTGAAGGTGTGAGTGTTGTGAGGCTTTCACCTTACAACCTAACCTGCAACACCTAGTAGGCGTAGTTGGAAGGTTCCAAAGGTGTTGCGTAATGAAACCTTAATTGGGTCACCATCTTATCCTTTAACCTTTAGGGACTTTGTGAAAGTATCATCTAGTGTGCACAATGGCCTCTTTCCTGCATCAACCTATCCCCTCTGCATAGCTTGTGGATAGTGGTACTAGTATAACCTTCACTTCACAGGACCTGTCGTTGGTTTTAATAAGGAACCATCTCCTCTCTACATCCCTATGTGAATCAACAGAAACATCATAGCAGGTGTTCTCATTGATTTGGCATCTCAAGTAAACATCATTATTGAGGAGATCATGCTAATCAACTTCTTGCATAAAGATGGGTACGATGCACCTGTAAGCACTTTCTGCACACATGATAGAATTTTCGTGCACCCTTTGGGTAGTATTGTCCTATCGGTCTTGGTTGGGCCTAAATCCGTGAAACTTCTGTTTGACATAATCCATAGGTCTGAACTCTTTAGAGTGAAGTTGGGTATCCCTTGGTTGGTAGCTATGAATATCGTACCCTCGGTCGTGCATAAATGCTTAAAATTTATCCACGAGGGTTTCGTGCATGTGATTCATGACACCGGTTATAAACCACCAGTTGCTCGTGGTAGCTACTCCTTGGTTTACTCCTGGCCTGCACCCATTGGTCCTCTCCCACCTAGGATGAACCTTCTACATTGAATGTATCAAAATTATAAGAAAGGGCGTGCCTAAGGCCGAAAGTGAGATACCCTTCGTCACCTTATGTTGTTTCACATAGGGCCTACCTAAAAGCTGACAGTAATGCCACCAAGGCATGTAGAAGGGAAGAAGAGAAGCGGTCCCAAGATCCTTCTTCTTCCTCTTCCGTTGTTCAGCTTGACGCTTCCTCTCACTCCGTTGAGGCACCATCGGATTTCATTCAATGTTTGCGAGAGAATCCTATGGTGAAAGCCCAAGCATCCTGCATTTGAGCTTCCTGTTTTTCCCCTCTGGAGAGTCCTCTTTGTCTCAACCTCTGATGCCTCCTACTGCTCCTACTCCCAAAGTAGTGAATGGGAAGAGGCCCACTACTGAGGCACTTGAGTTGACTCCCCCCACTGGTTGCTCAATCTGCTCCTCCTGTTCCCATTTAGGAGTTTTTTCTTCCGCCGGAAATGACTGTAGTGGACACTCCCATGGTTGAGCAGGAGCCTTCTATTCCTTTGCAGCCTCCAGCCTCTGGTTTAAAGAGTCGTAGAAACTTCCTTTCACGCGAGTGCAAGCACCGACAAAAGGCTCTCATGGCTGAACATGCCTCCTTATAGAGGAAAGAAGAAGAAACGACTGGCCTTGTATTAGGGCCTCTCGCTGCGTCCTCCTCTCTCCTCCCTTATGCTTCCATTCAAACCAGCTCTGTATCACTTCCAACTTCCACTGCAAGTGCAAATGCACCTGACTCTAAAAAGGTGCAGGCATTCATCGCTCCTTTGGTGGAGCCGCCTTTGTTGATGTCCATTCTAGATATCCCGCCTTTCTCGAAACCCATAGATATGACTAACACCTTGGTCGTATCTACTGCGGTTCTCTCCTCCTCCTTTTCTTTCGCACCCCTTGGCTCGTCTGTGGGGAGTTCACATCCCTCAATGAAGCAGAAGGTGGACAGTGGTCCTTCCAGTAATGGAGGACATAATAGGATCCCATCTTCTCTGAAAGGTGGTCCCGCACTGACTTATTTTTTCCTAGTGACTAAACCAGTCCCGACTTCTCCTGAGTTCGTCACCGCTCCCAAGTCACTTGGTGAGCCTAGCAATAAATCTTGGGTGCAACCTTCTTTGTCCATTGATGTAAAACATGACACTCCTGTAAAGTGCATGTTTAACTCTTTGGACGAGGTTCCGACTGATAGGCTGTCATTAGGTCCCATTACTTTAGAATATAAAATTTAATTTGTCGACCGGGTAGTGTTCAAGGAAATTTGCAATAGAAGAAGTCCAGAGTATCTCCCTCAGGTTTTCTAACTTTTAAGAACAACTTAAGATTAATTCTAACTTCAAACTATCTAACTATAAAACTGTAAAGCAATTTATTCCTAAGAAAATAGGAAATGTTTGAATTGAAAGCGTAAGAAAACTAATTTAGAAAGCATAATAACTAAATTGAAAAGCACATAAACAACTAAACTAAGAAGCTGAAAATTTATAAAAGTAGAAAAACTTATAGCAATCCATAAAAAAATTTCTTAACAATAAAGATTCTAATAGTTAATAATAGAAACTACAAAAGTGAAAAGAACAAATACTTCAAAACTAAAATTTCATAACAGTAAATTTAATGATTCTCTACAGAACAACATCATAATAAAAGAAAACACTTATCTACTCCCGTCGAGTGGCCAGCTCATGGGTTATCACATTCATTCACAGCTATTTCAAAAACACTTCTATCAAACATAGTTATCATCCATAACTCAACTCAGAATTTTTAGATAACAATCTCTTTATTCATAAACTTTGGAAACATTCTGACAGTATAACATTACTTTTTCACTGTATATCTTACTTCTAGAGATCATATCTTTTATAGAGAAATTGTAACTACATCCTATATTTCAGATGGTATGGATAACCATTGAAAATATCTAAAACAGATCTACAGATAACTCGTATGTCTTTTAAAAACCTATTACACAGTATTTAAGAGGCTCAAGTCGAGCCATAAAGTCTTTAACTCGAAAGATAACAGAAATAACAACTTTAAGAGCAACTATATCCTCAGTCCATCATCCTAAAGTTCCAGAGCATATTTCCAGCATATATCTTCAGCCTATTCTGGAGCACGTGCTGGCTGGATGCTTCAATCTGCAACTTTGATTGACCGATTATTATCTACAAAAACACTTAAAATAACCCATTAAATCTGTATTAGCAAAATACTTTTAAGAAATCAAAAGAAATAAAGTTTATACAATTTCTCACTAAAAATTAAGCAATTATTTCTCCTAAAATTTAATTAATTGGCAGAGGATAGAGATTTGAATGTATGAACTAGGTCTTATGGTATTATCATGATGAGGTTATTTTTACCTCATCATTTCCTCCCCTTCCTAATTCTTAGCAGGTCCTCCTGTCCCTTGATTATAACTCTTCCCTCTATTCCCTTCTTCATATTTTGCACTAATATCATACAATTTTTTTGCTGTAACATCAAACTTTACAGGGGAATTGTGGAAACCTCTATGAAAAGCAACTCCCCCTTTCCATTCATTGAAGATTCTATCATCTTGATCTGTATTAATGTGAAAAGCATGGGTTGGATATAGCAATAAAGGAGGTCTGTACCTCATTCCTATCCATTTTGTTCTGAGATCTCCTAAAATTTTGGCCAAGGCATTTGCTCTTCTGAAGGACCATATGATACTAAGAGGAGAGATCACCTCTCTTTTCTTTAGATATATAGGTAATGGAGTGTATCTCTCTTCACATGCATGCCAAGCCCTACCAACCAATTTCTGCCCCTATTCTATGAAATGATTATAACAAACTCGAAGGCTATCATCATACCTCCCCTTCATTTTCTCATCCAACAAAAGAGCTACAAATGTCTTCTTGAAAGCTACTGGTCTACTATTTGGAGATATCATTTGAAGTCCTATAATTTTCTCTGCTTGAACATATTCCTTATTACGTTCTTGCCAATGGATTTGATTCCACATAGTAGACAATAGAGATCTTAATTGTACCTCCCCCACAAAAATATTAACAAAGAAATCAGTATGCTTTTCTAACAAAAGATCATGAGTAAAGAATTCACAGAGCATATCTTGCTCTTCAGGCTTTGATTCTGCAAATTTTTTAACAAACTCTTTATCATTAGGTTCATGAGGCTGGTCATTGTAAATTCTAAGCAATTTCCATCTAAAACATTGTTCATTCAAAAACATTGAATACAATCTTGATGGTCTTCTACAGGATAAAAGAAATTCAACTATTTGACATGCATCCTGTTTCCCCTTATAAGTTTTATGAAATGCTTCCCTTAATAACACCATTTCCATTTTCAATATGTTATTCTCAATTTGTGCATTCCTTAGGAAATAGCACTATTCCATCCATTTCATTAATAATGGAGGAATCTGAATTTGGAACCATTCAGTTACCGTTGGTTCGGTTTGAACTTCTCTAGATTCCATCATTGGTTTACTTGTGCTTTCTTGCAAGTCCTACTCTAATTCTATAATCTTACTAAGAGAAGCATTTAATTCTTCCTTCTGTCTTTTCTTTTCTTCCTCAAAGGCTGAAAACATAAGCATAAAATTTCCTTTTAAATTATGATTTTCTTTATTTAATCCATCTTTGTGTATCCTATTTTCCTCATTACAATTATGAATTTGTATTTGCAGCTCACTAATAGATGTATCTTTTCCCTGCATTTCCAACTTTAAATCCTGAATTTCTTGATCCCTTTTATTTATTACAGTCTTATACACCATTATTTCCTCTTGTTGCAATTCCATCTCTTCCTTATTTTTATGCAACTGACTTCTTAACTCTTCTATCTCTAATTTCAATTTTTCCAATTCTATATTAATATTCTCAGTTTCAACTATTTCAATAGCTTTATTGATAACCAGAGATAAATTTCCTAACATACTATCATCAACCTCAATAGGAAGTGGAGATTTTCCCCTCTCTGTTTCCTATTTTTCTTCTTCTACAACTTCTTCTTTAGACACCAAATGAAAATGTACTTCTTCAATAGACATTTCTTTTTCTGCGGATTGGTGAATTGACTCCTCAGTTTCCAAGGTTTTCTTTTGCTTTTTATATTTTGACCTATTCCCTTTACTCTGTACTGGGGTTTTTGTAGATCCAGAAGATAATATTTTGCTCTGCCTTAAAGGAGGAGTATCCTGATAATTTAAAATTGTTGGATCATTTAGAAGAATAGTTATTCTTTTCCTCTTCTTAACATGATGAGTATCCACATTTGGATTCATTATCTCCACATCTTCTGGGTTGGAGTTTCAAACTCATCATTTCTAAATTCTGGCACTTCCTCACCAAAAATGGTAGGAATTTGGGCTTCAGGAGCCTTAGGGTCTTCGGGGGAAGTTGCTCCGGAAGGTGAAGCAACTTGTTTTGAAGATTCTCCTAGTTCTAACTTCCTTCCTGATGTAGGCTTATCAAACTTCCCCAAACATTTTTCCCATTTACTTCTAGGTTTCTTGTGGAAGTGATATTTACAAATCAATTGAATTAACCCATGATGTTTTAATGGTCTTGAACCAGTTTAATATCTTTCTATTGAAGAATTAATAAAATCATTCAAGAAATGAGGCAAATTAACCCTTAGAGCAGGGTTTTCCTTCCCATGCCGCAAATGTATCAACATGCGGAATGCAGGTCCTACCACAGTAGTGAGTTGACCTTCACAAGTAAAATACCTAATAATCCATGCAACAATAGTACCCCAGGGTTCTATTATAGAAGCTTGTTGAAACACCTTATTTTGTCCCCTAGTACTGACAACTATCATGGGTTGAGGGTCTCACTGTCTAAGAAACAATTCTAATAATTTATGATATGTAGTTTGTGTTGTTTCAAATATTTTAATGCCATAATTTTCTAACCCTGAAATAGAAGAGATAATTTTTGAACTCACCTTGAAATGTTTCCCATGCAGAATCACTTGACCATTAGAGTAATTTTCTACAAATGCATTTACCATCTTTTCATTATACCCTTCGAACTTCCTGAAAAAATCCAACCAACCCACTTCTTCAAACAGCCAAGAGATGTTACTTAACCCCAACAATTTTTCTGCAGAAGCTGGCTCAGATTTCTTCTTTATACCGCCCATTTTTACCTTGTCTCTACCACCCTGCTGAAAATTCAATAATGCTAGAGACTTGTGCACTGATATTTTTGAAAATATGATCAGACTGTAATTATTTACTCTACTCTTGCTTAGAGCTTGCTGTGTAATAATTTCAATTTGCATGAAGGGCCATAAAAAGAGTAGCATACTTAACAATTAATCACCAAGTGGCTCAATTTACTAAATTGGGAAAGGAAACTCTTGCCAATCAATTATATTTTATTTGAAAATAACTACTTGTTTAAAGAAAAAATTTGTACTTACTTCCATTCCATGATTGCTTGAAGATCTTATACCTCTACTGATTTGACAGGATGATGCAAGGGTATTGGCTGAGGTGATGGTACAGTTATTATGACATGAATGAGGAAGCTCATGGATGACAAAGTCATTAATGAAGGAAAGCTATTATGGCGGCTTTTATTTATAATGGAAAAAGAAGGCGTGTGTACCAATGTACGATAATCAAAGCATCAAGGAAGATTTGAAATTTTTTTTAGAAAGGAGGTGGCAAAATAAAAAAATGAATAAGTTCTGGAGCACACATAAAGCATGCATTGGAAACTTAGAAAGTGGATAAGTTTTGGAGCATCACTGAAAGATGCAGCCCAAATGGTAACCGAATGAAAGTTCTAGAGCATCTTCGAAAGATGCAACCGGAGCAACAACCAAATGAAAGTTCTAGAGCATCGTCGAAAGATGCAGCTGGAGCAGCAACCAAATGAAAGTTTTGAAGCATCGTCGAAAGATGCAGCCGGAAAGAAGAAAATGATGAACACCAATTAACTCGAACTTCAGGATTTTATATCATTCTACAAGAACATCCTTCCAACATGGTAGGCTGAAGAGTAGGTTCTAGAGCATCGGACATTCAACTCGTCAAGTTTCGGAGCACTGGCCAACTAAATCATCAAGTTCCAGAGCATCTTAGAACGGTGCTCTAGAAGTTGTTATTCCTTTATGAGAGGTCCTGCAAAATGAAAACACGTGTTAAGTCCGAAATGAAAGTTTATGAAAAATGCTTTGAAAACAAATTTGGTACACATGTCTTTTTATTACAACTTTTCATCAATTTTTTAATTTTTTTCTTTTTTTTAGATAACATATAGATATTAAATCAAATAGACTCTGCCTTGGCAGAGTCGATGCATTGGATCTCTCCTTTCATTTCTACCAACTTTGTAAATTCTTCTTTATTAACAGGTTTATGGTAGATCCGTAGGCGATGACCATTAACTAAGAGAGTTCACAAATCACCATCAATGGGTTTAAGCTGAACTGTGCCATTCAAGAAAACTTCAAAAATTTCGTATGGGCCGAGCCAATGAGTCTTGAGTTTTCCTTTATGGTCTTTATATCTTGAATCAAATAGCAAGGCCCAATCACCATTATGAAATTCTCTCTTTAATATATTTTTCATGCCAAACTTTCCGTTCATGTTGAACTAGTTCAGTTTGATGGACAACATCCAAACGAAGCTCATCCAACTCATTTAACTATAAAACTCGTTCTATTTGAGCTCGTTTCAAATCTAGACCCAACTCCATAGTTGTATGTAGGGTCTGAAGTTCAAACTCAATGGGAAGAAGAGGTTTCTTCCCAAAAATAAGCTCATAGGGACTGAATCGAGTTGTAGATTTCCATGTTGTATTGTACACCCAAACGGCTTCAGGCAATTTCCTGGCCCATTCTCTTCTTCCTGAAGAGACAGTTTTTGTCAGTATGTTTTCTAACTCCCTATTAGTCACCTCTACTTGACCATTTTCTTGAGGGTGATAAGGGGATGAATTCTTATGACTTACTTGAAAATGGTTTGTAAATGCTAGGAGAACTTTGGACATAAATTGGGGTCCTTGATCTGGAACGATAGTTCGGGGGGCTCCAAATCGAAGAAAATATTTATTATAGAGAAAATTAGCAACTTGCTCTTCTCTAGCAACTTGTAAAGCTTGAAATTCTTCCCATTTCATCAGATAATCGATGCAAACTAATATGTATTCTTTCCCTTGAGAGGAAGGATCTATGGGGCCGATAAAATATAACCCCCATTTTTTGAATGGTTCCAAAGTTACCTGAGGCTACAAAGGAATTTCTGTAGAAGTAGTTGGTCTTCCTACTCTTTGACATTCATCACAATGACGAACATAATTTTTAACATCTTTATGCATTGAAGGCCAATAATATCCAGCACCTAAAATTTTATGAGAAGTTCTTTTTGTAGAGTAATGACCCCTAGGAGGATCATCGTGACAGGCCCTTAGAATAATATAAGTTTCATTAGCCCTGACACATCTTCTCAAAATCATATCAGGTCCACAATGAAATAAAATCCCATTAATCCATTTAAATGGTGCACACTCTCGAATAAGTCGCTTCCTTTTTTTTGATGTAAATTCAAGAGGTACTTCAAAAGTAGCTAGATAGTTAGCAATATTAGCAAACCAAGGAACCTTTATAGAGATGGCACACAAATTTTCATCTGGGAACTCGTCTTGTACAGGTGCTTGATCACCCTCTTCTTGTTTGATTCGAGATAAAAAGTATGCCACCTCATTAAATTTCCTTGGCTTGTCAAGTATTGTCACATTGAACTCCTGAAGGAGTAGTAACCATCTCATTATTCGACAATTAAATACAAGTTTATTCATTAAATATTTTACAACTGAGTGATCTGTATAAACTGTAACTTTATATCCTGTAATATAATGACGAAACTTTTTGATGGCATGAACCGCAACCAAGAATTCTTTTTCTGTTGTCGTGTAGTTTCTCTTAGTAGATGTTAGGTTTTTGCTAATAAAATATATGGCATATTTACCCCCATCCTCATCTTGTTTCCCTAATACTACACCAATTGCATCATCTGAAGCATCAACATAAATTTGAAAGGGAAGACTCCAATTTGGTCCATGCAGTATAGGAGCAGAGACAAGCTTTTTTTTTATCATCTCAAATGATTGTTGACACTCAGACGTCCAATTAAACTCCACATCTTTTTGGAGGAGAGAAAACATAGGGGCTGCTATCTTACTGAAGCTTTCTATGAACCTTCTATAATATCCAACATGTCCAAGAAAACTTCGAACATCTATTTGTGTTTGAGGAACAGTAAATTGTTGAATGACTTCAATTTTTTTAGGATCAACTTTTATTCCTTCCGAGGAAATGTGATGACCTAAGACTATTCCTTGTTCCACCATTATTAAACACTTTTTGTGGCTAAGGGACAGTCGGTTTTCCTGAAAAACCTCTAAAACCCTATCTAGGCTTTGAAGAGCTTCATCATAGGTTGACCCATATACTGTGAAATCATCCATATAAACCTCTACACAATCATTGAGAAGTGTTGCAAATATAGCCAAAATGGCCCTCTGAAAAGTCGATGGAGCATTACAAAGTCCAAAAGGAAGAACTTGATATGCATATGTGCCCCAAGGACAAGTAAACATTGTCTTATCTTGGTCTTCTGGTGCTACCTGAATTTGGTTGTAACCACTAAATCCATCCAAAAAGGAAAAATATTTCCTCCCAGCCAAATTGTCCAAAACCTGGTTAACAAATGGTAAGGGAAAATAATCTCTAAAAGTGGCTTTATTGAGTTCTCTATAATCCACACAAATTCTCCATTTCCCATTTTTCTTTGGTACCACTACCATAGGTGACACCCACTTACTATTTGAGATAGGATAAATGAATCCTCCACGGAGGAGTTTCTCAATCTCAATTTTGACAAGATCCTTTAATGCTGGATTGAGTCTCCTCTGTGGTTGACGAACATGTCTCATATTAGGATCAGTATAAATGTAATGAGTACAAACACTCGGGTGAATCCCCCTCATGTCTGTATAGTCCCAAGCAAAAGCTTTAGACCTTTTTACCAGCACATTAAATAATTTATCCTCTTGTATTTCTGTCAACCAACTATTGACATTCACAACTTTTCCTGGTAGCAACATAATTGTTTTTGTTCTTGGATAGGCTGAAGTGACAGTATGTATTGGTCATAATAAAGTGTTGAGAGGACAACTATGAGGTATAAGTCTGTGAAATTTTGTAATATCTTCAAAGAAATAACTCATTCTAGGAATCATATTAGCCAAGGGACAATGCATCCCCATGGTAACATAATTATGTTTCATCCCACTTATATCAATTAGTTGTCCGAAAATTTCTGGTACATCCTCCATTACCTCTTCACTCGAGCCTATAGCCAAGTGTGCAACCTCATTTACTAACTCATCTTCTAATTCCTCTCCATGTTGTTTAATAACTACCATGGCCAAGGAGGCCAAACTGTCTTGCCCACTAAATTCTTTTGGTTCATCAACCCAGACTTTATTATATTTGGTAGGTTTAGCGGGAGGATATAAAAATAAACGTTTACTATCTAGACCATGTGAAATGGTCATTCCACCTTCTCAACAATCAATTTTATCAGCGACAGTAGCCAACCACGGTCTTCCCAAAATTATTGGATAACTATCTTTAGGTGTAAGCGATTGGATTATTTGAAAGTCAATTGGATATTCCCATCCATCAACTTTAACAAGAACATTTTTAATAACACCTTTTAGAATGGCTATAGACTGATTTTCCATCTGTAAGACTGTAGTTGTAGGACTTAAATCACTAAGACTTAATTTTTCCATTACATCCACCGTCATTACATTAGTCGTTGCTCCCAAATCCACCAGTGCATTAGGTATTGCTACCTCATTAATTGTAATAGTAATCAGTGGACTCCCAAGATCATATTTTGGAGAAACAGTCTTTCTAGACAAAAAATCAGCTAGATAACCATCGATGTGCATAGTGTTTATTTTATTTGGTTTCCTTCCTGGAGTTTTAATACATAGTTGTTTGATCAACTAATTCAACTCAAGAATTTTCTTTATTTCCTGCAACAAAGGAACCTCTATTTGCAATTTTTTAATTTCCTGAATTGATGCAATTTCAGAGGCTAATGCCATTTCTGGAGTATCTTTCAAAATTGTTGATTTTAGACACTCTAGAAATGGTGCTTGAATTTTCTCCTTTGAAGGGATATTTTTACTAAACTTAGCCAAAGACTGACCTCCCTCCTCCCGAGGTAAGTCAACAGCTTTTGCCGCTAAAGAAGACTCAGTAATATTTGCGGGTAGGGTAGTATCTTTCTCAAAATTTTGAGGAATAGGTTTGTCCACTACTTCCTCAATAGTGGGTGATTGAATTGTCCTTCCAGAATGTAACTGAACATTTCCACAATGAATTACATTAAGTCCTATGACATTATCTTGTTCAGTAGTATATACCAGAGTATTTTGTCGATTGTTCTTAGGATTGGGAAGTGGTTGTGCTGGAAGTTGAGGTTGATTTACCTGCTTAGTCTGAGGAAGATTCTGAGGTGGTGGTAACAAATTCTATTGTTGATTCCACCTCGGACCAGTGTAAAATTGATTTTGTCCTTGATTCCATTGGGGAGCAATATGTTGTGCGTACCATTGTGGTTGTGATTGGTTTGGCCACTGTTGAGTACCCCATGATTGAATTTCCCATTTAAGAGGTCCCCAATAAGGAGTTCCCCAAGTAGGCTATGTAGGATAGGGATGGTTCCAAGATGGAGGCCATTGATTACCAACCCAATTGTTCTGGGGTCTCCATGTAGGGTTGGAATTCTGCCCATAAATTTTTTTACCTCCCTAGCGTTGGTTTAGCACATTTATTTCTTCTTCAACCTGAGCAGTTTTTTTCTTAGTATTCTTAAGATCAGTAAGAAGCTCACATTGATTGGTAGGGTGGATTTTCTCACAAAGTTGACAAACATTAACCTTGTCTAAAGGACAATCACGTAAAAGATGTTTATTTCGACACCTAGGACAATAGATTGACAAAGTCTCAGGATTACATGTCTTTGCTTGTATACCATCCAACGTAGTGTTCAATTGGACAAGTATGTCTGTCTTAAGATTTTCTATTTCTTCTTGGAGCTTACTTATCTCATTATTCCCTCTGAAAAGATTTGTTTTTTGGATTCCTCCTTGAGTACGTGAGAAATTGCGACACAAATCACATATGTCTTCAAGGTTTAACTGAGACACATCACCTTTTCCCATTAAATCAAAAATTCTTCTTGCATCATCATCGAGTCCCTTAAGAAATATAGTCTTGAGAATCTCAACACTAATAGTCGTTTCTCCACATCGTTTAGATAAGAAAAGAAACCTATCCAAATAGTCATCTAGACTCTCATCCTCATTCTGCCCAAGTTTAAACAGATCTTCCTTACGATCACTCACACTACAATAACTCTGATATTTATTCAAGAACACAGTCTCCATTTCTTCCCAAGATGTAATACTTCCAGACGGTAGTCCCATAAACCAACGCATGGATGAATCTTCAAAGTAGAAGGAAACAACTTCAGTTTCTGGTTATCATTTTTATAGTCATAGGTTTGACAAAGGACCTTAAATTCAAAGAGTTCTAAATTGGTCTGGATCTTCCGAAGATAAACCACGGAAGGTTGGAAGGAAAGCTGGAGAGATGTTTTTCATCGTTGTATCATCATATGCATCCATAGCAATAGGATAAGTGAATGTTCTAGGTAGTTGAGAATCATTGTTATTACGGTTGGAATCATTACAGTTAGCTTCTTCCCTTTGATCTTCCATGATGTTCAAAGGAATATGCTCTTCAAGAATAATCTCCTCCAGAACAGGTGGTACGACAGGATGATCTTCAGGAAAATAGTGGAAAGCCTCTGGTGGGTTAGGCTCAAGTAATTCATCGAAAAAGTGGTCTTCTGAGCCTTGGGCCTCACTATGTATAACTAGGACGTATTTTGGGGGGGTCTTTGGTATAAATCGTCCGTGAGGGCCTCTTTTCTTGACCACACAGAAAAGGAAGCCAAAGATAGTATTTTTGGCCTAAAAGAGGTATTCTAGGCATCTTCTATTAACACTCAAGCAAAAGAAGCTAAGGGTCCTCGACAATGACGCCAAAAAGTGATAGGCTGTCGTTAGGTCCCATTACTTTAGAATATAAAATTCAATTTGTCAACCAGGTAGTGTTCAAGGCAATTTGCAATAGAATAAGTTCGGAGTATCTCCCTCAGGTTTTCTAACTTTTAAGAACAACTTAAGATTAATTCTAACTTCAAACTGTCTAACTATAAAACTGTAAAGCAATTTATTCCTAAGAAAATAGGAAATGTTTGAACTGAAAGCGTAAGAAAACTAATTTAGAAAGCATAATAACTAAATTGAAAAGCACATAAACGACTAAACTAAGAAGCTGAAAATTTATAAAAGCAGAAAAACTTATAGCAATCCATAAAACATTTTCTTAACAATAAAGATTCTAACAGTTAATAATAGAAACTACAGAAGTGAAAAGCAACAAATACTTCAGAACTAAATTTCATAACAGTAAATTTAATAATTCTCTACAGAACAACATCATAATAAAAGAAAACACTTATCTACTCTCGTCAAGTGGCCAACTCGTGGGTTATCACATTCATTCACAACTCACATTCACAACTATTTTAAAAACACTTCTATCAAACGTAGTTATCATCCATAACTCATAACTCAAAATTTTTAGATAACAATCTCTTTATTCATAAACTTCAGAAACATTCTTACAGTATAACATTACTTTTTCACTGTATATCTTACTTCTAGAGATCATATCTTTTATAGAGAAACTGTAACTACATCCTATATTTCAGATGGTATGGATAACCATTGAAAATATCTAAAACAGATCTACAGATAACTCGTTTGTCTTTTAAAAACCTATTACACAGTATTTAAGAGGCTCAAGTCGAGCCATAAAGTCTTTAACTCGAAAGATAATAGAAATAACAACTTTAAGAGCAACTATATCCTCGGTCCATCATCCTAAAGTTCCAGAGCATATTTCCAGCATATATCTTCAGTCTGTTCTGGAGCACGTGCTGGATGGATGCTTCAATCTGCAACTTTGATTGACTGATTATTATCTACAAAAACACTTAAAATAACCCATTAAATCTGTATTGGAAAAATACTTTTAAGAAATCAAAAGAAATAAAGTTTATACAATTTCTCACTAAAAATTAAGTAATTATTTCTCCTAAAATTTAATTAATTGGCAGAGGATAGAGATTTGAATGTATGAACTAGGTCTTATGGTATTATCATGATGAGGTTATTTTTACCTCATCACCGACCTTGTCGACTATCTTCGTAAAATCGATGACCTTAGCTCCACAAGAGCTCAGTGGAGAGGACCTTACGAGGCCCTCTTCCTTAGTCCTTGTTGCGAGAGGGTCAGATGGTCCTCCTCTTAACATTCCACCACTACAGGCTTGTCCTCCTTCCCCCTACGATGATTTAGAGTGGGAAGCGGACAATCTCTTGGTCGATCAGTGTTAGGAGGAGGTCTCTTCTTTATCTTTAGATTAGATGTGTGTGTGTGTGTGTGTTTGTTGTGATGTGTTCCCCTATGATCGTGCTATGTGTGCCTAGATGACCCTCATCACCCCTATTGGTGCATGGATACATGCATGGTTTTTGTGTCGTAAACCTTCTTCTATTTGTATCATCATTCTTCCATGTTTGTGACTTGATTTTCGATAAATTGGGGATGATGCAAAGCGTTGGGGGCATTTAGGCTTCCCTTCCATGTTGACCCAATTTTTTATTTTTACTTTTTCTTCTTGTGCATTCTTCACATGGTCTGATATAGGAAGGGGTTAATGATAGTTCATTTTATATACTATTACTATACATATATATTAATGAGCAGTTCTGACCCCAGAATATTAGGCTACCCCTATGCCATTTTTTGTGTTTCTTTTTCTTTTTCTCTTTTTCTTTTCCTTTATCTTTCTCTCTTCTTTGCTTGAGTTGTCCCTCTTATGTATGACAATGCCACTTCTTCAACATTTTTATTTTTAGAAAACATATTCATTTCCAACGAATCTTTTCTTGAGAATCTTCACAAACTTCTTTTCAAGAATCACATTCTCGACTTGAAACCTTAATGGAACATGTTTCCTTCATCATGGGTTCGTAAAGAAAGAACTTGAGAACCTTCCTCCGAAGTGGGATCAACTTTGATCTTCCCCTCATGTGGTGGCATATTCTTCCTTTCGAATTCCTTGATGAAGTGAACATCTTCCAAAAGAATTTCTTGATGATGGATTGATTCGAGAAAAAGACTCTCCTTTGTACTTTCGAGCAACGTGTCCCTTGAGTGGACCCCTTCTTCATGTCAGGTTCCCAAGGGACCCCTTTGAAAGTCTCCCAACTTGTTGGTAGTCTGTGCGACTATTTGCTTACTTTCTTGTGTGGCCGCTTTTTGACATGTTCTATTTGTGGGTAAACATGTAGCTTTATAGGTGCGCCTATGAAGCCATTTTTTGACTTTGCAGAGTCCAATTTCCTAGGTTTCCTCCATGTGAGAGATCTTGGGGGATACCTCCTTGTAGGTCTGCAGGCCTGTAGGGTGCTTCCTTTGAGCTTCCTCCATGTGAGAGATATTGGGGGTAGCTCCCCTATAGGTCTGTGAGTTTGCAGGGCACTTTCTTGGGTTTCCTTCATGTGAGAGATCTTGAAGGACACCTTCCCTGTAGGTTTGTGGGTTTGTAGGGTGCTTTCCTGACTTCCTCCATGTGAGAGATCTTGGAGGATGTTTCCTTACAGGTTTGTGGGTCTGTAAGGCACTTTTTTGGGTATCCTCCATGTGAGAGATCTTGGGGGACACCTTCCTTGCAGGTTTGTGGGCCTGTGAGGCACTTTCTTCTCGAGGCTTCCTTCATGTGAGAGATCTTGGGGGTTGCATCCTTGCATTTATACGTTCCTGTAAGATGATTTCTTTCTTCAGATTCATATTACTATGGGGCTATGAAGTCCTTTGCTTGTCTTGCACTCTCGAGTTCGCCAAATCGTGGTCTGCTTCCTCAACGGTTCAAGTATACATTTCTAACTCTACTAGTTCTCTGGTCTACTTTGCTGAAGCACTCATCAGTATTTGTGCTCACTAAAGTGGGGGAAAAATGTATAGGAGCGAATTTTCACCCCTTATGCAAATTCCCCTTTTACCCTTTCTCACTTTAGAGAACCAAATTTGAAGGCTAAATTCCACATAAGCCTGCTTCCTTCATTCCACATGGCGTTCGTTTTGTGTTTCAGTAGAGGAATAACTGTCGGGGACGCCCATGTGGTGCACTTACGTCCCTGGCAGTTTCTTGTGTCTGGAGCCTGCAGAGGTGTTACACTTCCCATTGGAGGTCGATTTGTAGCGCCCCCTTCGACTAACCAACTCGAATATGGTTGTTTTCTTCATTCACTCCTTCATGCATTTCATCTTCTTCACAAGCTCAAATAGCCTTCTAAGCACTCAACTTGATCTATCTAAGCATTCTACATAGCTTTTCTTGCATCCATCACTTTCAAGCAACACTTTTGACTCCATAGCAGCAACAACAGCACTCCATCAACTCTGTAGAGCAAGTGTGGAACAAACATCATTGCAACATTGGATTGAGTCCTCTCATTTTCTCCTCCATTAGCTAGTGAGCTCTTGGTGGAGGTGGTAAGCTTTCTACTCCTCTCCTCTACGATTTGGTTGAGTAGCACATTACTGTTTGGTAGTGCTTTTGTGTTCTTTACTTCATCTCCTTCTTTATCATACTTTTCCTCCATTATCGCTATCTTGGTTGTCCATGGAGGTGGAAACACGAAAATGGGGGTTTGATTGAGGCAGGCCCCTATACAACCACCCAACAATTTTCCTCTTCATTGTGTGTAGGTGGATGTGCTTCTTGGAGCTAGCTGGCGAACAGGCTCTTTTGTGAGATCATTCTTGTCACCCTAGCTTTAATCTATTTACTTTATCACATTCGTCTATACATTTCTTACTTCATAGTGTTATTTTGTTCTAAAAACCATTAGCTAGGTTATTAGTCTATTTTCTAGTGTCTAACCTTGTCTATTTAGTCCTCTAGTCATACAGACACGAGCACACTTGAGAGAAGCCAATGCGCCGCATTGTCATCCTGGAACCGTGCTTTTGTCCTCGGGCAGAGAGCTACCTGAGACATAATGTTGAACCCAAAAACCAGCCCGCCTAGACCCATTCTGAGTTTTGGGTATATAGAGTGGTTGAAGGACCTTATAGTCCTCATCATTCTCGTCCCTCATCTCCAAACACCCCTTTAAGCTAAGGTAAGTTAGGGAAGCCTTCTACTCTTGGCTCTCCATGACCTGGCGCCTTGAACGTGGTTGGTCCCCCTCTCTTACATTACCAAAACAGGGTTTGACCAAGGAAAACCCCCATTCACCTAACAACAAACATTTTTCTCTCTTGATGTGTGTTTGCATATTTTAGGTGGAAGATATCTTGAAGAGAAAAATTGCAAAGTTGTCAAAGTTGCATTTGTTGTCATCATTCTTGCAAGCTCACAGAAATGTGCCTACATGATTTATTTCTGGTTGTTCGACTGTGAGATTCAAGAATCTGAGAGTGCAGACATAGTAGAAGAGAACCCAAAAACCATTTTGCAAGATTCCTAGCCAGGACCCATTTTCCATAGGGAAAGTGAGTCCTTAATAAGCTTTGAAAAAGGACTTTTGGTGACTGGTACACAACACTTTCCCATTCTTAGATCTATTTTTTATTTTCTAGTTCCATCAGAATTGAGCTTAATCTATTAGATGCACTTTATAGCTTACATTTTGTGTTTGATTTACTATTTTTAATCATTCTCCCCAAAGTGTTATTTAATTAGGACCCCCATCCTTGCATAAAAAGGAAATTTGTAGATTCACACCTTGATTTGACTCACCTTTTGGTTGACAAACATTCCATTGTTTGGATCTCATTTCTTGAATGAAATAGTGGAGAATAGGTCTATCTTCTATCAGTTTGGTGAACCCCCTTTTGTTTTCAAACAACATACCCCCTATTTTACTTTATTTCAACTTATAACTTTTCTCTTGTAGCTACTCTTTGACCTCTTCATGTAATGACTATATGGCTATAGAAAAGTCTTCTCCATCAGTACTCCTTAAACCTACCTTTCCTAGGTCTTTGAGCTCAAAAACTCCTCTTGGATGCATCCCATAATTTTTTTTAAATGTACTTAATCTAGTGCTTCTATTTAGTGAGTCATTAAATGAAAATTCAACTTGTGTAAGGGCTTGATCCCACTATTTTTGGATGCTCACTTACAAGACTTATTTATATGTTCCCTAGGATTCTATTGGTGAATTCGATTTGCCCATCTATTTGTGGATGGTAGGCTGAACTAAAACTAAGATTAGTTCCTACCTTTTTCCACAGTGTTCTCTAAAAATGACCAACAAATCATGTGTCCCTGTCTAAAACTATGTTTTTAGGTAGACCATGTAATTTGACAATTTCTTTAAAAAAAAAATTTGCAATGTGAGTGGCATTTAGTTTTATAATAGGGTATGAAGTGCGCCATCTTAGAAAATCTATCCACAACAACAAATATAGAATCATTGCATCTTGGAATTCTAGGAAAACCCAAAACAAAATCCATGCTTACGTCATCCCACGGTCTATTTGGAACTGGTAGTGGCTGGTATAATCTTGTGTTTTGATGTTTTCCTTTAGCATATTAGCATACTCTACACCACAAATCTTCTGAAATTAGCTCTCATTCCCAGCCAAAAATAATAAGTACCCAGCTGGGAAAATGCCTTATCATTTCCAAAGTGTCCACCCAAACCTCCACCATGTTTTTCTTGTAGTAAATTCTCCCTCATTGAGCACTTGGAATGCACAACTGGCTTCCCTTAAACAAAAGTCCTCCTTGCAACATGTAGTCCATCCAAGGACTCCTATCTCTACTCATCGGATTCTGGCATGCTTCATAAATTTCCTTGAAATCTGCATCATCTTTGTACATCTCCTTGAGATGATCAAATCCCAAAATGATCACCTGTAATTCCTGCAAAATTAAACATCTTCCTCTCAAAGCATCTAGAACTTTGTTAGTACTTCCACTAATATGCTTTAGAGAAAATGTAAAATTTCGCATAAACTCTATCCACTTGGCATGTCTTTGGTTTAACTTTTCTTGTTTAGTAATGAACTACAAAGCATGGTTGTTAGAATATAAGACAAATTCTTTAAGCATAAGATAATGCCTCCATTTCTTCAAAGCTTGGACTACTGCATAGAATTCCTTATCATATGAGGAATACTTCTATTTTTTCTCATTCAAATTTTCGTTGAAGTAGGCAATTGGTTTCTCGTCTTGGCTAAGAATAGCCCCAATAGCCATGCTGCTTGCATCACACTTCACATGAAATAACTTATTGAAGTATGGGAGAGCTAGTATGGGTTCCTTAATGATCCTCTCTTTTAACAACTTGAATCCTCTTTCAGCTGTTGCGGTCCACTTAAATGGTTGATTCTCTTTCTTGATAGTCTCAACTATCAGAGCACAAATACCACTGAAGTTCCTAATAAAATTCCTGTAGAAACTTGCTAGCCCATGAAAACTCCTAACTTCAAAAATACTTCTTGGAGAAGGCCTCTCTCTAATGAATTTTACCTTTTTTGGGTCCATTTTAAAACTTTCTTATGAAATTACAAAGCCTAAATAAACCAATTTTGTTTTCATAAAAGAATATTTTTTTAGATTTATCAAAAGTTTCTCTTGATGTAGCCTTTTCAAAACCAATTTCAAGTACCTAATATGTTCCTCTCTTTTTTGACTAAACACAATAATATCATCTAGATACATAATTACAAACTTTCCTATGAACTCCTTAAGGACTTCATTCATGAGCCTCATGAATGTACAAGGGGCATTAGTCAAACCAAAAGGCATGACTAACCATTCATATAGTCCATCAATATTTTTGAAGGTTTCCTTCCACTCATCACCTTCCCTTATCCTAATCTGATGATATCCACTCTTCAAGTCAATCTTTGTAAAATACTGTGCACCATTTAAACAATCTATCAAATCTTCCATGCAAGGTAAAGGAATCTATACCTGATGGTAATCTTATTTTGGCTCTAGAGTTGATGCACATCCTCCACTCTCCGTCTTTCTTTGGTCTCAACACTGTAGATACATCACATGTGCTTAAAATTTCTTTGACTAGTTCTTTATCCAACAAATTTTGCACCTGGTTTCTGATTTCCTAATTCTCGACTAGGGTCATTCGATAAGCTATTTTATTTGGAAAACTTGCTCCAGGAATCAAATCAATGTGATGAATGATACTTCTAATTGGTGGTAACTCATTAGGTAAGTCATCTACTACAATATCTACATATTCATTCAATAAATTCTAAATTCCCATTGGTAAATCATCTAACTTTGTAATGGTTAAAATAGCTCTAGGATTTCCAACCAAAGCAAATTTTACCTCTTCATCATGGACTTGATTCAAAAAATCCTTTCCACCAACCAGTAGCACCTTTTGACTGGCTTGTTCTTCTACTTGTTCATCCTTCAAGGGTATGAGGGTATGCTTCCTTCCATCCTTCTCAAAAGTGTAAGTATTATTTCTACCATCATAGTTCATACTTATGTCATATTGCCAAGGCCTTCCTAGTAGAACATGGCAAATGCCCATAGGCATTATGTCACACAATACTTGATCTTGGTATCCTCCAATCTGAAACTCTACTTTATATATCTCATTCACCAACACTTGATGACCTTTCGAAAACCAAGAAACTTTGTATGGGGTAGGATGTGACATCCTTTTCAGTTCCAACTTTTCCACCATTTCTATAGAAACCAGATTATCAGTACTACCATTATCAATAATCAATTTACAACATTTACCTTTTTACTTGTAAATTGTTCTGAATAAGTTCATCCTCTAAGCTGGTTCCTGCACTTCCTTGCTTAGTTTCAACAATACTCTTTACATCAATAGAGCTTCTCCTATTTCTAGAACTTCAGCATGTTCTTCTCCTTCTGTGGGTTCATTTTCAACTTGAACAATTTGTACATTCCTTTTCCTTGCAGCATTCTCTAGACAATCCCATGAAATATGGCCTATCTTACCACATGTGTAACATCTTACTTGATGATCTCTCCCTCTACCTCTACCTCTAGAGAAATATCTTCTTCTAGGGTAAACCCAGAAAAGTGGTTTACAATTCGAAGGAGGAAGGAAAAAACTTGTAAAAAATGACCCCATGCCAAAAAAATTCATTCTGGGGGTTCGAATGAACCAAAAAAGGGTTCACTTGAACTAGGGTTCGAGCGAACCCATTTAATGCATGCACGTACAAAAAAAATTTGAAAAAACCTTTTGGGAAGGGGGTTCGAATGAACCCTAGTTGGCTCAAACCCCTGGGGGTTTGCTAGAACCCCCCTGGTTCTAGCAGACCCCCCTTTTCCCTGATTTTTGACCTTGTTCACAAAAAACCTAAATTTTACGAAGCTCGGGTTGAGGATGAAAATGGAGGAATCTTCACAAACCCAATTGGAATCGGTAGTCCTTAGAACGAGCTATCCAACGAATATAATTTTAATATTTTTGGTTTTATTATGTATATGTTTTTTAGTTTTATTAAACATAGGTTTTCATTGAAAATGAAGGTCTTTGTTCTACATGGAAAAATAGTAGATTATCAATTTTAGTTTTTGAAAAATATGAGTGCACCGATATTGAAGTCCTTGATCCAACAAAAAAAAATAATTTCGATATATACAAAAAAAGTTACGAGTTATACGGTCGCACTATGTCTGAATTGTAATTAGTTTGACCTCGAAACTTGATTAAAGAAAAAATATTCAATAAAAAACTATCTAACCAAGTGGAAGCACTAGATATCAGAGTTACAAATCTAAATTTGAAAGAATTAGATTTTTATCTTTCATGAAAAATAAGTTATGTGTTATATGGTGTGCATCACTTTTAAAAAATGTTTTTTTTTGAAAAAAACCAGTTTTCATGGGAGATGGAAAAAGAAGTGCAATCTGATTCCAAAAAAATTGAAAAAATATTTTTAGAATCTATAGACAAAATGTGACGAGACTCTAGTTTGCACCATCTTCAAATTCCTCATGGTTTAGCCGCTATAGGTGCCCGAATGTGAAGATTTAGTTAAAAATAATAATTTCAATGTCCAGTTTAGCCAAAAATTGTAAACCATTATTGTGGGATCACCCTCCACTAAACGCATCTCCTCTTGCTGGCTGACTTCTTGAAATTCTTTCTTCCTCCTTAGAAGGTTTATTTCCTCTGCTGCTTGTCTGCCCTCTTCCTCTAGCAAAATTCTTCCCTTTGTTCTTTTGGATTTCCTTCCTAGCCAATTTCTCTTCTACCTTCAAGGAAAACTGATATGCTTCATTAATTGACCTTAAAGAAAACAAACTCAATTCATCTTGAATTTCAAATCTCGACCCATTGACATACCTGACAACTTTATCAAGAGTATCCTCTATGTGTTGTGCTCTAATGTTTACTATGTAGAATTCCTCAGTATATTCCTTAATTGTCATTAATTTTTTCTTCAGGTTCTGCATTTTCCTAAACAAAATCAACTGATAATCCAGGTTGGAAAAAAACTTACCTTTTAACTTGGCAACCATTCTACTCCAACTTTTGATCTTGACTTTATTCTTGCTTTGCCTCTCTTCCTGCACCCCATCCCACCATAAAGTTGCATGTCCTCTCAACCTTGAGACAACAAACTTCACTCACTTGTCCTCATCCACATCCTCATAGTCAAAATACTTGTCGAAGGTAGTTATCCAGTCTATCAACTCTTTTGGATCCAAACTACCATTATATGTAGGTATATCTTCCTTTGGGCTCAAACCTGAACTCAAGAATTCTCTAAGCAATTTGATTTCCATAGGTTCTTCTACTTCTTCCACTAGAGATTCTTCTTCAGGATCACTAGCATCCCCTATTTTAGGATCTTGATCTCTAGTAGCCTCCATGGCTTCCACCCTTGCTCGTTGGATCCTCACTTCTTCCATCACTTCTGCATTTACAGTAGGTCGACGTCCTCTTCTGACCCTGACTGCCATCTCCTGACACAATAAGTTACTTGTGGGGGTGAGGCCACAATCAGTCTCCTTTGGCTTTGATACCACTAATGGTGTAGGTTAGAGATAAACTCTACCTTTTATGCAATCTCAAACCTCTCACATGTATCCTATCAGAATCGTTATTGTTTTGAAAAGAAAACACAAACCTCTAATTCTCTAATTTCAATTGCTAAGAATTTCAATATGTACTCTGATTCGATCCCTCAATCGGTATAACTCATGCCTTGGATGAATCAAATATAATAGACTGGGAGATGCCAATTAACTTCTCCTTGGAATCACAATATGGTTCCTGCTAACAAAATGTTATGCAGTAATCTTAAACAATTAGTTCAATGGATGTTGATGAAGCAAGAGTCCTACTTATTGAAAAAACACATAGAGCATTGATTTGGAGCAATCATGGCACAAAAAAAATGCCTATGATTAAAATCATTGAAACTTCTTATAGGATTGAGTCAGACTTTTTTTAAAAACAACTCAATTAGTTCCAGATCCCATAAGTTAGGATCTCACAATCTAATCATGGTAAAGATAAAACCGATCTTGATTTTATTTTTAAATCACTAATTAAAATGAAATATCCTAACTGTTACCAACAAGTGAGATTGAATCTCACATTATTAACATTTATAATTTAACAAATTCAATTTTATTTTTTTTAAATCCCACTCATTTTGTAGCTTCAATCTTGGATGTTCTAGAAGTCAAAAAGATTTTGTTTCGATCCTCTTGCATTAGTTTTCATGGCTTGACAAGATTTAGGGATTTGAATGCAACAATAGAAAACTTGTTTTCAACCTTCCTTCAATCCTCTTCAAACCTAGAACCTACAAATTCAAAGAGAGGTAAAATGATGGGCCATTTAGGGGCTTGCCTCAGTCAAACCTAGTGTAAGTGTTTCCACTTCCACAATTACAAATTCCAATGATAAATGGATAATTGAAAGGAAGGAATGATGAAACCACAAAGTGTTGGAACTTTCCACCCTTCAATGACTCTCTTGAAGAAATGAATTCATACACATCACCTCAAGGACTTGGATCTTGCTTTCTTGAATGCTTGAATGCTTTGGAGACCTACAAAATGGGTTAGCCTTCACAAAATAATGATAACATGAACACATGAACTCACATACACTTTAATATGATGCTTAGATCTTGAATTTTTGTAATAAATCATTGAAATTCTGCTCTTAACAATAGTTTTTGTTCCTTAATTGTGGTTCTAGTTTTAAAATGGTGAAATAACTAGGTATTTATTCAATTTCCTGCAAATTAGATTCTAAAAGTTTACATTTGAAATTTTAAAAAATGCTAACACTGACATGCCCAAAATTGGGTCCTGGCTAAGAAGGGGAACCCATACACCCAAGGGCATATGGGTCCTAGCCCTAATTTCCAGGACATTAAGTGTCGAGGGAAGCATATGAGTTGGATGCATTTATTCAATGCTTGCAATTTATTAAAAAGTGGTTCAAATGAGCTATAAAATGCGTAATTTAGGAAATTAGGGACCCAATTAGGCTCAATAATTTAGGGGGAGCAAAACATAGTGTGAAATTGTCAAGGGTGACAATTTACGACATTACATCTAGAAATAAGAAGAAACAATGAGATTCCTCCACAAAAAATCCTTGGAGGAAGGTATTGAAATCTAAGTATTTCTTGTAATATTATTGACGTGCCTTGCATACACACCTCATTTCTTAAAGAATGAAACAGAGAACCCCACTTCTGTTTTCTTTTATTTCTTGGTTTTTCTTCCTCTTTTTCCTTTTTGTTCTTTTCTTTTCTATTTTTCTTCTTCTCTTTTCCTTTGGTTTTTGTTTTGGATTTCCTTTTGTTTTTCTTGGGGTTTTATTTTCCTGGCTCCTTGTTTTTATTTTGTTGGGTTTTGGGATCTTAGAAGGATTTTATATTTTTTCCAAAAGTTTGAGTTCCTTTTGAAACCCTGGCTCTTCCTTTTTTCTTTTGTTGACCAATGAAATTCCAAACAAATTTTGGACCTTGGAATTTTATCTCAGATCAAAATACGAGTTGAAGTCCCACTTTTTCCTCTTTCTTGTCTTGAATCTAATTGGAGTTTGGGGTACGAGAAGGACTTTGGACCATTGGAGTTTTTGATCTGGTGTCCTTTTCCTTCCCACAATCCCACTCCCACCTATCGTATTAATGGTAGATTTTCTAATTTCATATAGAGACTTTTATTCAAATTTGAGTATTTAATTGGATCATTTTACACCCTCAAGCTATATCTTCCTTACAAATTAAATCTCCATTGCTTCTATTGTATGGAAATTGATTATTCGAAGGAACTCAATTGGTAAATGGATTACTTTGTGTGTGGGTCTCATTTGGTTCTCAAGCCTTCTTTCTTTTCCCTATCTTTGTTCACTCTTCTAGGTTGGATGGTCATCTCCTCTTGTTTTTTTTCTTGTTTATTTTATCTTTTTGCATGTGTGTGCACATTTTTTTGTTTTATTCCTAGTTTTCATTTTTGATTTTAGGTTTTCTTTCATTTATTTTAGTTAGTTTGGTCCTTTTGGTTGGGTTGTCTCATGCCCTAGTCTTTTGGTTTTGTGTCCTAGGTTTTGAAGATTTTGATTTGGCCATTTTCTTTGCTTGGATTTTGGGCTTTAGAATCCTTCTTTCCCTAAGTCCAAAGTTGTAAGGTTCAAAACCCTAAACTATCTCACAAAAATAAATAGTAGCTTATTTTAACATAAATATAAAAATTAAATGAAACATCTTCAATATATTTAAAATGCCAATTATATCTCACATGTAAAAGTGTCTAATCTAGAATAACAAGTACAAGAAATAAGATATATCACCACATGAAATATTATCTAACAAGTATCATAGAGTACAAGAGATAATGTATGCAAGAATATGACTTAGATTCTCATGCCCATCTAGTCATAACAATACAAGTAAAGAAACATAATCACCGGTGTCTCCGGCCACCACTAACTGCAATGGTCATCTATAAACCAAGAGGCAATAACATGGCTCAGTCTCTTTTCTTCCCAACCATGAAGCTTATGGTTCCCTAGAATTATTCCTAACTCGAAGAATACCTGACCTTGCACAAGCAGCCTAGCAACCTGGAAACATTTAGCAGGATGGAATTTAGTGCAACTTGATATATCTACATGCATTTCACATATGATGCTATGTCCTAATATTAGGATATGGTAGAGAGAATAAAATAAAATTCATCTATTTCAATGACACATATAGCTTTGGCCAAAGCAATTAAACCGTAAATGGTAGGTAGATTTGGAAAATAAAATCTACTTCCCTCTATTAGTCCATATTTAGCACTCGTCCTGAAAGGTAAACCAAATCACATATAGAATAAAATTTCATTCATAATGATCATAAAAATAAATAACACTTTTCTTTTCATGCAAAATGATTATATGAAGATCTTTTATTATTTTAATCGTTTCATGCATACTGATGGTTAAATGTATACTTGACATGCAATCTGCTTTTGACATGCAACTTGACTATTGACATGCAATTTGATCTCTAATGATATTTTTCAATTTCATGCAATAATTAATGTACATGCATTACTATTCTATATTTACATAGTTATATGTATATACATATACATATACATATAAATAAGTATGTATATATGTGTGTATATATATAACTATGACTATACTTGTGATATGTTGATTGGAGATAAAATAATCAGGTTCATAACAATTAAATGATAGTTTCATATATATATTCAGTTTTACAATTTCAATGTGGAATCATCACAACAAAAATAAATTGTTTACCAATATTGACTCCATGGAAAATACACTAAAATCATATACTACTATTGAAGTTTCTGAGTTTACAAAATAATATAATGGTTAAATAACAACAAGAAGAATTTGCAGATGGTTACAATTACAATCTGTTCAATATAGGTATAATAAACTTCTACCATATATATATATATATATATTAAAATCCAAAATTGTTTTGAACTGGCTACTGTTTGAAACAAAGTCACAGTTGGAGTCAAGCATAATACACCCTAGCTACATGTTGATTGAAATGTGGCTTTCAACCACATGAATTTACCAATGTAAAATTCATTCAATACTGTGACTAAATCGTGGTTAAACCCTACTGAAAAGGAAATTGTGTGGGTTGGTTAAAATCACGTTGAGAATGGGCCAAGCTTGTGTGTAGTGATTGAGGTATGCACAACCATATGCAATTACACCAAATCTTTTCCATATGCAAACAATATATGTTTCATTTACCTTAGCAGTAAGAAATATGGGCGTAGATTGTAGGAGTGCAAAATCAAATAAAGGTAACATGAAGAGTACATAATGAATCAATTTTAATTGCAAAGATAAACCATTAGGAAGAATTAAGTGATGCATACAGATGGTAAAACCTACTTGATGTCGCTAACTCCTTGGTTAAAGTTGCAGGCAGGTCGATGGAAATCCCCCTTAGTTGCTGCTAATGCTACCTATTATCCTTGGTCGATGCCAGTTACAATCTCCAACAATCGTGTGTTTCTTTCATTGAGCTATCTCCTCTTTACGATTTTTCATAGTCTCATGCAAGAAAGCTCAACTCCAGTCTCATATTTTTAGAACTGAACTTTCACCTCATGCATGATTTATCATGCAAATTATTTGAATTTTAAACTTATTTTATTTAATTTTAATAAGTCTTATTTTCTTTTCTTTTTAATAATAAACTATTTATATATTTATATATATAATAATACTATCCTTATTATATTAATATATATAAATATAAATTATGAGATTTATCATTATCAAACATTTGAAAATAAAATATTTTATTTTCCCAATTAAATTAATTTTGCAAAAAAACATCCATAAGACAGTCATTATTTAAATCATAATGCACAAAAAGTCAATGTTGTGTTCATGATAACACAATGCAATCATAATCATACACAATGTAGGATGAATGCAACTAGATGAGTGTTTGCATAGGATTTCCATCATACTGACTATTGCCAGATAGTTAGGTCATCTCTACCTCATCCATGTTCTCGCATTCAACCTATTCCTGCACTCATTTACACTCAATATCTCGTCAATAGCTTAGTTCATAAAACCATAATCAATAATCAAAATATTTGCATCATAATAATTCCTCACTATTTTAATCACAATAGCATGCATTTTAAAGATAACATCTAATTTATCATCCATGAAAACACATTAATCTATCCTTCAAACACATATTGTCCAATGGTCTTATCCAGATCCATTTATTATCAAATAAATTTATGCAAGCAAAAATTGAGATGTGACAAAAGTTCTAAAATATTTTCATGTTTTGGACCTTAAGTTTGGTATTCTACAAGTCATTTTAGGGTTAAGCCTTTGAAAATAGTCTTTCAGGATTTTAGATCTCATTTTCCCCTTTTGAACATGAACTTTGATCTAATATCCTTTTTGGATTTCATCCCCCACCTCCTGGTTCAAATGTCTTTATTTTTCCTTGAGGTCTGAATGAAACTTCTAGTCTCGATTGGTCTAATTGTAGTGATTCCATCAAGACTTTTGATCCTAATTGAACTTTTGAAAAAAATCCAAAGTCCAAAATCCATTCTCGGATCTGATGTCTGATTCTAAATGTCTCATCGAAGTTTGAAACCCTAAATGGACCTTTCCCAAAAATGTCTCATCAAAGTTTTAAACCCTGAACAAATCTTTTGAAGATTATCAAGAGTATGATAGCCATTTTTATTTCTAATCCCTGAACACATAACATGATAAACATAAGGGATCCATGTGGGTTTTTGAGTCCCAATGAAACTTTTTCCAAACTATCCTAAAGAACCTTATCCTCTCAAAGTTTTGCTTGCTACCTAAGATTAATTAATGGTCCATTGTAACTTTTAACCCCAATTGGACATTTCAATTGAAGGTCCTTTATATGTTTTAAGCCTCAATCCCCACATTATACTATGAGAAGCTTACAATTTTTGAGTTCTGTGTGGAGTTCTAAAAACTAATTCGACTATAGATCCCAAGTCTGCTTTGGCTTAAATCCTTTTGTCCTTCTATGACTTGAACTTCTCCTAAATCATGAAAGATTTATGAAATGGTAAAATTCATTAATTTAAGGTTGCAAAGTGGTTTCTTAAGGCATCCCCTCTTCCTTGTAGGTATTAAAAATGTATTAAAATAATGAAGAGTCTACTGGAGAGGAGGTACCCTGAGAAGAGAGAGGAGAAAGGTAATAAAAGATAACCAAGGAAAACAAACTCCCTATCACAATGAAGTACAAATTTTAGGGAGTCCCAAGTGTATCAAGGTTCACCTCTAAAGTGATGAATTTATAGACACAAAATTGGGACATATAAACCTAGAGGATTTCAAAGAAGAAAAACATGGTGAAGATGCCTCTCCTAGGTCTAATAAGATAGCCAACTCAAGGTTAGCACATGTAGCATCCTTCTCGATGGTAGTGCAATGTCTAGAGCTCGTCTTGGCTATGGATCAACATTATAACTCTACATATAAGAAGTACTATGATACTTATGGCTTTGAAATAATAGACCTAACTACACCCATGATTAGAATAGTGTTTTATCTTCCTCCATACACCCAATTGAAGATGGTAATTGAAGTAGCAGCAGTTGGGGTGTATAAGAGTGATATAAATGGAAATTTGAGATACCTCAACAAAAGGTGGTTAAGAAATGAAAGGAAAGATCCCACAAAAACTTACAAGATCAGATTTCTATTCAAAAGTGGGAGGTATCATCACCTTGTTGAGCAGAGCATTTGAAAAAGATGAGTCAAGAACTTATGAAAATTAGATGTTTCATTTCATAAATGTCATCTTGAAAGGATAAGTTTTCCTAGATTGTGGATAAATAGTATTAGATGCAATTAATGCTCATTTGACCATAGTGGGAAGTACTAAACAATTTTTCATGTCTTCTTATATTGTGTACCTAGCAACTAGAGTTAGGAATTTTCCTAGGTTGACAACTCACAGGGTCAGAGGGGAAGCTCCTAGATAAAGAAAGATATGGGAATTCTACCTCCAACTGGAGATTAAGGAAGTAGAAAATAATTTTAAGGGTAAATGATGTCTTCTTGTATCCTATTATCAATCAACTCACTAGTGGCATAGGATTCAAGATGTCTAAAGAAGCCATGGTATTAATTAAGGAATGAGGATAATGGTTCATCTAGTTCCCAAAGACAACATACATCAGGATAAATGGCTTTGATAAGGCACCATACTTGTTACCTAGGTTCTACAATGATAAATTGGTGTTGATTGAGTTTGTTAGGGAATTTATGGAGGTGCACTTGAAGTTCTCTGATAAACATAGAGCAAGGTTAAAGTACCCATTTTATTTGGGATTCTATCATGTCCTTCTATCTTGGTAGCCAAGACAACATTGGAAGAAATTCAAGAATTGAACCTAAAACCCTATGTGCCAAGAGATAATTTTGATCCGAAAGGAAAAATGAAGTCTCTAAGTCCCTCCATGTTTCCCTTCCATAAACCAAATATATAAGATTTTAGGGCTGATCTTCAAGATGACTTTGAGGTGAGAAAGCGAGGCTATAGTAGATTAACATTTTTTTCAATTGAGGGAATTTTGAATAAGGGATGATATTCTCGAGGGGTTTTGAGATGATGGAAAAGTTTTAGTTCACCAACTTATGATATAAATAAAGTTGATACTAAAACATTGGACCCAATAGATTGGTCTTAGAAGGAAGATCCTTCCATTGATACTATATTTGAATAGGCTTTAGATCACACATTGCTTGGATCAATTTGAGAATCATTTTTTGGGGTTAAGGGAACCTAATAGAAAGGGAAGAAGCAACCAGTTACTGAGGGATCTCCTTCATCCATCCCCATGGGATATAAACGGCATACAATAAAGGAGAAGGTAAAAAACTAACAAGGCTCAAGGGCAGAGAAAATAATAGAAAAGGTTAGCCAGGTCTTCAAGACAACTTTCGTAACCTGCAAATTTGTAGGAGGGGTTATGTCAGTATTAGGTGTAATTCCAATTCCTCAAGTATTGCAAAAAAAAGAAACCACTTAACTAATACCAGAGAAAGATACTGAGGTAGAAGCACCAATCATTGAAATGGTAAATTTAACAAACCTCCCCTCTCCCACACCTTCAAATCAGGAACAACAACACCTTTGCAACAAGATGAGGAGGAAAGACAAAAAGGTGATCAGGTGGATATAGAATGTAATGAAATAGCTTGCACAATAGAAGAATATGATAGGAAATGGACTTTAATTATTACTTTCTCCTGAAAGAAAATTACAAACATAACATGTTCTGAAACAAGAAGAAACTATTGAAAAGATGTTAATGATAGTATCAACAAGTTTAATTCACGTAAGATACAAGGTTCCAGTTGGCTAATCATTGATTCAAGTCCATAGTAGCTCGAAAAGAATTACTCCAAATACCTAAACACCATTTTGTAGTGTCAACTTTCCAGTTTGTCAAAATAGAAATAAATCATGAAATGAGTACAAGAATCAATTTTATAAAACAAACTATAGTAGTGTCTACGAAATAAAACATACTAGTGCTAATTTACATCCGCAATAGTCAAGATAAGAATTTCCCATGTTTATTTGAATTCTTATAGAAATATAATGATAATTTTTGCTTGGAATAGCTTTGGATTTGACTCCTAAATTCCATGGCTTTAAAATGGTTCTTCAATTTAATTCACTAGCTATTACAAGAATTATGTTAGAAGATAAATATTTAATTTATGGAGTGGAACCAATGTGTAATAAAAATCCATTGTTTTTCACTTTTAATGTCTCTTTTCCATGTGCCCATGTGGAAAATAAAATTCTAGAGTTGGATCCTATAGGTCACGACTTGGAAAAATCCTTTTAACCAACTAGATATAAAAGGAACAAGAAATATAAACAAAAGATTATAAGAGATCAAAACTCTTGAACAATTTTTTTTTATAAATGGAAATAGGACAGAGAGAAAAACCTTTCAATCTCAACTAAAACCATAGAAGCTCAAAATTTGAGGTCTGACTCTAAACACAAGTATTGTTATGGAGATGTTCAACATTCAAGTCCTTTTGGGATCAATTTCAAGCTGAATTTAATCTAATTCTTAGTACCCACGTCTCTTGGAAGCATCTCCTACTTAGGGACACTTGGGTGATCAGTGGTAGTTGTAAAGTGTTACAACATCCTCTAGTATTTTGTGTAAATCAAGATGTAAGACAATGTTTTAAAAAGATCCATCACTGCTTTGTATGGGGTTGGTGAAGACATTCAAGTAAGAACTGGCACCACTGATGAAGTATCAACAAATACATCAAGTTAATGCCTCCAAGGGCATAGGCTTCTCTGCTAACGATGTTGGTACTTTTAGGATGAGGTGTCCCATGTAACCCTGTTGCAAGATAAATTTCTAAAAAAAGAAAGCATATATATGAAGATACAAAGCTCTACTTCCAAAAGTTACAACTCTCAACCCCAACTTATATGAAAATAACACATACACTTTACTCAAGAAATGTGATTATGTATGCCAAGGTTATAGTAAAGTTTAACTACAAAATATAAGGCTGAACTAATGGATATGAACACAAAAGAAGTCTTGACCAACAATGAAAATGATTACTTTATGCCTTCATTAGAAGGGATTCATTTATTAGTCTAATGTAGAATCAACCAGGGTAAAAAACACAATTTTTCATAGCTATAGATAAAAAGCCATAAAAAAATTAAATTTAAACTAAGATGTAATGACCTGATCCTTTCATAAAGTAAAAATTTCTTAATTTTACATCAAGTAAAGATAATGAGTAAATTTCATTGCAATAAAAAAATTATTTTCATTTATAAACATGATTCAACATATTTCAACATTTTATTCCTTTTCTTTTCAAGAAAAAATCAAAGTAAGAAAGCATAATGATACATACATAGCTCGAAGAGCTTTTGAACAAATAGTAGTAAGATGGTCCAAGTTCCTTTCCTTTCAAATCTTGGTGTATTTTGTCGCTTGCTATGGAGGAGAAGCATCACTCAAGCACTTTTCTGCCAACCACAAAATCTTAATGCGGTCTCCAACACATCTATCATTCGATAGATGACCCTCCCTTTGAACGAAGGGATTGGTAGAGTATCCGATAATGACAACCCAACTAAGCATAGTGTTGTGTCCTACATAACGAGAACTTGCTATTTCACAATCCTAAACTAGCATGCATAAAGGATCATGATGAACTGACAGTGTAGTCTCAAGCATCACACAGTCTGAGTGGATGTTGTACATTGCACTACTTTGGCCAAAGTATTCTCATTCAGTACTTCAAATGAAGTCATCTATC
>VDFB02271358.1:1213568739-1213814928 GCA_007258455.2 Sequoia sempervirens
AGATTAACTTAATTAGATAAAATGATTTATTTAATTAAGAGAGGAATATTGATGAATTTAATCAGATAGGGGAATTTGATTAAATGGTTAGACCGAGGGATGATTTAGAAAGAAACGATGTTAGTGAGTCAGGATCAGATGCACAATGTCAATTAGTATATTTTACGTGTCTACATTTTGTCCCTCTTTGAAGCAATGCACTCGTTGCGTTGGTTCAAAGAATAAACGATCTCAATTAAAGCCTAATTTTTGATATTTAAAAATCCCGCCCTCATTGCTACGTCGAGAAAATATGCCATTATAATGCCCCTCGAGAGATCTGGACAAAAATTTAATTTTTGGGTGATCTCGGCCGTAAAAAAGGTGATAGCAACCCGGCTGTGTCTAAAAGGGCTCGAGGCTAAAAAAACGTGTCTAAACGCAATAAAATGATGAAAAACAAGCCTCAACCAGACTAAAATAGGTTCGGGGGTCCAAAACCCTAACAGGACAGCCAAACAAGGTGAAAAAACCCTAATTTTTAGGCTTAAAAGGGACCCAAGGGGTCACTTTCAAGTCATTTTCACACACCTTCGCTAGCAAACTTGAGATTTGAGCTCTAACCCTCCGACGATATGGTGCAACGATAGCTTCCCCTACACATCACTGATCGAGTTCGGACATACCAACAACCACTTGGCATCGGGGCACCGGTATGTGACCCTTACCCAAGCTTTGTTTTTTCATTTAATGCTCTAATGAATGCTTTAAAAGGGGAGCTCGCCTCCAGCGGCGCTATATAGTGCCGCTCGACATTTAAACTGCATCGCGCAGTGTCGTTTTACGCCGTAGCAGTGCAGTTCTGAGTTTACAAACTTTGATGCTGGGCTCGTGCTCGGCGGGTCGGTTTGGGTAAAGTACGCTACGGCAGCGCCCTTTTCATGAAAATTGCAACGCTGGAAGGGAAAGTGCGCCGCGGTGGCGCCATTTGGCTCTTTTTTGGGCTCAAGCGTCAGAGTTTGAGTAAAATCAAACTACGATGCCATCACAAACTGTGCCGCTGGGGACTTTCTGGAGCGTTCGGTTAGAAACTTTTCAACATTTTTTAACACGTTGACCTTCCTTGATGCAGGACACGGCGAGGGAGCTCTACTCTCGGGAGCACCAGTCGCGAGATTTGGCTAGCGTCTTACAGGACCTGAGCGACAGGGACCAAGATCGACTGGGAGTTGCGGGATTGTGTGCACATTGCATATGCGGTGCCCATGTGCACTCACCTAGGGATGTTATCAGCGCTGGCCGAGAGGTGGCACAATGAGACGTCGTCATTTCATCTCCCCACTGGTGAGGCCACCGTCACCCTGGAGGACGTTTGGCACATTTTACGATTGCCTATTCATGGCCAACGAGCGATCTTTGATATGGACGAGGGACGCGAGTCTTGCGTCAGAGTCCTCGCCACACGGGACATCATCTATTGCGAGGGACAGATTGAGCTGGAGCGATACAGGGTCATAGCACCTCCCTTCCGCTAGGCAGTCGTAGCTATCATTTCGGGTCTCGTTGCCCCAGACAGACGAGGGCGATACTTCAGTCTCGGTTGGGGGTATTGCTGGGAGCGGATGGTCCGAGACAGGCCAGTTCCTTTCGCATGGGGGCCTATTCTTCTGGCTTCACTTTATAGGGACCTCCATGAGTACGTATACACGGATGACCGAGCGCTGGGGGCCGGGGTGACTTTACTTCATGTCTGGGCGTGGGAGCACATTTCTGTGCTACGTCCACATGTCATTCCAGTTCCGATGGGGGCAGACGATGCCCTCGTGGCACGATACAGAGGTGGTGTGTCCTTTACACACATTGGTGAGCACGGGATCCCCTACTAGAGGTGGGTCCTAGACGAGATGCTAGTTTTTACTTGGCGTCCATACCTTGGTCGGCCTGGTTGGGCCGACGATGTCGATCAGCTCTTTTATTGCCGCTAGGACTGATACATGCAGGGGCGAGAGCATACGATGATCGAGAGGTACCTGCCCAGGCGCGTATAGTGTTAGTTCAGAGAGCCACAGGATTGGCCTGATGACGACTATGTAGCCGTCTTTGCTCGCAGCATGAGATAGGTGTCATGGGGACATGGAATTCCTACCTCTGAGGCAGCCGACAGTTTCAGGCACTTGGTAGTCTGACCATGGGCTTACAATTAGGGCTTGGCAGATCTAGGCACCACTCAAGCGTACAGGGACTGGTTCTGACCTCCACTTCACTTGACCATTCCAGGTGAGGATCCAGATCCGTGCAGAGTCAGAGGTAGAGGGAGAGGACGGGGGCGAGGACCGAGGGTTGAGATTTGACAAGATCCACCAGTTGTGCCCACATTCCCGCCAGGTCATGAAGATGTTCACATGCAGGATCAGCCTCGGGTGTAGCCACATGTGCAGCCACAGGGACAAGAAGATGCTTGGGATGCGCTGATTGCGCAGCTGCAGGCTCAGGTTCAGGCGGTGACAACGGAGAGAGATCAGGCGAGGGCTAAGAGAGAGCAGCTCAGGGCAAAGAGAGATCAAGTTGTGCAACAAAGACAGGTTGCAGAGCTACAGGCAGCTACAAAGCTAGGCCGCAAACAACAGATAGAGAGTATGATAGCCTCCTCCTCCCAGGGTACAGTGCCAGTGTGATCCTACAGGGATGCCATCTGAGAGGCAGAGTACTATCGACGAGTTTATCACGAGACCATACCTAGAGCAGAGTGGGTCCCAGACTATTTAGAGCTGGCCAGCCAGAGACCACCAGAGGGTCACGGTGACAGGGGCGAGGACAACATTCACAGGGATCGAGCTTGATCTAGATGATACATACTTTTTGTGCCCTATGAGCTTTCTTTTGATAGCTCGATGGGCATTTTGTACCGATTGACATATATGTATAGTGATATGATTTATTCTTTGTACTATGACAGTGACATTATTGATGGTATGTATGAGCCGATTTTGATGCGATGTACTGTGTTCTCCTTTATGCATGGATAATTTATTTCTATATGCTTTGTAGTGATGTCCTTATGGATGCATTTATTTCTAATGATGTATGTGTTATGATTATGACTAACAGATCTATATTATGCTAACCTATGATATGCAAATGTGATGGTCCAATATGTGAAATGATATGCGAAATGATATGTAAATTATGCTTATGAAATGTTTAATGAATGGATACATATATGAATTGTTTGTAATGAATTTTATACGTCTATTCCTATGTGGAATGATTTATGCAATGAATGTTTTATGATGTTATTTATGAGATGGTATGGATGATGAAATATGAAATGCGATGGTCGTGATATGATGCAGATGAAATATTGTTAATGCATAATCAGATGGTTTTATGAGATGCTTAGAATAACAAATGTTATTATCCTAAACGTAATAAATGATGATGTATGTGATGCAATGATATGTTAATGTGTAATGTAATGTGAACGTAATGTGGTGAGATGATGTCATTTATGTTATGCAAGTATGTATGCCTAATGAATTAAATGCTTATATACCTATTGATTATGTGAAAAATGATTATGAAATGCTTTTGTAGATGTTAGGCGATGATTTATATGATAGATGGTAATATGAGATGGTTATGAAATGCAAATGAATGTTTATGCAATGATTGATATAATGGCATGAGATGCAATGTAATGGGTGAAATGCAATGACATGGATGCACGTATTTATGAAGAATGTTTATGATAAAAATGTAAAGTGTATGTTTCCTATATGATATGTTTATGCAATGTGTTTATGATTTGTGGATGTAGGATCAGTGACGATGATGGCGATAATGATCGACTGTCATAGTACCTTGTTAGTGCGGTTAGTAAGAAAAGAAGAAGTCATTTCAACAAGACACAAGATGATGCAAATGCAAATGATGATGATGATGATTACTTGCCGAGGAATTGGGATTTTCAAAGGGCCAATTTTTATTTTATTATTGATAACACACGTGGTATAATGCATCAAGGTATAGAAAACTAGGATGGTGTTGTACCCAGTGAGATGAACTTTGACTTGACAAGTAGATAGGAGTATTCTTGTTCATACCTGACATATGAAAACCTTGCTAGGATGGACTTCAGAAGTTTCAGACACCTCAGACCAAAACACGGAAAAGTAAACCTATCCTTGCAATAGTCAACAAGTTGCCCTAGAACTCTTCCATACATACCTAACAAAGCAAGTATTCGCCGAGGTTATATTACAAGAACGTCCAACAAGCATAGCAGACAAAAGATAATGATCGTTGCCCCATTCCTATTTCTCTAAATCCTTTGTTTTAGGATATCATCAAGACGTCCTTGGAATGAGTGCAAATAAGATAAGTCAGAAGATAAAGACCAAGTAAACAAACAAACTGATGCTCTTCAATACCTGCTAATGGAAAAAGGATGTGTTTTCCAAGGATGATAACTGAAACTTATTGCCAAAAGATAATTACCATTGTAGGAAGGATTTATCCTAGGACATGTTAGTGGATGGTGGCACACCATTTCGTTTATCTAAAGTTCTCTAAGGTATGATTGATATGGGACTGATTGGATGATGAGTTACCAATACGAAGAGAGGACCAACTTGCTTACGCATTGACTTAGACTTAAGACTTGACGTTTGGAGTTCTACTTGTAATCTGCTAGACTTTTTTGTAACTGTTTCACCAAAGGTTGAGGATGACGATTAGTTTATTATGGATGGTGTTTATTGCGGGTGCAAGCGAGATGAGACGAATGGATTTTTTTTCAAATATTTGGATGTTTTTGGAGTTTTTGCAATGTTTTGAGGCTGTTTTTGGTATTTTTCAAGATTTTCAAATGTTTTGATTTTTGATTTTCCAATGTTTTTGGGATTTTCTAAAATTTTGACCAAGAGACTAACCTAAGGACCTATCCTAAGGGCCTCAGGGGCTGATCAAAAAATTAGCCTTGCCCACGTTATATACGCAGAGACCACGTAGTTCGACTGACGACCTAACCAATTTATAGATGAAGATATACATGATGAAATGTCAGTTTATTGTGACGAACTCCTATAGGACTGACTTAAATGTCTCGGGGGATGATCAAAGATCAACCTTGCCTACGTTCAAGCTCAGAGATGATATAGTTCGACAAGACGACCTTGTTTTTGACTTTTTGAATGACTTTTGACCTGTTTTTGGATTTTTTGATTTTTTGATGTTTTTGGATTTTCTGATTTTGAGGATTTTAAGAACATACACGAATCCGATCCGATAAGAACGTGCCCCCAGTGTGATGCCATAGACTTCTCCGATAAAGGCAAGACAAATTGACCTTGAGGATGGGCCAAGTAGTACTAGGAGGGATCATGATACGAAAACAAGACCAAGCTATGGTGCGGATGCAAGTGGATGAGTGATGGATGGAGACCAATGTGATGGATGATGGAAGCGTAATGGATGGATGATGCCGAACAAGTCATGAAGATCCTGGTGGATGGAAAGTGCTTATTTACACAAGGTGCCTATTTTCCAGGTTTTCACCAAGGTACTTGCTCAAAGTGCCACTGAAGTGGTTTTACTAGAGGACTCCATTTTTTTATCCTTTTTGATTTTTTGATTTTTTGTTGTCACCAAGATGCTTGTTTGCCAGGTTTTCGCTGAAATAACCATTTTTTCAGGACATTTTCTAATTTTTTATATTTTTTGGTTCTATACCTTGAAAGATTTAGGCATAAAACTTTTTGAGATGGGAGCTATTCATGGGCTCCTGCAGAGGTTCCCCTTCGGGTGTTGATAGCTGATATACCCCTGATTTGTAACTTGTTACGACGAACGGTCCCAACCAATTGGGTTCAAACTTTCCTTTGCTGCTTGGGTTTAGGACATTCTTCTGATTCTCTTTTAAGACCAACTCTCCGACTTGGAAAGTCCTGCTTCTGATTTTCTTATTATAGCTCCTTTTGAGTCTATTCTGATAGACTTGCAAATGATTTAAAGCATCTATTCCTCTCTCATCCAGTAACTCTAGCTCATTTAGTCTTGATACTCTGTATTCTTCATCCGTGATGAGGTTTTGCAGTGATATCCTAAGGGATGGGAGCTCGATCTCAATGGGAAGTACGACTTCTGATCCGTAGACCAAGGAGAAGGGGGTGGCGCCGGTGGGTGTGCAAATGCTAGTTCGATAAGCCCAGAGGGCAGGATTAAGCTGCAGATGCCAGTCATGACCTGCGTCATTGACTATTTTCTTGAGGATTTTGAGGATGGTTTTGTTTGTAGCTTTTTCTTGGCCATTGCCTTGGGGATAGTACAGGGTGGAGAAGCGATGTTGGATTTTTAATTTCTCACACAAGTGGTGAGCCTCCTGATTCTTGAATGGTGTCCCATTATCTGAGATAATGGCTTGTGGGACCCCATAATGACAGATGAGATAGTTCAGGATGAATTTTGAGATCTGCTTCCCAGTTATATACGTCATGGTTATGGCTTCCACCCACTTTGTGAAGTAATCAGTTGCAGTTATGATGAATTTATGGCCATTGGATGAGGTGGGTGTGATTTTCCCAATGAGATCGAGTCCCCACTGTGAAAAGGGCCATGGTGTGATAATAGGATGAAGCTCTTGAGCTGGAGCATGGATGCGGTCCCCATGCTGCTGACATTGTAAACACCTTTTAGCATGATCATGTGCTTCTCTTTCCATTGTGGGCCAATAATACCCCATCCTCACCAGTTTCTTGGCTATGGTCATTCCACTTGAGTGTGAACCACAGATACCATTGTGTACCTCAGTTAGAGCGGTTAATGCCTCCTTAGTGTTTAAGTAGCACAATAAGGTACCTTCTATGCTTCTACTGTATAGGGTATCACCTAGGATGAAAAATTTGGATTCCTTTTTAACAAAGGTTCGTTTTAGGTTTGATGGTAGGTCAACGGGTATGACTCCTATTCGAAGATATGTGTAGATGTCATGGTACCAAGGATCACCGGGACCAACGATTTCACACACGAATTCTGATTCTGGTACCTCCAATGCGGGAACGAGAAGCTGCTCAATCAAAAATTCATATTTTGGAACCTTGTGAGGGATGTTTAATAGGGACCCAATTGTTGCCATGGTGTCTGCTGCTCTGTTGTTGGTTCTAGGAATCTGTTCAAATGTTATTTCAATGAAAGATTCTTTGAGAGTCTCCACCAATTTCTTGTATGGAGTGAGCTTATCATCCTTAGTCTGATATTCATTATTGACTTGATTTATGATCAACTGAGAGTCTCTGTAGACTTTGAGAGCTATGATATTCCATTGCACTGCTATCTTGAGACCTATAGTCAAAGCCTTGTATTCCTCGATGTTGTTGGTGCAAGGAAATGCCAATTTGTATGACCTTGGTATGCAATCCCCTTGTGGGGTAATGAAGAAGACACCAACTCCTAATCCGTGTTGTGTGTATGAGCCATCGAAGTATAGTTTCCAATGGTCTACTACAATGAGGTTAAAAATAGATTCATCTGGAAACTCTGAGACAAGAGGATTCTCAGAATAGATAGGTGCTTCTGCCAGTTGATCTGCAATAACCTGACCCTTGATTTCTTTTCTCTCCACATACTCGATGGCATATTCTGATAATATCATTACCCATTTTTCCATTCTCCCTGTGAGCATTGCCTTTGATAAGAGATACTTAAGGGGGTCAATTTTTGCGATGAGCTTTATCTTGTGTGCCAACATGTACTGTTTGAATTTTTGAGATGCAAGCACTACTGCAAGACATTCTTTCTTGATAAATGAATAGTTTAGCTCATGACTGACCATTGTTCTACTGATATAGTAGATAGCCCTTTCTATTCCATTTTCGTCATGCTGAGCTAAGAGAGCTCCAAGGGCTGTTGCTATTGCTGACACATATAGAATCAATGGCTTTTGTGGGATGGGTGGCATTAAGACTGGTGGTGTCAGTAGATATTCCTTAGTTTTGTTGAATGCCTCTTCGCACTTTGTATCCTATTTGTATGCTACTCCCTTGTGGAGTAGGTGAGAATATGGGTTCTACTTGTCTGCCAGTTGTGCTATGAATCGTCGGATGGATTGAATTGTGCCTTGGAGACCTCTTAGTTGTTTTAATTTTTTTGGTGCTTCCATCTCGAGGATTGCTTTCACTTTTTCCGGATCCACCTCGATACCCCTCATTGATACTATATATCCTAGCAATTTACCGATTGTACAAGACACTTGGGATTTTAGCATGACTTTTGTATTCCTCTAGTTCTTTCAAAGATAGCACCCCATATCCTTGTTTTTCTTTGACTTAGCTAGAATGTCAGCTTTTACATAGTCTTCTATCGCTTTTATGAATCATGTCATGGAATATCAATGTCATGGCCCTTGATAGGTTACTCCCAAAGATTCTTTTAGGTCAATGGCATCATGTTCCGTGCCATTAGTAGGTCCCCCATGGACGCGGAAAGTTGTCTTATGTTGATCTTCTTGTCATGATCTAGTTTGTATCCCGGAATCCATCTATTGCTGATAGCATCTCATGCCTAATCACAAGTCTACTATCATGTCAATGTTGGGAAGTGGGAAATCATCCTTTCGACATGCTTGTTCAAATCTCTCCAAGTCCGTAGATTCTAATGACTCCAATGTTTTAAATAAGTACCAATGATACCCATTCTCGATAATCAATTGGTCGAATGAATCCCACATCTAATAGCTTTTTGAGCTCCATTTTGACTAACAAAGCAATTTGAGGATGCATTTTGCGAAGCTTCTGTCTGACAGGTTTTGCATCTGGATACACCGCTAAGTGATGAACCACAATATTTGGATCAAGTCCTAGCATATCAACATAACTCCATGTGAATTTTATTTTGTCTCTTTCCTTTTAGAATGCTCTGCATAGTAGTTCTTGCTCTACCGATAATAGTGATTCCACATAGAATGTGATATGCAACGTCTCCTTTGTTCTTAAGTTGACAGGATTGCATTTTTTGGCTAAGACTACTGACTTTTCCTGATGGATAGCTCTTAAAGGAAGATTGAATCCTTCACTCGTGCACTTCGTGAGAGGTTGTCACCGTTGATACATCCTTTCTTTTACTATATTCTTGTCGAGAGCGCCACGCTGGTGGTTTTCACTAACCACTTGGATATGATTCTTAGTTTCACTTTTGTGACCGGCTGATCTCAACGTTTCCATAATAGGCATGTGTTCAACTCCATTATAAAACCCCGCCTTTATGATCTCCATCCGAATGTTATCCTCAATCAGCGCAATTCCCGAAAGTGCCTCATCATTTTCGAATGTATCAAGAACCGGTGGTCCTTGTTGGTCATAGTCGATCAGTTGGGGGTACACTAAATGGATCTCATGATATTGATGGTCTATTTCAAAGGAGAGGGTGCTAATCATACATAGGGTGGTATCCTCAAATAACCTAGGTAGATTGGTCATGGTATCCTCATCATCGCTACTAATATAGGCCTTAGTTATAAAGTTATGTATGTCTCTACCTATGGATATTAATGAGCGTACTTCTGCTGCTACTGGCTGAGGAGAAATATTTCAACCATTCTAACCGCAGGACTTCGGCCATGTATGGTTATACTCGCAGGGGTACATCCAAGGCCAAGATTTGTTATAGGTCGCATCTTTGGCATGATAGGTATTATGAGCCCATTGTCATTTTGTCCCAGTCTTTGATTTCTATTGTAGCCCATTGCAAGCATCATTTGTAGGCCCTTGCTTGTCTCATCCATTGGTAAATTAGCTGCTGGTCTTTCATCTTGATACAACATGTGTGATGGATCTGCCTCAATAACCCCCTGGCCAAGGTCTCCCCATCTTGTGAATTCAGGATAGTCTTCTGTGAAATGTTTGTGATGGAAGCTTGGTTTCCTTGTGGGCGTCCTCATGATCTAGGAGATTGTGGTAACTCTCCTATCACAAAAGCATTGTTAGGAAGCCTATAGCTTCCACAACCATCTTCTTGGATGATGAGCTTGATGTTAGAGATGGTGGGATGGTGGGGATGGTGGGTGTCTCTATCGCAGAAGTGAACGTGAGAGTGCGGGGTCGATGTATGGTGTGGATGGGCCCTCATCATTTTTTGGCACTTGGGGGATTTTGTAATACTTTGCTTCAATATTTTTGCAATATGAGAAAGGTTCGGGATCTCCATGGATGGTAACCTATTGCCCATTATGTGTAAATTTCATACATTGGTGGAAGGTTGATGTTATGGCTTTCATCGCACAGATCCATGGACGTCCCAAGAGGATATTATATGGTAAGACGAGGTCCAAGACCTGACAAGTGGTTTCCATGAGCGTCGGCCCTATTTGAATAGGGAGTTTGATTGTGCCCTGAGACACTCTTTCTTGGTCATCATATGCTCTTATCGTGATTCCCTTTCCTTTTTCGATGGAATCTTCTGGTATTTTTAACTGCTTGATGAGGCTGAGAGAACAGATGTTCAAACCCGCACCTCCATCTACCAAGACCCTTTTGATTTTTCTCTTGTGTACAATGGCTTCCAAGTGAAGTGCACAGTTGTGAGATGGTTGGGCAGGGAAATCTTGGTCAGAAAATGTAAGGAGATTAGGTGTTATGATATTTCCAACCATAGCTTGGAATTGCTCCGCATCAAGATCTACGGGGACAATGGATGAGGCTAATACTTCCTCAAGGATCTTTTTATGAGACGATGATATTTTTAACAACTCCATGATGGAGATGTGTGCTGGTGTTCTCTTGAGTTGATCTAAGACATTGTAGCCATTAGGAACAGATCTAGATGCAGGGACTCTATTTGGTTGGGATGATCTTGCAATGGTGACTTTGCCACCTCTTGTGGTGACTCCACAATCTTTGGCATGGGCGCCCTTGATGGTGATGACCATGCAGTCTTCATTTAGGGAGGAAACGACTGTTTCATACACATGATTTACATTGCCCTTCCCTTTATCATTTTTATTCCCTTTGTTGCCATGATTCGGCATCAGATTCATGTAGATTTTAAGATCTTGATTTCCTGTAGGTTGTTCCACGTTTATGATTTTCTTATCGATGAGGTCTTGGATGATGTTTTTGAGTCTCATGCAACTGTTTGTGGTGTGGCCTTTGATTTTATGAAATTCGCAAAGTTGATTCTTGTTATACCAAGGAGGTTTGACATCGGGTTCTTGGTAATTTTTGAATGTAGGAGGCTTGATGAGTTTTTCGTCGATCAACTTTTTCATTATGTCCTCGAGTGGTTCCCCCAAAATGGTGTATTTTCATTTGGGATAAATTTTGCATTGGGGTGGTCCCCTTTGGTCATTGAGATTATTGATGGTTGGATTGTTGTTGGGTTGGTGTGTTGTGTGATGGTGGTTTTGGTGTTAAATTTGGATTTGCGGTGTAGGTGTATGTTGGCGAGGGGCACTAATGACCACCTTGGCATCAACGACACCATCATTAGTAACATTTTTGTTTCTTGCCCATGTACGAGGTTTATCATTGTAATTGGATGGTGGGCGATTTTTTTGTTGTTCGTGATATGATGTTGATTCTGCGGGTTGAGTCATAAGGGCTCTTTCGATGCTAAGCGCTTTGGAAATCAATTGATCATATGTGGTGATGCCCTGAACCTTGAGATGAAATGCCAAGCGACCTTCAAGGTTGGCTATGATGGTGAAAACTTGTTTTTCTTCTGGCATGGTCCACTTGCTCCGATTGGCCTTGGATCGCCATCATTGTAGGAATGAGGTGAAAGATTCACCCTTTCCTTGTTTTAGAGCCAAGAGTTCTTCTAGACTAACATCCATTGCAATGTTACATGCGTAGTTCTTAATGAATGCATCTATAATTTCTTGGAATGTTCTAATGCCTGAAGGTAAGCGAGAGAACCATTCCATAGCGTGGCCTACCAAGCTCCTAGGAAATAGCTGCATTAGATAAGTATCGTCATATGCGACCTCCATACAATGAACCTGGAATTCCATGATGTGATCTTCAGGGTTTCCCATCCCTCGATATTTGTCAAATTTGGGGATTTCAAATCCCTTGGGGAATGGTTTCATTATCAAGCTCCTATCAAATGGATAGGGACACAAGTTGCTTGGCATTTTGGTTGTTCGCCCTAATTGAAGGTCGAGCACTTGTTAAAAGAGAAACCTGAGTTGTGTCATCACATCGTTTTGGGTATCAGGGGGTGGGATGAAAGTGTTTTGGGGTGTTTCAATCACGGGTTGGATGGGGGGGTTGGTTGGTGTGTTGTTTGACGTGTTGTTCAATGGTATCTATATGTTCTGTCGAGCGAGGTAGCCTTCCACCTGCTTTTGTATGAACAACGCTTGTTGTTGATCTTGTTGTTGCTATGCTAAGATTTGTTCTTGTTGTTGCACTTGTTTTTGTTCCAACAACACTTGTTGTTGTGCTTGCTATTGTTCCAACAACACTTGTTGTTGGGCTTCCAATTCTGTTGCTTCTTGCTACTCTTGGTATTGCTTTAATGCTTGTTGATATGTCTACAATTGCGCCGCTTGTATTTGTGCAAGAAGTTGTGCTTGATATTGAGCTTGTTGTGCCTGATATTGGGCTTGCACTTGTGCTGCTTGTTGTTGCAATAAAAGTTGTGCTTGAGCAACTCTTTGTGCTTGCAATGCTTGTGCGGCTTGTGTAGCTTGGGAAACTTGTTGTTTTTGTTGTTGCAATAACGCTTGGGCTTGTTGCGCTTGTAAGGAGGCTTGGGTTGCTTGGGCGGCTTGAGCAGCTTGAGCAGCTTGCTGAGCGGCTATTTGTTTGGCTTTTAGTTTCTGAACTTGTTGGTATCCTCTTTGGAAAGCAACTTGCAATGCCGCGTTGTATTGGCTTGATGTGGTGGGATTTGGTGGTGGTGGAGGTGGTGGTGGATTTGGAATGGTGTTTTGCGTGGTGGATGGTGGTATTGTTGTGATTGGTCCTTGAGAGACCATGCTTTGTGATGTTAAGGGGGTGTTTGATGGTGTTGCAATTGCTTGTGCATTCGTCATTTGTTGTTGCGATATCAACGACAAATTTTTAGTTTTCGATGTAATGCCTTGATTGATGGTTGGGATATAGGTTTGATTGATACTTGGTAGGGGAGGAAGCCCTAAACCAAGGAGTGGTGCGGATGATAATGGCAATGGTGGGAGAGGTGGAAATGTAAGGGGTGTGAGTTGTTGTGAGAATGTTGTGGTGTCAAATATGCCCCTTGGTCCGAACATATCTCCCTCTTCTTGTGAATTTGTGAGAAGAGGTGTTTGAGGTGTTCAGTGAAAAAATGATGATGATGGATCGTGATGGAATGTGAGAGGAACATTTTTTGTGTAATGGGTTTTGGGGTATGTTTTCTTCAAAGGTGGTGTTTGCATCCAAATTTTGATTATTAACAAGGGGGTGTGTTTGAATTGCATTGAGAAATGCACTTCCCTTATTAACATTGGGTTGGGTTGGAACAAACGATGTTGTGATTTGCGGAATGTTTTGCATGATGTTTTGAGATGGGGGTGTAGATGAGATGGGGATGGTGGATGAGATTGGAGGAAATGATGTCTCAACTATGGTACTCACATCAAAATCTGAAGGTAGTTTGGCTCCTTGTTTTGCTAGCTCAAGCATGTATAACGAAGGGTTGAGCCTCATCATGATGTTGATGATTCTATGGTTGTCCGGATTTTGGAGCATTTCAGTCATTTCCTCGCGGGACATTCCAAAAGTAAGGTCCTCTCCTTGGTTTTCTTCTTTCGGATTTTGTGATGATGAGAGGGTCAACAGATTACTTGATTCGGTGGGATTCATTTCTGCATTTGTTTGGCTAAGGTTGCTTGAAGCGGGTGTTTCTTTGTTGGCCTCCATACTCTTCTTGTATTGAGATCTAGTTAGAACCATAAAACAAGGATCAATCTTTGTGAATATGGGAGATGAATCTCTTGATTCTTTGGATCGATCATTATTTTATGCCCCAAAGTAGAAAGTTTTTTAGGATGCCTTGAGGATCAAAGATGATGATATGATGATGATGTTAGGGATGGATGATACAAATGTTTTTTTGGCTCTTGGTAAATCTTGAATGAGACACTAGGCTTTTAGGACTTGCAGATTTTGATTTTGATTTTGGGATTTTGTCCTTGATTTTGATTTTTTGATTTTGATTTGTGATTTTGAACAAAAAGACCCTAAGATGTTGGATGATGATCTAAGGGATAGCTTTTTTCAAAGGATGATGATTTGAATATGTGTGAGGAGAAGGATGCATCTACCCACACCTATTATAACAAGATGATCATTTCACTAAGTATATGAAGAAGGATTCATCAACATATACTAAGCTAGACAAGATGATTTTTGATAACTTTGACTAAGCATATGCAAAAGGACGCATCTACACATACCTAGCCAAAGGTGATTTTGATAATGTTTTCAAGGATTTAGTCTCAATGATTTTGATGATTTTGATTTTGCCAAAAATCCTAGTATTAAGGATGATTTCAAGATTTTCAAAAAGGTGATGATGAGATGATGTTGTTTTGATGTTTTGGAGGATGGATGAAAAAAAGATTTTGATTTGCTTTGATCCTAAGATGAACCTAAAAGGTACACTTTGTTTGCCTAGACCTAGGTATTGAAGAGCATGCAAATGCTTCCTAAAGACCTTTGTGACCAAGAAATGATTTCATTTGAACATTCATTTTCGGATTTCCAACCAATGATTTTTGTTTTGGGATTGTGAGTCTTCAACACATATGAAAGTTCATTTTGCTTAGCTTTGCTTAATGTCTTTATTTTACCAAAAACACTTTCTTCAATTAGGTTTTCAAACTAAGATGTCCAATGTCTTAATTTCTTCAAACCCCACAAGATATGTTATGTGGATATTCAATGAACTTAAGGCAAGGGTTTTCCTATTGTTTACTTAAGGAGACAAATCGAGATATAATCCAATGTTTAGAAACCTCTAAGGATGTGAATCCCAAGGGAAAGCAATAACATATGGATTGATTCAATTGTATTTGTCTTCAAAAGGGTTTGAATTTTGGATGAGGTTCAAGTGTTTGTTTCCATGGTGTTTTCGATCAAGCAATTCATTTTGTAACCCAAGAATAAGTACAATCCTATGGATGTGTAAGACAATATTTGTTGGATTCCCACTTGGACAAGTCCAACATGCTTATCTCTAGCTTAATGGTTAGATGCTTGACCCCACTGCCTCCACCTATTACTCACTTATAATGGCCAGTCAAGCATCAACACCCATGAAACTCCCATGACATTTTTTTCCATTTCTACTAGAAGACTATAAAAGTGTGGGGCGGCTTTAGCATGACCATTCTTGCACCAACAAATAGATAAAAGGATTTTGGAAAATTCTAGCACATGGTTTTTAGTAAGGAATTTTTCGTTCATAGGAGTTGCCTACACAGCAAGAGTCCCCTTTCGAATCCATCTTGTTGAATCAACCACGTGATATTGGCGTTTACTCCAATATCCACATTTATATACCGTTGGAAATACTTGGCTTTAGAGTGTTACCAGCTGGAGTCGCTCGGGTGAGTAATTTTGTCCCCAAGGCGTGCCCTCTAGGATAAACAAAAGTGAATGAAGAACAATATTCGTAACTCGATCAATCCTTGTTGGCAACAAGGAGAGAGAATATATGCAAAAATGCCCCCACTCACACTCACACAAAATGTTCAATTTTAAACCCAAATCGAAGTGTGGAGGTGATTGCTTTGTCTTACCCTAAAGTCATGAAAAATGCCTTTTGATTCTCAAGATCTCTATAAAGCTTTAGAGAAGTGTATCCTTTTCAATGGCTTTAGTTTAAGTAAGCCCTCACGAAAAATAAAGTTACACTTGTTCTTTAAAATCCCCAAAGCAAGATATGAGTTCGTTTTAGAGCACAAAAAGACAAATGATAAACACTTTGTTCAATTGTTAATCCAAGAAACAAAATCTAGTAAGTTGTGATCCTAAAATTCATTTTAGCCCTTTGCAAGAAATAAACAAAAAGATTATTTTTAAACCCAAAGGAAGATTAGTGTCCTAAGAAAGAAGTGCTAATAATTCCTTAAAGAAGTGTTAAACAAACACTAAAGTGTTTAAAAACACTTTGATTGGAGAAAATATCATCATCATGCTCCTCCTTCCTTTTTTTTTTATTTCCAACCTGCAAGTGAGAGAAACCAGTCAGATTCTGGAAAATACATAAGTTAAAAACCAGAAAACAGAATATAAATTGATCATCAAACAAAAGACACGTGCTAAAATTAAATTTTCCCTTTTTACTGTCTTCTAGTGTCTCAACTTGTAACTGCATCGTAGTTTAGTTTATAAGCGGTTCCCTCATAGTGCCGCTTACTAGTTAGCATCGCTCTGTGTCAGGGCAAAGAACTCAACTGCGTCGCAATTTCCTTCCAACGTCACAGTTTTTGAAATTTTTAAAAATTCTTGCAAGTCAACAAGTCCAGCAGCAGAGTTTGAAATTCAAATATTTTGGTGGGACAAGTCTAGCATCATAGTTTTAATTTCAAGCGGTGCCATATAGCAACACTGGAGAGCCCGCGGTACCAAAATAGAGACACTGAGCTCCTAGCGTTGGAATTTTAAGTGTGTGAGTGAAAACGCAAAAATTTTAAGAGAAGATAGAAAAGAATGATATCATGCCCTCCTTCTAGTGCCAAATGTGCGAACCCCAACCTTCGTACCTGCAAAACAACAAGAATAAGCGAGTTAGATAAGTGATTGCAATCCAAAACAAGGATTCCCCATGAAATCCATTTACAACTTCAAACTAGGAAATAAAACAACAAAGAACATAATGAAAATGATAAAACAAAGATTAAATCCTAATTAGATGTGCAAACTCATGATCCCATGGGCGAATTGGTGCCAATTTGATGTGAAAATTGGCCCTTTCCCAATTCCTATGATGCAAGCTTGATGTGTTGAAGATGATTGAACCACTTTTTTGATGAAGAATGAGAACTCCAAGCCAAAATCTGCAAAAACCTAGCTATGACTCAATGATAATGGATAAAATTCAAGAGATATTTGAGCATGGTAACTTTGCCTAGATTGTGGATGATGAAATGAGGATATGAGCTCTTTATTTATAGAATTCCAAGATGGATGAATTTCCAAATTTGATCAATGTGGGACTAACATTCATCCAATGGCAAGATGCCACTTGTCAATCTATGAATGGATGAAGGATGTGCAAGATTTGGGGTTTGTGCCAATAAATGCAAATATTTGAAATTCAAATTTGTTGAAATGACATGCAAGAGGGAAGGGAAAATGCAATAAATGCCACTTGGCTCAAGGCAAAGGACATGTAAGAGGAAGTTATTGCCTTGTTGGATGTATATGTTGACTTGGAATTTTTGAATTCAAATTGAGAGAATATTCCAAAGATGCCTTGTGAGGAAAATAGGGATTTAATAAATGAATTAAATCTATTTTCATGTGCAACTTGCATTATCTAGAGGATGTGACATGAGATGAGGTTAAATTAATCAAGAATTAATTAATTTAATGAGAGAGGTTAGATGATGTGACCTATTTGACTCCTCAAATTTATGGATTTATTTAAATCAAATAAGAGAGGAATATGACAAGAGATTAATTAAATAATCCATTTTGGATTTATTTAATTAAAAGTGATGGTGTTAGATTAAACGTAACAAGGTTTTCATTTATTTAATTTTAATTGATAGATTCTTAGATATTTCAATCAAATAAAATTGGATTATTTTAATTAAATAGGATAATTAGGATCGATGGATTGATTTAATTAACAAAGAAATGACTTGATTAGATAAAATGAATTATTCAATTAAGAGAGAAATATTGATGAATTTAATCAGATAAGGAGATTTGATTAAATGGTTAGACCCAGGGATGATTTAGGATGAAACGATGTTAGTAGTCGGGATCAGATGCACAATGTCAATCAATATATTTTACGCCTCTACAATAAGTACTATTATTCATTTTCTATTCAAATTACTTCTACTCAAAGTCCTAACTAATAGGCTGATTGAAAAACATCTATAGGTTTCAAATGGTATCATACTCTTTTTTGAATCCAAAATATACATCACATTCTATGCTTCACATACTATAGGATTAAAAGAAAAATTTATTTTACAAAAGTTTTGACCAAGTTATGTGGTTAGATGCCATTTTTAAGTATTTTTAAAATTTGTAATAAAAAATCTTATACTAATTATTTACTTGAAAAAAATTACAAAAAAATATGCATCACATCGTGAAATGAGTCCTTCTCCTTATATCTAAAAATATTATAAAAATATTATAGATAACTTATTCAAATTTTCACCAAATAGATTTTCTTTTTTATTAAGTTTAAACCTAGTAGTTTATAAACTATATTGAATTTTCTACTGCATTCTATTCTTACTAGGCTGTAACTATATCAATTTTCATGCATTCTATTCTTACATATTTTTGAAATAATATAGATAACTTATTCAAATTTTTACATCAAGTTTCCTAACTCTGATTTTTCTAAATTTTTTGCCACTTAAGGGCCTGTTTTTTCCATGATGATCCTGCACATACCCGAAACTAACTGCTGTTTGGGTGACCGTGTCACCTGATTAGGCGAACTTGATTGTTGTTTGGGTGATCCTATTACCTGATTGGGCAATTTTGAACTTTGTTTAGGTGACCCTTCACTCTATTTAGGAAAACTTTGTTGTTGTTTGGGCAACCATGTCACGTGTTTAGCTGAACTTGACTACTATTTGGGTGACCTTGTCACTTATTTAGGTGAACCTAACTGTTGTTTGGGTGACCTTGCCCCCTGTTTGGGTGACCTTGCCCCTATTTGGGCAACCCTACACTTTGTTTAGGTGAATTTGATTGATGTTTGGGCAACCCTATCACCTGTTTAGGAAAATTTGACTGTTGTTTGGGCAACCTTATCACTTATTTAGGTGAAATTGACTATTGTTTGGGTGACCCTGCCCCCTATTTGGACAACCCTGCACTCTATTTAGGTGACCCTATACCTGTTTGGGTGAATCAAACCCTTGTTTAGGTGACCTTGCACTCTCTTTGGCCAAACCTAACCCCTATTTGGGTGAACTTGCACCCTATTCATGTGAATCTGTACCCTGTTTAGGCTAATTTTCTATATGTTTGGGAGAATTTGATCACTCTTTAGGCAATTCTATCACCTGTTTAGGGGAGTCTAATCCTTGTTTGGGGAAAAGTCCAGAAAGTTAATCTATTGGACCCCATAAAGATTTTTGTTTTCCAAGTCATTTGCGGTAAACAAAGAATTTTATTACTTTTCGTTCACCCATAATCTTCACTTCAATCCATTTGCATTTTCTAAAGGTCATTCAGTCATCATCCAAATCATATAGGTACATCTTAAGACATCTCTAGGTTGCATATCCATCAACATTTTCTCAATCCAAATCCCCTAAACTTCATTTTAGAAGTTATTATCCAAATTGGCCTAGGTGTCTGGATTTGATCATCATCCTACACATCTTCTTAGGATCATCATCTATCCTGAGTCAGTCATCATCTTCAACCCAATCAATTCACTCTCATCTTAAGGTGGATTCAATCTCGTAATCATCTATCTATCCTTCAATATGATCAATCAACACCTTAAGTCACCTAAGGTGATTTTTGAACTTGGTTTAGAATCCCTTTCATCATCTTATCTGATCCATCATCTAATCTTATCAATCATTTAATTAATCTATCTTATCCAATCTATTCTAATCACATCCCTATCGAATCATCCAATCCCTCATCCAATTTAATTAATCCTTCAATCATCACTTAGGTAGTTTTGCACTTTCATGCTCATTTAAACTTGATTACAAGCAAAGAAGCAAATGGTAGAGCAACAAGCCCGGGGTTCCCAACCAAATGTACCTCAGGATCCCAACAATGGTGCAAATATCCCTCACAATCCCAACGATGGTGCCTCATCACAGTCCAATACCAACATTCAAAACACTTCACCATCTAGTGACAAGAACATGGTCAACTAGCCCGAAGTCACAATTGATGAATACCTTAGCAATCTTGTGAATGTTCAAATGAAAGATCACCCCCTCAATGAGCATGGGGATAATATTCTTACCACTTTAATCATGAAAGGAATCAAACCACCACTCGATTTTGATATTTCACAATCTACTAGTTCCTAGTCTCTTCCTGCACCTCAAGATCCATAGACTTCTCAGAATGTTCCAGGAAATTCATACATCCCTGAAGGAGCACCTATAGAGAATTGGTATCAACCTGAGTTTGGAAATTTTGTTATACATCAAGTTGCAAGTTACCCTTGTATTCCAGCCTTAGCCTCATAAGTACAACCTGATCCTAACGACCCCTATGCCTATCGTATGCCACAAAATATTCCATCTACTCTGCCACCCCCACCTCATCATCCTAGTCAGCCACCCATCAACACAAGGGGCACCCTATCCTTGCATTGATGCCACCTCCAGGGTCTACACCCGCTAGGTATTTACCACCACCACCTCAAGGTAACTTCCTTGCATTCCAATAGCATCATGTTAATCCTCAACAATCCACTGCATCGCAAGCACTGTCGCAGCACATTGGTATCCCCTTGCATGTGTTGCCACAACATATTGCTACCACTACTACCTCATCTCAACCACCTCATCAACAACCTCTACAACAAAACATCACAATTTTGCAACAAAATGTTTCAATTCCATAGCAACACACTATCGTTCCTATGCAACCTCCACTTCAAGTGATGTAAGCTGCATCACAACCTCAACAACTGCCCCATGGTGCCTCCACATCGATCCCACAATAGAAACAAATCCCAGCTCATCCACCTTATCAGCAACTACCACAACAGCAACAACCACCCCAACATAAACACATTCCCATGCAAACGCAACATAATCCCCTCACACAATATCTCTACCATCCATCGAGCACATATACCACTTATGCCGCTCCATCCAATTCCAATCCAAATCTCTACCAGGTCCCTCAGAATTCACCACAGACTCAACTGCCACTTTACACAAATCCTCCACAATCACACTCAAATCCTTACCAATAGATGTCAAATCCACAACCACCTCCATATACCGCACAATAGCCCAATGTTGCATAGAATTACCAGTCTAATCCATACTACACTCGCCAACAACCACCCTATCAGCAGGGTGCTCCATCCACTTCCTACTATTAGCAACCACCATCATACCAACAAGGACCTTCCACATCATCATATTACCAAGCTCCTACACAATATCAATAGGGTACTCCATCCACTTCATATTATCAACAGCAACCACCCTATCAACAAGCATCTTCCACCTCTTACCATCAAATTCCATCATCCTCATATCCACCTTACATTAATTCCCAACTACAATCCACATACATCAATTAATACCAGCAAATGCCTCTATATGCACCTCCACCCATTTATGATCAAATCGCTTCCACCCCATCCTCATCATACCAACAATATCCTCCCTATGATTAACCTAATCCATCTAATCTGACTCCTACAGTGCCTATCAATAAAGATTTGGAAAAATTCAAAGTTGTGTTAAAGGACTTGCAAGCAGGGACCAACAAATAATCGTTTAAGTTTGAGGAAATTTGTCCCTATTCGTTTGATCCTTCAATTTCATCGATTCCTTTCTCGAAGCATTTCCAAATGTCAAAATTTGATAAGTATAAAGGAATAAAAGACCCCAAGGCTCATCTTCAGAAGTTTTATGACCACTATCAAGAAGTCATGCATAATGACAATTACCTCATGTGATTATTTCCTAGGATTTTATAGTGGATAGCTCTTGACTAGTTTATGGGTCTCAAGAAGGGATCTATCAAGTCCTTTGCACATCTTTCAGAATAGTTTGTCTCCCACTTCTCCTTTAATTTGGATAAATATATCAATGCGTTGGATCTCCTAAAAGAAAAGCAGTGTGAGGGATAAATTTTTGCAAGCTATCTTCAAAGGTGGTGAGCTTTAGCCAGTCAGATGAAATCCCCCCTAAGGGAAAAAGACATGGTCACCCTATTTATCGAAAACTCTCATCCAGATATGTCCCATAATTTCATACTTCAATGTGTCACAACCTTTGCATAAATAGTCGAGAAAGGTCCTATCCTTGAGAGGGAACTTATTGTTGCGATGATGGATTGCACAACCCCTGAAGCTCTGGAATCTTCAATGAAGGACTTTAGCCATGAAAGATAATCAACCACAAAATAAGTGTTGCAACAATGGAATTTTGATTAAAGATTCTATATTGATAATATGATTGATATGATATTGATATGATATCTTACAAATGAACAAGATTCCTGATTAAATAGGCAAGAGGTAAACCCTGATATGCATGAGATGTTGCCAAGTGTTATAATCTAACAACATGTGACAACATGTGAACCCTATCTAGATGATCATTAAATGTTGAGATAAGTTATAGAAGGACAACTCATCTTCTAGAAGGAATCTTATCTCCTACAAATAAGGAAGGGAATATTATCCCATTTATTAAATGATTTATCTAATAATGCAACCTAGGACTTAATGATTAAATGCAAGACCTAAGTTAACTTATGCTAGTGTAATAATTAATTAATTAATTACACCAACACCCCCCCATAAGTGCAACTTAGGGAGGAAAATGCAATGATTATGCAAGATGATGATCGATGATGGGTCCCGACTACTAGGCCATGTTAGGTACCCATGTACATGACGATGCAGAAGAATCTCCCACAACTGGAGAAAAGGGGAAAACCCAATAGGAACAAAACCCCTCTCCAAAAAGGAGATGAAAATTCAGAAATGTGAGATAGGATGGGAAGGATGGAGGACTCCCAAATACCCCCCAAGCACACCATCTGTCACATGGATACAATACAATCAAAATCCCCCCCATAGGGAGGAAAGAGAGACAAAATAGCCCCCCAGAAGATGAGATCACCTGCAAGAAAGGTAAGTGTCTGAAGACAAAACAAGATCCAATGTCGACAAACAACTTGTCTCCCTTTCAGAAGAAATAAAACCAAATGCAAGTGCAGAGATGCCTCCCATTCCAGATAGGAATTGAAGGAAGGAAGGATGAAGATAGATGTTGATGATGTCTCTGAACTCTGCTCAATTGTCTCCTTGCCTGAAGATGAAGATGCCACAATCAATGAAGAGAGTGACAAACTAGGGCGATGCAGAAACTGATGCTAAACAATATCCAAAGATGAAGATAGGATGAATATGATGGATGTGATGGAGACTCGATAGCCCCCCCTAAATGAAGTCTCCTCAAAACCACTGAAAGAAGTCTGAAGCAAATCCAATGGTAGATGTTGAAGAAACTGCAAATCTTGAATGGAATGACAGGGAAGAAGTCTTGAATATGAAATCTCTAAAGAGAACCCAAGTGCCTCCAAGATAGTCTCTGGATTCCCAATCAAGGTCGAGACAAAGGAATGAGGAGACTCAAAACAACTCTCCAAATCCAAATCTGAATAGAGGAGTGATATCCCCTCAAGAATGTCCTCCAAACCTGTAGAAGTATCCAAATCAGTGATACCTGAAACGAAGCCATCCTGTGATGTCAAGTCTGAAAAACTGAATGTGTCTTGATGGATAGAGATGATGGTGGAAGCCTCAATCAATGATTTTGGACAAGTAATCATTGAATGTGAAGGGATACCAATTGTCTCTGATGAAGAAGAAGCACCGAAAGGAACCTTGTCAACCTCTTTGGAAAGATCAAGGTAATCAACTTCCTGCATAATAGCATCATGGGGTACATGATCTGAAGAATGACATTCTGAAGCATGATCATTGGGGAATGGTGGAGTGTCTGAATCTCCATAGATCTCCAAAAGCTTAATCCAAAGGATGTGAGGACAATCACAATGATCAATATCATTCAAAACATCAGAATCAACTTGCATCTCAAGAATCTCCAAAACAGTGTACCTCCTGCAACTCCAAGCAAGTTCATGAATACCTTCACTCAGATGAGGAACTATACCAAATAGATATGGCAACAAATCAAGTGAATGAAGATGGTGGTAGATCCCATCTCGCTATTACGGATAGTTACCCTTGTGCAACATAACCAAAGAAGAAAAATATGCAAGCCCCATAACAAAATTTCTCCAAAAAAACAAAGATAATGACCTTCAACAACAAATAGAAGACTTCCAAATAGATATGCAACTGAAAATATGCCTCCAAGATCAAAAAATTCTTCTTGAATCTTCAGGATGTCACAAGAATCAAAAAACCAAAAAAAGATACCTGGAGCTAAAACCAAAGAAGATGACTAGACTGATAAAAAAATGCACTGAAATATCTCTCGAATGCCGCTGGAATCTCCGAAATCTGACAATCAGATGCGAAGATATGCACTTTTGAGTCCAGAATGGAGGGTTGACTTCAGTTTACTTGAATTTTTGATGATAGTAGAATCTTGCAAAATAGGGCACACCACTGGAAAGTTGACAAAAATACCTTTCCAATGATATATTGTTTGTGAATTTTCAATACCGTATGCAGAAGATATGGCTTCCAGAAGAATACTGCTTGATTGATATGATGCTGGCTAAACAGGAGCAAAAAAGTAGCACCCTAGGGCAAAAAATTTTGGCCCTTGGTCGCTGATGTGACCACGGGCTACGCTGGCAGTTTAAAAAAAAACTTTTCGCCGGGCGGGCAGTGTCGAAGCGGCTCGTCGGCGGCAATAGGTGGTGGCGCGGCCAGAGGAGAACCCAATGGAGGTCGGTGGAGCAGTGGCCATAATCTTAGATGATGAACGGAGAACTGTGGTCGGTGCGAGGTCTGCGGTTGTCAGGAGCAACACTGACAGACAGGAGCCGGGATGAACACCGGCAGTGATGATGATAGTAGGAAGTCGGCGATGGGATGGGCCAACAATGGATGATGTAGATGTGACAGGGGCCGACCAGTGTCTGCAGACCGACGACCGGTCTTTAAATTTTTGAATATTGCAATTAAATTTCAATTCAAAAATAAAATAAAATTCTGATAGAAAAAATTGATCGATGGAAAAATTGAAACCCAACTATAGCCTATAGAATAATTTTTCTGCCGACGGGTGATTAAAATACTAGGTCGAACCACTGCAGATTAATTTTTGCAAATACTATAGAAAAATTTTGCCCAAAAAAGCCAAATATTTTTTTGATTTTTCTAAAAAAAAATTTCCTTGATGGAGGACTTACAGGGATGATTTTTTTCTGCAAACATGTACGGATTTGTACAAAAAATGCAAACCCTAGATAATACCTCGAAGGCTCCTAGATGATATGTCTCTGATTTTGACAAATGAACAGGGGATCTATGGGTTTTGAGGCCTTTTGGATGTAATGGAGAGGTCAGAGAGAGCCTGATCTGCACCAGAAATCAGCTTGGCTCCTGGGTAGAGCCAACTAGCCTGCAATATAAAACTCCAAGCCTGGAAGAATCTTGCACTCCAAACTTCCTAGATCTAGGGTTGATGTTTCAATGGACTAGCTCTGATACCATGTTACGACGATGGATTGCACAGCCCCTGAAGCTCTGGAATCTTCAATGAAGGACTTTAGCCATGAAAGATAATCAACCACAAAAGAAGTGTTGCAACAATGGAATGTTGATTAAAGATTCTATATTGATGATATGTTTGATATGATATTGATATGATATCTTACAAATGAACAAGATGCTTGATTAAATAGGCAAGAGGTAAACCCTAATATGCATGAGATATTGCCAAGTGTTATAATCTAACAACATGTGACAACATGTGAACCCTATCTAGATGATCATTAAATGTTGAGATAAGTTCTAGAAGGACAACTCATCTTCTAGGAGGAATCTTATCTCCTACAAATAAGGAAGGAAATATTATCCCATTTATTAAATGATTTATCTAATAATGCAACCTAGGACTTAATGATTAAATGCAAGACCTAAGCTAACTTATGCTAGTGTAATAATTAATTAATTACACCAACACTTATTGCCAAAGGGTTAGTCAAAATTTTTAACTATAATAAATAAAAGTCATCTGGGGATAAGCCTCATTATTGGAACAAGAATAAAAACACTATCAATGACAATGTCATTGACACCAAATACGTCCAAGTAGCCAATGCTTCCCAAAAGCCACATACCCCCCTCCTCAGCAGTCAAATCCTCATGCCATATCAATGCCATAGGGGGCACCATGTCCTCCCCAACAATCCAATTAGAACAATCAAGGGAATAGCAAACATCAATTCACTCAACTAGGAGAACCTTTGAGTGTCATTTTTCATAGGCTCCTTCAAGCTAATTACCTGATCACATATCCTGTGACCAAGCCTCTTGACGAATCCAAGCCCAAACTAGCCTAGTACAAAGAAAATGAGTATTGTGAGTTCCATAAGATTAAAGGGAATACATTGAATAAATGTCAAGGTCTGAAGACATACATCTAGGATCTCATAGATCGGGGTGATATACATGTGGATGCCAACATGACACCCTCATCTAATGCTCAACTGTAGATATATCAAAACACTTTCCCTAAGCATAACCAAGTTCCTAGTACGTCAAACTCAAATCTTCGATCCAGTAGCAACAATGATCAAAGTAACACCACAAATAATATCAGTTACAAGAATGTGTTGTTCAATTATCAGGGCATAGTCATGCACATTAAGCAAGTAGAACCATGTCTATCTATGATACACATGAAAGGGAAGGATCCATAGTGTGTTGTTACTAGCCACCATACTCACATCACTATTCCTGTAGCCTCTACATCAACCCAATCACCTCCTGTAAGCTCCCAATATAATATTCTTCACCATCTAGGGAAAACCCTGCTACAAATATCCATTTTGGACTTGCTCAAGTCTTCTCATGTGCATCAAGAAATTTTAACCAAAGCCTTACAGGATACCCACATCCCCAATGACATCAATCCTACTCAATTCCAAGCATTGGTAGGACATCTCCCTACTACTTATCAACTCAGCTTTAGTTAGAATGACATGCCTTGCATCGATTCCAACCACAACCGTCCTCTCCACCTCGAGGTCCTTGTAAACCACCACAAAGTAAAAAGGGTCTTGCTAGATAATGTCTCTACCCTAAATCTTTGCACATTGAAATTCATAAAACAAGTGGGATACACCCATGCTGACTTAAATAATCAAGTCATCAATATCAAGGCGTATGATAATGTAGAGCATGATTTTGAGGGGACAATATGTCTTCCAATTCAGGTTGAGACCATTGTACAATACCCTACCTATCATGTTCTTGATCTAGAACTCCCCTACAACCTTCTTCTTGGTCATCCATGGATCCATGCCATGCAAGCCGTTCCATCCATGTACCACCAATATCTAAAATTCCCATCCAATGGGGTATAAGTTACAATATACATGGACCCTCAACCATTTGTATATTTTTGTGCATTAGAAGCTTCTTTTCCCCATTCTCATTACTGCCCAGGAGTAGAAATGGGACCACCTCAGACCTCATCATCCTGTTCATCTACCAACGCACTAGCTACCACTTCATCCACTCCATCATCCACATTTGATTCCACCCTTACCAAAGTCTAGATCATTGAAAAGGGATGTGGTGAATATGAAATGAGTATAGCTTTGAATGTGGTAGCACCCTCACCACACACATATGCCCAAACTTCTCAGTCTGTACCAAAGCAAGAAGAGAAGATGATCACCTTAAGTTCCAATAATGTGGGATTTAGCACCTTCCGCTCTCCTAGGTTAAGCAAGATACACCAAAAGATGACATCAGCCAATGGGTAATCGTGAGGAACCTAAACCCTCTCCCCCTTTGAAATAATATTTCCAAGAGACCTATTGTTGGCCCTCTAAGTTTGTAGAGAAACATAATTACTGGGAGGGGGCCTGGGTGTAGAAGAACAAGGAAGACGACAACTGATAGATACTTCTATGCATCCAAGAAATTTGGGTTTGGGCTATGACACCAAACTAAAAGGGTCCTATAGAATCATCTAGTGCCTCTAACAATATTAGTGTGGACAAGGGTCTCCTCAAAGACATACTAGAAGAAGAATCCATCATACACATGTATGATGTTGTAGATCATGTAGACCTTTCCTTTATGTTTGAATCCCTATCCATCTGCACCATCAGCCTATCTCTTCATCATCTTGAACTCATAGATTGGGATCTACATGGTAGCGCACCTATCAACACCTTCCCCTTAGTGGATATGTAAGTACATCTTATGGGATTGGGGGAAGATGAATGCCCTAATTGCAAAAGTAAAAAGAAGCAAAATAAAAAAGGGTCACCTAGCAAAAACCTCTCTAAGGCGCTTCTTGACTCAAAAAGAGTAAAAACAAAGGGTGTATCTAACAGCGAAAAACCTTGATGAGGCATTCGAAGATGGGGAAATTCATCTTCCCCTTGCAGGAACTTAGTTGTTTAAATGATCATCCATTCTAATTGAGGAAACACAAGAAATAAATTTGGGAATTGAAGAGGATTCCAAAATCACATATGTAGCCAAAGCACTATCAGAGGAAGAATACTCTACCATCACTCAGCTTCTTAAAGAAGGCATGATCAATTTCACATGGATATATTTAGATATTTCGGGTCTTGATCTTGCTCTAGTAGTACATCATTTGAACATAGATCTTGATGCTAAACTTGTCAAGCAAAAACTCAGGAAAATGCATCCTCAAGTAACTCTACTAGTCAAAAAGGAGCTAGAAAAGCTCTTGGAAGCTAGATTCATAAGACCCATCAACTACTCTGAGTGGATCTCCAACATAGTGCCAGTTGCCAAACCAAATAGGAATATCAGGGTTTCCACAGATTTTCAGGATTTCAATAAAGCCTATCCTAAGGATGATTTCCCCTTGCCAAATATCGACATATTGGTTTATTTAACTCTAGGACATGAGATGCTTTCCCTCATGGATGGCTTCTCTAGATATAATCAGATCCAAATTGTGCACAAAGATCAACATAAAACAACCTTCACTACACCTTGGGGCATGTTTTGTTACAATGTCATGCACTTTGGCCTCAAGAATGTAGGGGCAACCTACCAACGAGCCATTACCATTATCTTCCATGACCTCATTCACATCATAATGGAAGATTATATTGATGATCTATTGGGAAAATCAACAACAAGGGAAGAGCACCCGATAATCCTCAAGAATATTTTTGAGTGTTGAGAGAACTATAAGCTACATTTGAATCCAAAGAAGTGTGTCTTTGGGTGACCACATTAGGAAAACTAGTGGGTTTCATTATCTCTAGAAGAGGTATAGAGGTTGATCCAACAAAATTCAAGGAAACTATGGATATGCCTCCATCACACAATCTCAAACAATTAAGGAGCCTTCAAGGTAAACTACAATCCATCCTGTGGTTTATAGCTCAATTAGTCGATAAATTCTAGTCATTCACTCATCTCCTGAAAAAGGATATGACCTTTAAGTGGAATCAACAATTTCAACTCAGCTTCGACAAGATCAAAGAGTATTTGGCTCACCCACTCATCCTTATGCCACCAATTCTAAGAAAACTACTCCTACAGTATATATTTCTACTACTTCAGTGACACTAGGGGACTTATTGGCACAACATGATGAGTCATCACAAGAATGAGCAATCTACTACATCAGTCGAACCCTAGTAGGCTATGAGGTCAACTATTCCCCAATGGAAAAATATTGCTTAGTTGTGGTCTTTAGCTCACAAAAGGTTTGACACTATATGCTCAGTTACCTAGTAAAGCTAATCTCCAAGGTCGATCCACTTAAATATTTGTTATCCAAGAAAACTTTGACTAGTCGTATGGCTAAGTGGGTCATGCTATTGAGTGAGTTTGATATAGAGCATGTGGATCGAAAGGTTGTTAAAGCACAAGTGATAGCGGATCAGATGGAAGATGCTCCCCTAGTAGATGCCTATCCTCTGATAACCGAATTTCTTGATGAAGGGGTATTCATAGTAACAGAAGTGGCCACATGGACATTCTACTTGGATGGGTCATACACACACAATGGATCGGTGGTAGGAATCTTGCTCGTCACCCCCAAAGGTGATCATATCCTGAAGTCATTCAAGTTGGCTTTTCCATGTAGAAACAACATCACATAATATGAAACTCTCCTTACTAGCCTCAAAATCACAATCCAATGACACATAATTCACTTAAGACTCTTTGGAAATTCCTAGTTAATCATCAAACAGGTTAATGATGAGTTTCTGACAAAAGATGATAAGCTATTTCCTTATAAGTGCATGGTGGATCACTTCAAAAAGTACTTCACTTCTATCCAATTTGACCAGATACCTAGAGTGTAGAACAAAGAAACTAATGTAATGGCTACCATTGGTTCCCTAATCGACATGCCAAAAGATTGAACAAAGTGTGAGTTCCTAGTTAGACAACTCTTAATCCCAATCTACGACATCCCTGAAAGTGAGATGGTGTGTGACATTGTAGGTCCTAAGTCACCATGGTATAAGGACATCTACACGTACCTCCATGATAATATCTTACCTTCTGATCTGACATAAAACCAACAAAAATATTTCATCCAATGCACCTCTCATTACACTATCATAGGTGATACACTTTATCGTTGTGGGTATGATGGAACCCTTCTCAGGTGTCTAAATGAGACTGAAGCTCACACTGTGTTAATAGAGGTACATAGTGGTTTTTGTGGGGCTCATTCAAATGGCATGGCACTAGCTAAAAGAATTCTCAAAGCTAGTTACTATTGGCCTACATTGGAGCATTATTCTCATGAATTTGTGAAGAAGTGCGTACCCTGTCAACAACACGAAGATTTGATACATGCTCTTGCTCAAGATTTGCAGCCTCTCATAGCACCATGGCCCTTCTCTCAGTGGGGTTTTGACCTAATCAAAAAGATATACCCTCCATCCTCTGATGGCCATACCTTCACCATCATTGCTACTGAGTACTTCACCAAGTGGGTGGAAGAAATGCCACTCTCTCAAATCATGGGTACTTAGATATCCAAATTTATCCTTTTCCATATTATTTGTAGAAATGGAATTCCATCCACCATATTTTTTTATAAAAGAAAGCCATTCAAGAACCAAGCCATGAAACACCTTTGTGACACCTTTCATATTCAACATCATTGGTCCACAACCTATTACCCTCAAGGTAATGGCCAAGCAGAGGCTACCAAAAAAACCTTGATCAAGATCCTTAAAAATGTAGTCAACAATACTGGTCGAGACTGGAACCTTCATATCCATCTCGCCCTTTGGGCCTACTGCACCTCCATCCGCACTCCTACCAGCACCACTCCATATTCTCTCATTTATGGTGCCAATTCCATCTTGCTGATTGAGGTAGAAATCCTATCACTAAGAATATCTTTGAAGAACCTCATCAGTGAAAAAGATGCTTGGGTTGCCAAGCTTAGTCTGTTGGAACTCCTAGATGAGAAATGGATCAAAGCATATAATCATCTCCAAGCATATCAGAATCATCTTAAAATGAGCTACAATAAGAATTTTTGTCCTCACCAATTCAATGTTGGTGATTTAGTTCTTAAGGAGAATCAGTGCACTCAACAAGAGCGAGATAAGAAAGGGAAATTTGAAGCAAATTGGTTGGGTCCCTATGTCATCACAAAAAAATATGGATCAAGGGAATATAGTCTTGCCACACCTAAAGGAGAGCCCCTAGAGGAGCCCATTAACATCATGCACCTAAAAAGGTTTTACACTTAAGTTAGCTGGGTTATCCTATCCTACAAAAATTCAAAAAATCCAAAAAAAAAGAAAAGTAAAAAATTGTCAAAAATACAAAAAATTCCAAAAATCAAAAAAATCCAAAAAATAGTAAAGAAAAATAATTCCTCCTATGGTGAAAACCACCCTTGGTGGTGCCTTGGATAAGTACATTTTGTGAAAACCTGGTCACAAGTGCCATTCATATAGGGCTTAATCATTATCTACCTTGTGTCCTAGTTACTTTATGCTTCCATCCATCCTGATCGAATATCCTATCATCCCATCGATCCTATCCTTCCATTCGCATCCCTTATCCTCTCGCTTGGTATATTTTGGTTGAGAATTGGATGATCTTCACTTGCTATCTATTATCCTGAGCTTTTATCCTGATCTGAGCTTGTGTCGTCAGTCTGTGTCGGGGTTCCTTCATCGTGTTGGTCTACATTTAGATCACATCTTGTCATGTCAGTCTTTTGGTCTTGTTTCTTATCATTGGTCTTTTTCGAACTACGTTGCCCCTGTGCTTGCATGTAGGCAAGGCCAATCATTTGATCCACCCTCAGGGCTTTGCTTTTTTTTCTATCTAGTTGTTTCTTTCCATCATTTGTCTCCATTGTTCTCTTTTCACGCTTTTCCATGATCTTTTCTTGAACTACGAGGGCTTTGTGCTTTCACGTAGGCAAGGATAATCTCTTATTAGCCCCTAAGCCCCTAGGTCTTTAGGGTGTGTCAGTCTTATGTCTTGTGTCTTGTCTTGTGTCATTTCATCAAGTTATATCCTTATTTAGTTGGTTCTTCATAAATGAAATCCACCTGCATTATGAGATTCAATCAGTTTTGGAGTCTCCTACATGATATCGATCTTTTAGTTTAGTCTCCATCTTTGATCTTAAGAGGATGCATCCTTCCTAACCGACCTCATCAATCCCATCCACCCTCTGGATCCCATGGTAAAGGACATTTGAAATTGATTGTGATCTTTTGATACTTTTGGCTTTTGTTTATCATTAGAGCTTCCTATCATAACTTGTCAAGATCACCATGGTCTATCATATCATGGTTTGTTTTGACTAGTTAACATAGAGGCATATCTTGATCTTTTGTTTGTTGTTGTCTGCTTGGTTTTCCCACATTGTACCCACCAAGATCCATGCAATCTTTTGTTACACTTGGGCAACCTTTTGTGCTTGTGGTTATCCCAACACTTGGCCCAACCAAGATCTTCATGAATTTTGGGTGTTGGGATAGCCTTCTTGTCTGCTATGTTTTTTTTATGCATTAGACACTAATCCGCCTTGGTTACACATACCCTAGCACCTAGTGTCTTATGCTATAGCAAAAATCAATGCTCAAAAAATGGCAAATCGCATTAGGATTGCATTTCATATGAAATTCCATTGCATTAAATCCATACCTAACCTATGACCTATGTTTTTGGTTGTGCAAACATTCATCTTCCATCTTCTTTCTTCTCAAGATTCCTATGGTTCTAAACAAGTGCATTTTCACATCTCTCATCCCTTTATTTCATAAGCTAAAGCAAGCATGATCCACAAATCAAGTCAACCTACTACCTACTTCTAGCATTATGCAAGCCCTTGTTTACACTCATGTCCATGTTGCATTTCATTTATCTACTATTGTTTACAAGGAATTTAATTGCATCTCATCCCACATTCCAGGCTCATTGAGTTGCATTTCATCCCATGTGCAATATCATGTCATAGTCATTTAAGTTGTTTAGATTAATCATAATTGGTTATTCTAAGCATCTTAGATTCATTTCATTATCAATTCATTTCCATGCCAGTCCATCTAATTAACACATTACATACATCACCACCTGCATCACAAATTGTTAGATCCATATCCATAGCATATAAAGTCATAAATCATCCATCACATCCTGTATCATAGACATTAGCCATCATACATATCATCTATATCATCCTCATAATCATAAACATACATCAACATAAGCATAAGCGTACATCATGATAAACATATACATGCATCACATCATAATGATCATCCCTAATAAAATCACATACATGCACATATGCATGAATAAGTCATCCATTACATAATAAGTTATCCATCACATAATAAATCATCCATCACATAAATACAACATGGTGTCAATAAGGATTGTCGCATATCATATAAATGTCACAATATAATGTCCATCACATGATCCATAATAATGTCCATCATATCATCAAAATACATATCCATCATATACATCAAAAATCATCAAATAAAATATAGGCACAAGGCTTTGAATCAAATGAGATCTTTGTCACTCTATCCTATACACCCATCCTACACCTATCAAAAACCTACATCCTATCATCTATCCTCTATTCTCTCTACTATGAGCTACCCAAATCTAACCTTTGTGGTGAGTCTGGTACTATCCCTCTACGTGGAGGGTCTCTCAATAGCTATTGTACCCTCAAGTGTGTGTCCCTACTAACTAGGATGGTATTGACATTTGCGGCACCACTCTAATGTAAGGAGGTACCCACTGTGTCTAATCTGGCACTGCCATGAAGTAGGCCGCCATATAGTAGTTGGCCTCTCGCATGTACTCATCTCTCTCTACTACCTAATATATACCTGAATCTTACTCTGCCATATACCTATCCTAAAATACGGATATGGATCTCCTCTCATATGCCCATTCATCCTGTGCCAACCACAATTGACCAATCTTTGCCCGCACTCGGGACACCTGCTCTATCACTTTGTCTCTCTTCTCATGCATGGCCTATACTTGTACCTACGTGGTATTCCTCTCCCTCTATAGTGACTACACCTCTACCCCTGTCTCACCCCCCTCACCCTGCATGGCTTGTGCCTATGTCTACGCTACATCTCTCTCTTGACTATTTTCCTGTAGAGTCTATACCTATACCTCTTATGCATTCCTCTCACGCTACAATGTCTACATGTGTCTTGTTGTCATATCCCTCACCCTACACAGTCTGTACCTATGCCTTTGCTACATCTCTCTCACCTCACAAATTCTATATCTATGCCATTATAGTCTCCTCTCTCTCCAGAGCCAACCTTGCAGCCCCCATCGTCTTCTTTGTCACAGTGCTCATCTCCCTCCCATCTCAACTCAATCCTCTCCCTCAACAACCTCTCCACCTATCTCCTCAAATCCTCCATATCTCTCTCTTCCTCCACAAGGGCATCTAAAGATACCTAGTCCATCAATCCTCTAGGCTCTCATTGTCCCCTCACCTGTAGTATGGCCACCTCATCCTATAGTCTGTCTCATTCCCACCTCACCCCAAGTAGCTCCTCATTCTCTATTTGTCCCTCTACCTCCAACCGAGTCACCTTTTCTCCTAGCTTGCTCACCTTATCCTACAATCTATCCCTCTCCACCTATACCTCCTCTACATGCAATGCTACCTTGTCGGCTATAGTCCCATAGTCCCTCTATCCCTATGCCCACACCCTATCCACCTCTTCATGTAGCCTGCTCACCTCAACCACCAGTCTGCTCCTCACAACCTACCAATCTTTGAGTCTCTTCTCTGCAATCTACAACTGCACTAAGGCCACTCTTAGCAGTATGACCGGATCCTCCAGTGGTGGTGGTACGTATGGTACCACGACCAATGGATCAACCTTGGGAGCATCCACCTCCATCACCTCCCCCTATGGATCATCTCTCTCCTCCTCTACCTCGGCCTCGTCCTATCCTCTCCTCTATTGTCCTCACCTCCTCTCACTCTCCTCTATCTGTCCTCTCTATCCTCACCAACCTCAGCCTCCTCCTTCCCTCTCCTCTGCTATCCTCTCCTCCTTCCCCTCCTTTTTCCCACCAATCTCATCTCAGCCTCTAGACTGAAGCTAAGTTCCTCTATAATTGGATCCTCTATTGTAATCCATGTTGGTCGGTGGCAGGCCCACCACATAGAGAACCTCACTATCACCCCCACATTTTCTCTGTCTCCTCTCCTACCTAGGTAAGGTACCTCCTAGAGCCCCTCCCATTTTTTTCTCGCAAACTCAACATCAATTTGATTCCCCCATGGTCGCTCTCACGTGATTTGTCTAAATCTCTGCGGTCTATGAGGGATATCCTCTTGAATCCTGAATAATCTCACCACCCGATTTGCTTTGTGTAGCTCCATTATGTAGGGCTCTCTCCTGATCAAATAGGATACTATGTAGAAGTATCGTCTATGTCTCTCCTCATCCTTCCTCCATCTCAAGAACCATTGCATCATGTAGGGCCTCCACACTATCTGATCCTATCGTAGATCATCTAGGCTCTTCCTCCATCTATCTAGATCATTGATACCCTGGTAATGAAATTTCCAGCCATACTCAATTCCATACCAGTATGCCACTGGTAGTGTAGGATCCTCCAACCCTCATATCACCACTCCTGGCCTAGCCACACTAATGTGCTCCTAGGTCCATACCTGTAACAGCATCACATGTGTAGCACTGACTGCCTCCGATAGCACACTACGTGCATATCCCTGTATAACTAAGTCAACATGCATGGGCCCCATGTGAACTCCCCCGCCCTCTGATCCATGATATGTCTCACAACTTCCATGAACTTGAGGCTATAGAAATGTTCGCTCCTTTCTAGCAACAAAAGCCTGCTAATCAAACTATAGAAGTATAATGGTAGTGGAGGTACTCCCTACAACCCCAAACATCTATCTAGATCCAACACCATCCCCTGCAATAGTAAGTCCTCTCGTCCAAAAAGGACCCATAGGGTTCAATCCAATTCCAGCCCCTCTGATCTCATCCAACTCACTAGATGACCTGCTATTAGTAATTGCAAGATCCTCCACATGTCCTCCAAGGTCATCATCATCTCCCCTATTAGGAGGTAAAATGCAGATGTCTCCAAATCCCTTCGCTCTATCAGTGTTGTCAATAGTGCTCGATGCAATCTAACAATAGGGTACCCTAGCATGTGGACCAAGCTCCCTTGCGCCAATGCCTCATGATCCTCTTTGTTCATCATCACCATCTTCACCCCTCGAACATTCGAATGCCTCTCCCGAGTCCACAAGCTCTCAAATTGTTGCATTCACATCACACATGTCAGTCATTTCAATAATTTCTTCATCTTTCCTTCTCTTTCACCTTCTTTTTGTCCCCTTTTGGGAGCCCTGGGTTGTCTTCTCGACATTTCCCCCCTTTTTGGGTGAATTTTCCCAATTTGTCCTTTTTCCCTTTCTTTTTCCTTCACCTTTTGGGCGAATTTTCCCAACCCAAATGAATTCGCCCCTTTTCCTCCTACCTTTCTTTGCTCATTTGTCGTCATCCTTGGGATAGGTGAGCGTGCTTTCCCTTTGGGTGAGCCTGCGCTTAGGACACGTGAGTGTGTTCACCCTTTGGGTGAGCCCACCCTTGGGATGAGCAAGCACACCTACCCCTTGGGCAAGCCCACCCTTGGGATGAGCCAGCATTCCCGCCCTTTGGGTGAGCCCACCCTTGGGATGGGCGAGTACTTCGATCCATGGGTGAGCCCACCCAGGCTAGGCAAGCCCATCCAGCGGGCACCTTCGCCTGCCTCCATAGGTGGACGACCTCTCTTGTCTGGAAGGCGCTTATGCCTGCCTCTACAAATAGGTGAGTCTGATGGGTGGATCCACCTGCCTCTCTCGTGGCCAACTCCACTTGGTGGACAAGCAAACCTATCAACTCCCCACCATGGGCAGCCATGCCCAGGTGGTGGGTACATTTTCCCATCTAATGGGTGTGTTCACCCATTTGATGGGTGGATTTTCCCATCTACTAGGTGTAGTCGCCCCTTTTACTAACTAACCCCATTTCTGGGTGGATTTTCCCAATTCAAGGGAAATTTTTCCCTTCTCTGCTGCTATCCCGCCCTTTTTAGACTTTTTTTTTGTTTTTAGGCAAAATTACTCCTTAAATAGGTGAATTTGCACCCTTTCCCCATTGCCTCTAAATAGGTTATTTTTCCTACAAAATGGAGGAAATCAAAATTCTGCCACCTACCCATTTTCCTAACCTACCGAAACCCCAAACCGATGTTTTTAAAATGCATAATAATTCAAAAGCAAACAAAAAATTGCTTAAAGCTACAAAGAGGGTTTTGGGACTAACCTGGCATGGAACCACACACTCATGGTAGAACCACCGTACCTCATCCTCATGATGGATAATATCGTCATTGAACTCCTCGGCCATCCTCATCACCTTCTTTTCGTCTTCCTCTCTCTCACTCAACTACCAAGTTTGCAAATGAGGAATAGTAACTCTTAGAATTACTATATGTAACTTTTCCCTCCTTTTTTTAACCTTTTTAAGTTGAGGGTATTTTTACCCTTTATTTAACCCTATTTATTTAACTAATCCTCTAACTTCCCGTGTGTCCATTTGACTTCATTCAAAATCCAATATTTATGGTTTTTCAAGCTCTATCCAATGGTACCCTCCATTTCCTCATATCGAGAAGTCACCCGACCCCCCTTTTTCTTCCCCAATCCCCCTCTCGAGGGGGAATACCCTACCACTTTCCTCCATTCCTCCATCATAGTCACTTTCTTGTGAGACCAAGGCATCTCCCTTCATTTCCTACCATCTGAGCAGCTTACGCAACTTCTCCCATTCTGCAGCATCATTTTCCAACCATTTTCTCTATAGAGTCATTTGCATTTTATTTTTCTTCGAAAAACTATTATTCTAACAGTATTTCAAAGAGGGGGAAAATTTAGACATCCAAATTTGACTACTCTCATATGGTCAAATTCATCACCTTTATTCATCTATCTCATATCCCCCATCGACATTAATTAAATGATTTATTTAATTAATATTTCCTATTTTCCTAAGGTTCCTAAAATATTTAATTTAATAATTAAATACTTTACCTTTCATCCCTTCCTAAAATTGACACAGTTGAATCCAAAAGCTTAAATATTAAATAAATATATCAATTTATTTAATTTAGTCATTTATCCTTTTGAATTTAAATCAATTTTAAATTCTCTCTTTTTTCTCTCCTTTGAATCCACATCGTTTTGCATATCATTTTAGGTGATTTGCCACCAAGGACCACAAAATAAATCAAATCCAAATGGCCAACCAACAAATCGACTTGGGAAAGGTAAAATATTTGTTTCATGTTTGTTTTGTTCAAGTCTAACTAGGCTAATCTTGAGGTGGTGCTTTGTGTTGTTCTTCCTTTTGCATTTCTTTTGTTTTTGCATCATTTAGGGTTAGAAAACATGTTGCACACACCTTGAATAGAAACTAACAAATCAAACATTCATGATCAAAAAATGTGATTGAGAACCAAAAATAATCCTTGATTATATTGATTCAAAGATAGTGAATACAAAACCAAAGAGGATGATAGAGCTGATACATTATTTAAGAGAAAAATGAAATAAAAATTTGGGTCATCTATTATTATTACAAAGCAACCATTACAACATTTCCTTTCTAGGTGTAAGACAAAAAAACAATATAGACTAAGACCAAAGACTTACAAAAATTCAGAGAATGGAACCTCCACAAAATACATAAAATCTACCTTTATAGTGCAGGCATAACTCAAATTTGATTTTGAAATTACTAACCCTAACAAAACTAGGGTTTCATATCAAACTATAATTCACTAAGGATTTCCCCCCAAAATAATGTAACAACTATACATGAATTCCCCTGACACCTCGATCACAATCCAACATTGATGGCATTCTAAAAATAGGCATGTCACCCCCAGTAAATTTGCGATCAGATTCAAGGAGAGCATTCCCTAACAAAGAGTATAACCACTACAACACTTCAAGAAATAAATGGTGCCACTCAGAAATCACTTTGGCCTTAGAAGAAGTGCAAGAATATGATCTAAAGTTGTTTGGAGTCGATCTATTAGCTGAGAAATGGATGTCCCATGTTACTGCATAGTCTTTACTTGTGAAGAGAAGTAGCTAACTGTTGGGAAATCACACTTTGAATTGTGACCGTCAATTTGTCCCACTCAAGCTAAGATCCAATTCCTATCACTCACTTTCTATAAACTTAAAACCTGACCATCAGATTTAAACCACTTTAAATTTGGGCCACTCAATCACCATCAACACCGCATGACTCACAACAATGATGTCAGTCAACCAATTGCACAATTAGGTAGTGCCACTTGGCTACACCTAAGCACCTACTACATCACCTATCCTCCCACCTAGGTCCCACTAGAAACACAAGTCACCAACTCGCTCATTCCGCTGAAATATTTTGATAGATATTAAGATCAAATGGGAGGCATGGAGAGTGGTCAAGATGCAACCATGTCACTAAATAGGTATTGTCTATCTAGGGGCCACCACCATCACTAGGCTTGAAGACCATGGAACCCACACCACGTACATGCCACACAGTAGAATCCCAAACACCCTACTACTTTTCAAAAAAAATATTTTATTCCTACGGGGCTAGTGGGGAATGACTAGGATGCATTCAATGATTTCACTTTATCATTTGTCATTCGATCAAGGGCCCACTTGCACACTTAAAGATTTAATGCACACATGCATATAAGTTATGACTTAAAAGGGAGGCACCTTAGGAAATAAGACTTATGGGATGAAAAATATTTTAGGCCCGCAACTTGCCGATAACAAGGAGAACCTCAAAGTCGCTAAGTTGGGAGGTTATGAAACTTTAGAACTCCACAAATTAAGTTAGAAAAATGTGGAATCCTACAACTTAGTAAATATTATAGCTACTGAATATTTGTCAGTCCAGTAAACATAAGGTCAAGGGGTATATCATACCCATGACTTAAAAGACATAATTTATCACTTAGATGACCAAGAACTGGATATAACAAGTCAACAAAGGAATAGAACACCTAGGGCTTAAGGAGGGTTTTGGAAAATAATGAAATTTTGAGGGATTTTAAACCCTAGTGGGTATGTGTAGGATCATCATAGAAAAAAAAGGCCCTTAAGTGGCAAAAACATCAGAAAAATTAGAGTTAGCAAACTTGACATAAAAATTTGAATAAGTTATCTATATTATTTCAAAAATATGTAAGAATAGAATCTATAGCAAATCGAATGTGGTTTCTAAACTACTAGGTTTTTTAAGAAAAAAAAATCTATTTGGTGAAAATTTGAAATTTCACTACAGTAGTACTTCAATTTCAGGGAAAAAATAAGAAGTAGGTGTCTGTTTGACCACCCTAACCACAATAAAATGAAAATATTTTTATAATATTTTAGATATAAATAGAGGACTCATGTCCCATGTGATGCATATTTTTGTAATTTTTTCCAAGTAAATAATTAATTATGAATTTTTATTACAAATTTTAAAAATATAAAAAACTCGTATGTCTGACCACCTTAACTTGGTCAAAACTTCATGAAATTCAATTTTTCTTTCTTTAATCCTATAGTATGTGAATCATATAATGTGACGCATGTTTTGGATTCAAAAAATATGATACCGTGTGAAAGCTATAGATGTTTTTCAATTAGTCTATCAATTAGGACTTTAGTCGTAATTTGAATAGAAAATGACTAGTAATTACTTATTAAATTCAAACTAAAGCATAATTTATATTGGTGGAAAGTTGAGAATCTCCTTTAAAAACCCTTTTCATTTCATCAATTTTGGGTAAAAATAAAGTCGTCAGCCACATACCCATCATATTGCCACTTTTTGGCCCACCATGATCCTGCACATACCCTAGTGCATGAAAAGTGAACCCTAGCCCTCGGGAGACTCAAAATTTTGACAAAATGGCCATGGATTTTATAAGTACCACTAGTGGCTCTAGTTGGGGACATCTGCTTGATAAATCAAGCTAAGAGTTCAGATCTCTAGAGAAGCAAACCATGCCAACCATTGGCCCACAAAGTGAGCCCACTCTTTCAAACCTCATTTGATAGCCCTAGGCCACCAAATGGAAAAGGGAAGTCAACACTTGCCTCTGTCAAACACCAATCTATTAAAGGAGTTGATCTCCTTCGACCAATAATTATTTTTTTCACAGCATAGCAGCACAAGTAGCCTCTTTACTACAAAAAAAAATATTGGGTTACCCTTGAACGAGTGAGAACTTGCTCCATGTTTGACCTTGTTACATGGAAACCACATGATATAGGCCACCTCACTACCACACCATTTCATTCCCTGATTTTTTAGCAAATGACAAATACTGATAACATTGATCAACACCATATGCAATCACAGTTTCCTCATATCTATTGACAACCTCACATGAATTGAGGCCAAAAGAGAATGCCTCCAAATCACATGGAAAATAAAAATATGCCATCTCATCATGTTGAAATGTAGAGGGAAACTCATCCTCAGACAAGTCAAAATGAAAACTCTGAAGCTTAGGCACACAAGGGACATGAACAACCAAAAACTTACCACTTTGTTGTTGCTCATCAAAACTACAAGAATCATGCCTAGAATCCTCAATGGTGATGCATACCTCATCACCACATCCATTTGAATCATGATACATTTTATGTGAAGATATATACTCTTCAAATTGTCTCTCTTCTTCAACCTCTTCACAATCTACTGAGGTATATGTGTCCCAAAAACTAGAACCCTGACACACATCTATGGAACTTTCCTCAACAACATTGCTCTGCCATGACAAATTTGAAGTCAACTACTCATGAGGAAGACTATGAGATGCATCCATTGAAAAAAAGTTTCATAGGCATCCATATGATTCATACAATCATACTCCTCAAGTGAAAACTCATCATAAATGACATCTTTAGTTGTACTAACAGTTATCTTTTCATTTTCATCTTCACATGTAGCTACACCTATGTTATCCTCATGCATAAATTTAGTGGAAACTTCAAAACATGAACAACAATCAGAAGAAGGTGAGAAATAAAACAAGGAAGTAGCTTCTTGTTCATCACTTGTATCACCATCACATGCATTCCCATCACAATTTTCAATTTGAATGGATTCATCCACCGAATCTATGGAAAACATATCTTCTTCTTCATCCATATTGTTGTAATAATCAGAAAAGTCATAACCCAGACTTTTAAACTAAAAATTACCATTAGATTCATCATTTTTGCTTCCTTCTAGTTGAAAATCACCACACATACTATCGCATTCATCTGATATAGAGAGGAAACTCTCTATTTTTGTTGTTTCAATGTCTATAGAAGGTATGACACCAACTTTTTTTGTCACTTCATCATACCTTACACTTTGGTTGCTATCATAACAAGCCTCATCTACACATAATTCTTCTATAGGTTTCTCAAAAGTAGAATCTTCACCACTACAAGATGCATCATTGTTCTTATCTATACCAACCAAACACCTAGAATGTGTACCATGACACATTTTAGACATGGAGTGATATCCATGCCTCTCTATCAACTTATCAATCAATGAAATCGAACCATCTATCTCTCCAACTCTGAAGAGATTCCATCTTTGTGGCATTGTACTCATACTAGGTTCAAGTCTTTCAAAAAATAAATAAACCCATGTTGATTCATTTGACCTATATGCTTTTGGTGTAGCAAACCAACATTCCATGAACTTATCATGAAATTTAGATGGGTATTCATCCTCATATATTTCTATGTTCCATAATGCATCTAGAGGTGAGAAATTTTCAACCTCAGATTCATATTCTTTGTTAGCTTCCTGACTGTGTAGAAAGTTATTGTCAGACAAACATTCATTCTTCACTTCACCAAATTTTAAACTCATGCCATGAATAAATAGAATGCAGAGGAAGATAAAAAAACCAATCCTTAACATCATTTTCTAAAGTTCTTACAAAAAATTTCATGGCAACATCTTCTTCTACTATCTAACATTTCACCATCAAATTAGCGAAATCCTGCAAATGTCTTGATGTCGAGTCTTCTAAACCACCTCTAAACTTAGGAAAAATATTATTGTATCTCTCTTTGAACAAAATGTGGATAACCATGGATTTTACTAAAATCTAGAAGGTTATATATCTCCAAAGAAAAAGGTTTCCTTTGAGGATATGGTTGTGGTTTAGTCATGGCAGAATAGCTTGTAGAGGGGGAACCCATTTGGTTATACATTTTTGTAAAATAATATCTAACCTTCTACAATTGTCTACTTTAGAATATCCAACTTCTCATTTTCCCTTTTCAACTAGTACCTTAAAGCACTGAATAAGGGACAATATTTGCTATAACTTTGTTGTAGACCTTCATACAAAATGCTACAATAGGAAAATACCTAAAAACTATTGCAACCAACTCTTCTGATGATGTAAAAAATTTGTAGAGTCACCACCTTTTTGAAAGAGGAAAATATCTTGAAGAAGCAGAGAGCTCCTTCCAAGATCTAGGTATTTTTCAGTTCTCTCCATCCAACAGAGTACCAAACTTCAAGAACATGGTGGAAATGTTACAATAATCTCCCTCTTCAAGAATACAAGTGCTTGGATCATTTGACCAAAAACTTTAGATAAAAAAATATCTTGACTCTCCAAAATGGATATATCTCTATCTTCCTCAGTGGAATCACCACTTCTTGTGGTTCATAGAGAGGTAGAGCATATTTTCAATTTCTCACCTAGAGATTCTTGCACTTTGTGTTCTTTCTTTCCCAGTGGAGTTTCCAATCTATTGGTGTTTCCAGTTGATGTCCTAACATATCCTAAAGGGTAGCTACTCCTTATACTCAGAGACCCTAGGTCAGTGGCCAACGAACAAGAGATGACTGATTGGCAGACTTCTCCTCCGCACTTTAGGCTCTAAAGGACCAAGGTGGTTATCCATATACATTAATGTAGATCATCATACTACAATGGTGGAAAGCCTTCAATGGGATATATCATCTACACAACTCTCCCTTGTCTTCAATATCTTATGGTAGTATGGAAATAAACATAAAAGAAAATGCATAAAATTAAAAGGTTTTCTTTTGAATCAAAATTGGATCCACCTCAGACATAGGCTTATGAACATAGAATAACTAGTGCCTTATCCACACAGATTCAAAAAATGAAGTAACACTCCTACAATGGACCCACCTTGGCTTCTTATAAACTTGCAAGTAACCAACAAAAGAACAAAACTATCAAACTTCTTTGAAATCCCTATTGCATCATCACTACCTTAACATATGAATTGAAAGAAATTACTCTTCTCCTTGAATATAAACCAACAAGTCAAACATTTAGGATTAGTAAATGTGATTGAGAACCAAAAATAATCCTTGATTATATTGATTCAAAGATAGTGAATACAAAACTGGAGAGGATGATAGAGCTAATACAATATTTAAGAGAAGAATTAGATGCAATGAAAATTTGGGTCATCTATTGTTATTACAGAGCAAAGGGTATGTGCAGGATCATCATGGAAAAAATAGGCCCTTAAGTGGTGAAAATTTCAGAAAAATCAGAGTTAGGCAACTTGACATAAAAATTTGAATGATTTATCTATATTATTTCAAAAATATGTAAGAATAGAATCTATAGCAAATTGAATGTAGTTTCTAAACTACTAGGTTTATTTAAAATATATATATATATATATTTGGTGAAAATTTGAAATTTCAATGCATTAGTACATAAATTTTAGGAAAAAATAAGAAGTAGGTGTTTGTCTCACCACCCTAACCACAATAAAATGATAATATTTTTTTATAATATTTTAGATATAAGTAGAGGACTCATGTCCTAATATGCATATTTTTTGTAATTTTTTTCCAAGTAAATAATTAATTATGAATTTTTATTAAAATTTTTAAAAATATAAAAATCATATGTCTAACCACCTTAACTTGGTCAAAAATTCATGAAATTCATTTTTAATCTTATAGTATGTGAAGCATAGAATGTGACACATGTTTGATTCAAAAATGTGATACCATTTGAAAGCTAAATATGTTTTTCAATCAGCCATCATCAAGACTTTAGTCGAATTCAAATAGAAAATGAATAATAATTATTTATTAAATTCAAAGTAAAGAATAATTTATATTGGTGGAAATTTGAGAATATCCTTTAAAAACCCTTTTCTTTTCATTAATTTTGGGTAAAAAATAATCCGTCAGCCACATACCCTACACATACCCATCATATCGCCACTTTTTGGTTCATCATGATCCTGAACATACCCCAAACATTACAACATTTCCTTTCTAGGTGTAAGAAAAAACACTATACAGACTAAGACCAAAGACTTACAAAAATTTAGATAGAATGGAACCTCCACAAAATACAAAAAAAATGCCTTTATAGTGCAAGCATAACTCATATTTTAATTTGAAATTGCTAACCCTAACCAAACTAGGGTTTTAGATCAAAGTATCTAGATCAAACTATAGTCTGCCAAGGATTTCCCTTGAAGATGATGCAACAGCTAGACATCAATTACCCTGAAACCTAGACCACACTCTAGCATTGACAACATTATGAAAAAAGGCATGGAATCCCAAGAAATCTGTGATCAAAATCAAGAACATACCCTGACAAAGAGTATAACCATTTCAACACTTCAGGAAATAAATGGCACCGCTTAGCAATCACTTTGGCCTTGGAAGAAGTGTAAGAATGTGATCTAAAGTCATTCAGATTCAATCTGGTAGCTAAGAAACAGTCACACCATTACTGCACAGTCTTTACTCATGAACAGAAGTAGCTAATAATTGGGAAATCACACTTTAAATTGTGACTGTCGATTTGTCCCACTTGTGCTAGGATCCAACACCTATCACTCACTTCCTATAACTTTAAAACTCAGCCGTCAGATTTAAAGCACTTTAAATCTAGGTTGCTCGATCACCATCAACACTACATGACTCACACCAATGATGTGAGTCAACCAATCATGCAATCAGGAAGTGTCACTTGGCTACACCTTAGCACTTACTGTATTGCCTATCCTCCCACCTAGGTCCCACCAGAAACACATATCACCAGCCTACTCATTCTACTAAAATATTTTGACAAATATTAAGATCAAGCAGGGGGCACAGAGAGCAGTCAAGATGCAACCACGTCACCAAATAGGGACCATCAATCCAGGGGCCCACCACCATCACTAGGCTTGAAGAAAATAGGAACCACCTCATGTACATGCCACATGGTAGAAGCCTACACACCCTGCTACTTTTTAGAAAACAATATTTTATTCCTATGGGGCTAGTGGGGAATGGCTAGGATGCATTCAACAATTTCACTTTATAATCCACCATTTAATCAAGGGCCCACCTACACACATAAAGAGTTAATACACACATGTGTATAATTTATGACTTAAAAGGGGGCCACCTTTGTACATAAGACTTAGGGGATGAAAAATATTTAAGGCCTGCAACTTTCTGATAACAAGAAGAACCTCAAAGTCACTAAGTCAGGAGGTTAGGAAACTTTAGAGCCCCATGAATTAAGTTAGAAAAATGTGGAATCCCAAGACTTAGGAAATATTATAGTTGCTAAATATTTGTCAGGCTGATAAACATAAGGTGAAGGGGTCGGTCATACCCATGACTTCAAAGACATAAGTTATCACCTAGATGGTTGGGACCTGGATATAGCAATTCAATGAAGGAATATAATACCTAGGGCTTAAGGAGGGTTTTGGAAAACAATGAAGGCTTTCGAGATTTTAAACCCTAAGACAAAACCCTAGTGCATGAAAAGTGAACCCTAGCCCTTAGGAGACTCAAAATTTTGACAAAATGACCATGGATTTTACAAGTACCACCATAGTGCTCGTCACAACCATCCATACAATTTTTCCACATTTCTCTTTAGGCACATTTTATTTAGGGTTTTTATGTTTTTACACTCTAGTGAATTACTTGGACTTCTTAGCTCTTGGATTTTTTTTTCATGGAATGAATCATTTTTGGTTGTTGTATATGTACTTATAATTTTTTGTCTTATTTGGGCATTGTAGACGCACTGAGATAAAGTGCCATTTTGGTTTATATTTTTTGGGGATTTCACACATCTTGTTGTGCCTTTTGTAATTGCACTATGATATAAATTTCCATGGGGAGGTTGATGTTTGTCTTTGATTTTCCATCACACCTTTTTCAAGTGATTTTCCCTTCCACGATAGCAATTAATCCTAGTGATTCGTGCCTCATGTGTGTGTGCCTTAGTTTGCACACCCTTTTATTTGAAGCTTGTTTCTCCTACATGAACTTATTAGTTTCCCATAGTTTCAAAGTACCTATCATGGCTCTCCCTTTTTAGCATTATGAGGGGTTTCTACTATTGGTGCTAAGCTTCATTGGTTTAATTTTTGGAGCGATCTATGTATCTAATTCTTGTTCCTATGTAATTTTATATGCAACATACATCAACGATTGGTTAGCTTGCATTTTGGTGATATGGATCACTTACAATATGGACACTCTTGCATTCCTATTTTTTGGAGTTGACCTTCCATTTTCATTTGATTAGAGAATATTGGTACTTGTATCTTCAACTTTCATCTTGCATGTTGAGTAGTGTTATTAGGGTCACTCATACAGATTCATGTACCATTTGTATCTTTGAGTTCCAAATGTTTTCCTTTGTTTTCCACCTAATTCGAGTAGTATCATTAGGGACACTCATACAAATTATTGTATCTCTCTTGATTAGTGTTATTCAAACTAGTGGTACCTATATTTTTTACTTGCATCTTGCTTGTTGAGTAGTGTCATTGGGGCCACTCATACAGATTCATGTACCATCTGTATCTTTGACTTTCAAATGTTTTATTTTCCATCTAATTTGAATAATGTCATTAGGGGCACTCATGCAGGTTATAGTCTTTGTGTCTCTAGAAATTTTATGGGTTATTATATTAGAAATAAATCCAAAACTAAAAAGAAGTAATAGAGTGCAAAGGAGAAAACATGAAAATAAAATGAAACATAGTTACCCCAAATCTTCAATCTCCATGGCTGATCTCCATTACACCTTCTAGTTTGCCGCAAATAACGATTTTCCCTCAGATTTATGCGAGCAACCTAAGACTATGCCATGTCCTACACAAGTGTTGAAGGATTTTACTATGAAAATGACTCAAAAATATGCAAAGTATGAGAGAAAAAGACAGCAAAATGAGAGCCAGAAAATTCACATGAATGCTTGAGAGAGCAAAAAGAATTCAAAATTGCCATTTTATAAGAAAAGACAATTTTGAAATGAACGGACGAGATTGAAGGTTGAATCAACGGTCGGGATTGAAATCTAAGATAAGGATAAAATGGCTAAAAAAAGGCCAAGAATCAAATTAATAACAATTATTTAACTTTTTGAATGGAAAAGGAATTTTTTGAATTAAAAATTATTTTAATTCAAAAGTGGAGAATCAAATGACAATAGGCAATAAATGCCCATATTCTGCCAAAATAAGAAATTTTGACCATTTTAAATAAGTAATGATTTTTTATTTAAAATGAGAAAAGTGACATGTGGCCCTATTTAAATAAATTAAAGAATTTATTTAATCAAAAGAGGAAAATGTAAATTGTTGATGTATTTAAATAAATAAACAAGATTGATTTATTTAAATAATATAGAAGAATTAGTGGACATAAATAATTAAATAAATTAAGAAGCTTATTTAATTATAGGGAGACATTAGATAATTAGTGATGCATTTAAATAAATAAATAAAAATTATTTATTTAAATAATTAGGAAGAATAAAGAGACATGAATTTTTTTTTTTTTAGACTGCAGGAATCGGGTAGCACGACCCCCTATAAACTGCAGTGCGCCTGGTAAACTTTTTAACGTGACCAGCGACGCTGGTGCGACACGCCCTCCGGTACCACGGGGGTGGGGGAGACTAGAACTTGTGACCAACCTCCTGCTACAGGAAAGATTTAGCCAACCAAGCTAGGGCCCCAACCCCAATAAAGAGACATGAATTAATTAAATAATTAAAAAAAAAAATTAATTAATAGATGAAAAATGGACCAAATAACATAATTAAATATTTTAATTATGCTACGACGAAAGTGGCAAGAAATAGAGCTTGCAGGCCTAGGTCAATTTTTCAGTGTCTACATTTTGCCCCTCTTTGTCATAATGTAGCCTAATGCATTGTGACAAAGAAAAATAAGTCAAAGTCATGCCCCAGTGAAGGTACGAAGTATCGATGCCCCCTCGGGAAATTTTTCAAATTTTGGCCCAGCGACAGAAAAATTTGGAAAGTGCCTTGACAAGTTAATTTAAAGACTAGAAAAACAATGGCAAGACAATTTCAAATTTGGAAATGTTTAAGGTAGCCAAAATGGCAGTCAAAGGTGGAAAAAGGACCCTCCAGTAATAAAAATTGTGAAAAACCCCACTTTTACCCTATAAATAGTTAAAATTGGTGGTAAAACTCATTTCATTTTCAAATTTGCTATAGTAATTTTAGAGAGCCCAGAGAGAGGATAGCAGCAAAAAAGATGGTGATCCCAATCATAGAGCACCGCGGATATATTGTCAGGACCTATAGGCGACCAGAGGGCATGGAGCCGGTGGTATGTACCCTTAGCCTACTTTGTCAATTTATCATTTTGTGTGCTTTTTTAGGGTTTCTAGGACTAGGAACAAATGTGTTGCGACACATTTGCGTTCGCGTAAGCCAAAATCTATTTTTCATTTGACACATTCAATGTGTCACGACGCAAACAAAAACAACTATCATGCCATGGTCAAAAGTCACTACGCATTTGCATGTAGTTATGATGCAGTCAACAATTGAAGCCGCATTTGATGGTTGGAAAGCTGCATTTGAAATATCGAGACACATTTGATGGTATGAGTGACACATTTGAATCAGATGACGCATCTATGAAAAATCACGACCCAAGTATAATTTTGAGACATAATCATGAAGCATAATGACGCAATCGTGGTATAATGATGCAAACGTTGCAAGAAATGATGCAATCGCCTAATTGTGACACAATTGAAGCCATTGTGACGCATTTTTTTCTGAATTTACTAATGGTAGCTTAGTGTTGCTTTAACTTCTAAATTTCTTTGGCTTAAACTAGGTGATAATGACAAGTTTTAAAAAGATGTTGATGCATGCATTGATATGTGTAGAAACAGTTAGCACTTATTTACACATGGGAGAGCAGACCATCGACTTATGCATTTAGAGACAACTTGATGGATAGAGAGCAATGGTGATTGATGCGACTGGGTCTCTATTATGTCACCTATATGCCTATTGTACAAGAAAATAGGGGACTCCTGACAGCACTATGCGAGAGGTGGCACTTGAAGACCTGATCTTTCCATCTTCCAACTGGGAAAGCTATAGTTACCCTCGAGGATGTTTACCGGATTCTACACCTACCGATCCGAGGAGAGGATTTTTTATGACCCACGACATGGACATCAGATGTTCATTAGCTACTATCATGATCAAGGTGTCAGATTGGGTATTGAGGGGTACGAGATCTGATGGGAGTTGATGACAGAGCACTATAGATTATTTGATTCTCTACTAGCGACATTGATTGTTGGTGTGGTTATCCTAGATCCCTGAGGACATGGGTTTCCCATTGGTTGGGGGGATGTACTTGTTGGCATGAGGTGAGACAGGATCATTTATGCTTGGGGACCTTGTTTATTAGGGTTGTTATATCATCAATTGCATGAGGTTGCATACAGGAGGGCATAGAGCATTTCATGTGGGATGAACCTTATGATCTAGGTGTGGGAGCACATTGCTATTTTCCACCTACCGATTGAGAGGCCACAGTTGGTAGATGGTATGTCATATGTTTATTACTATTCTAGTGTGTTACAGCAGAGCCATTATGGTGAAACAGGTTGGTGGAGACATAGGATTGATACCATGATTGCATTTATCTAGAGACTGTATAGGGATTGCGAGCAGTGGAAGGGTGAGGCAGATCATCTCAGTTTCTTCTTATAGTATTGATATGTGATTGGCTAGATAGTGCAGAAATAGTTCATTGTGGAGATGTACTTTTCATTACATGTTCTCAAATAGTTCGGTGAGCAACAGGGTTTCTAGTTGGGATAGCTGAGTATGTGAGGTCATCTCGGGAGTCAGCATGGGGACTGCCCATATCTATGGCCTTTGCTACTCAATAGATAGATGGACTGGTGGAACAATAGTGGGGATGGAGAGGAGGTGTTGCAGATCCAGGGACCACTACAAATTTTGATTTATGGTGGCAGACACATAGGCCTATTCCCCTCACAGATCCATATAGACCCACATTAGTGGATCAAAGATCCATTATTCCACATGTGTCATGAGCTAGACGAGGAGGTGGAGTTGGTGATAGAGGGAGAGGTAGAGGTTGAGGGAGAGATGGTGATAGGGCTGGAGGTAGGGGTAGAGGGAGAGATGGGGATGATGGTGATGACGGTGGAGCCGGTGGGAGATGAAGGAGAGGAGGGGATGGAGGGAGACACCAGAGGCGAGTGAGGTAGCGAGTGGTCAAAGCACCATTAGACCCTATCCTAGAGGCAGTCGAGGAGGAGGGAGAGAGGGGAGGAGAACATGCAGAGGTGGAGATTGGAGGAGAGGAGGATATAGGGGATGATGACAATGATGAGGATGAGATCATTGATGAGGCAGAGCATCTACTATGATGGAGTATGGTGGAGGGCGATGATGGGATGCCGACAGGGCCATTACTGCCAATAGATGCCACTATAGACCAGCAGGTTTCTGACCTTCAAAGGAGACTTGATGAGAGCACTGCATAGGTCAGGGTTTTACAGGCTAAGCTTGAGCTAACGAGGGTCGAGCAGGATTAGGTTGAGATCCAAAGGCAGGAAGCAACACAATGGTGTGTAGATTTTGTAGCACTATGTGCAGGACCTTCAGGGGATATGGCCCATGAGTTTTCGAAGGTGAGTGCTTGATACGGCCAGAATAGGACCCTCTATGAGTAGGAAGTGCCTACTAAGTGATGAGATCCTACACTGTCGTGCTCACAGATGAGGACAAGTAGTGGCCACATGTCAGGGAGTGGGAGAAACAATAGGAACCACACTAGTACAGGAGGTTCTACCTCCTTAGGGCACACCACAGGTCATAGGTCTCACCACTCACATAGGCATGCCTCGAGTCATAGTCATGGGTCCACCAGTTCAGGGTAGAGGTTAGTACAGAGGCAGCCACCAGTAACATATACCCCAGCTGCTCAGGTTACAAATACGACATAGATAGCCCAGACAAATTTTATAGTGACAGATGCCTCAGCCACAGAGGGACAGGTGATAGTGACCATGATGGCTTGAGTTCCCTCGATAGAGCACCAATCCCCCAAATCTTCTCCTTGAGGAGATGAGGAGATTACCTCCTGAGATATTGACCTTTTATGTATTATGACATTATTGACTATTGAGCCTGCGAGCTCCATTTTTGGGATATTTCTTTGACTCTATCCTATGACACTAATATTTTTGAGATTATATATATGTGATGTAGTTTTGACATGGCCTATCTATTTTATGTTATGTGACAATGTGCTATGTGATGATGATAATTTGGATGACATGTGATTATGCAGCTATACTATCTATGTGATATTTTCTTGATGCATTTCTTGATACCTATGATGATGCTCTATGTATGCCTATGCCATCGATGCCTTTATGATGAGAATGCTATGTTCTAGTTATGATTATGTGTTATGATGCCATGGATGATACAAATGATTATATTTATGTTTTTATTTGTTTTCACTTACTGCTTATGATTATGGATGCACTGAATGATAACAAAATTATAGATGGATTATCTGACATGTAATTTTCCTGATGATATGCCATGTTATGCTATGAGACTTTATGTATGCAATTGGTGTTTTATGATTTTGATATAATCTAATGTAAATGTCTAATGTACTACAATGTCTATATGACTATGTATGCAAATGTATTTTTGTGTGTCACAGGATATTATTGAGAGACAGAAGAAGGACGAGGCGACCAAAGAGAAGGATATGGATGTTAGTAAGACAAAAAAAATCCTTCAACACATTTCCATAGGACTTATCAATTATTTCTCTTAATCATCATTGGGCGAATTATTGCGATGGCCAAAAAAACACCATGACATGACATAAATCAAGGTGTGAAAGGCCGTACCATCACTTGACATAAACAGTCACAGACAAGGATGATCATGACTCATATTAGAAGCATATTTACCCCAGTTGTTTTGTCATGATCAACCACAAACAGTGAAGACAATCAAGACAAATCATGCAACTTCATTGCTCCTCTAAATCTTGTTGTTAGGACATCCTCAAGGAACTAGCAACATGATTGTCAGAAATTAACAAAAAAAAACATTGTAAAAATTAAATGCGCAGTGCTTGCCAAGTGTCTAGATGTCAAGATGTTAAATTTGTCAAAAATGTTGAATGTCTCGGTGTCAAAGTGTCTGAGTTGGAGATATGAAGATGCCAGATTGGTGTCAAGTTTAGGAAGGACACATCCTAAACAATGTCGAGATGTCAGATTCAAAAAGGAAACATTCTGAATGACGTTGATGCCAGAGGGATACCAAATTCGGGAAGGACATGTCTCGAACAAGGCCAATGTGAAGATGTTTAAATGATATCAAGTTCAGGAAGGACACATCCTGAACAATGTTGATGTCAAAATGCCAGATTAGTGTCAAGTTTGGAAAGGACACATCCCAAACGATGTTGATTTCACGATGTCAAATTCAGGAAGGACACATCCTGAATAGCGTCGATGCCAAAATGCCAAATTGATGTTAAGATTCATGAAGGACACATCTTGAATGATGTTGATATCAAGAGGAATGTATCTCAAATGTCATGAGAATTCTCAAAATTCCAGATGACCGTGATGATGCCTAAGGACACATCGTAGGGCATAATTAAATGATGGGCTACCCTTTAGAAGGACACATCTATAGAGTAAGCAAGATTTGACTAGTTTGACTGATTTTGACCGAGTTTGACTAATTTTGATATGCCAAGATGATTGTCATGCTTGATTGACAGATTGTAGAAGTTTGCTTGGGTAGATTGTTTGTTCAAATCTTGACAAATACCATGATAAATTTAAAGACTATTTCATGTGTGTGGGAAAATTGTGCAATGAACCCTAATGGACTGACCTAGTGTGGCCTCGGGGGCTCATCGATAGATGGCCTTGCCTATTTCATACACTCAGAGACCTCATAGTTCGACACAACCAATGAATTTTTCTTGTAGACTAAAGATTGAGCCATGATTTATTTTTACAAACCTACTAGGACTGACCTAATGTCTCGGGGGCTCGAAGATGGAGTCTTGCCTAAGTAGCAAGTGTGCAGAGACAACGTAGTTCGAAAATCACAAAAACTAATCAAGACTTGAATTAACGTGACTATGTTGACTGACATGACTCCGTTTTTTGGAATTTTGTGTTTTCTTTAGGACTTTTTTCAATTTTTAGGTTTTTTTTCAAGACATTTTTTTATTTTTAAGTCTTTTTAGGACATTTTTCGATTTTTAGGTCTTTTTTAAGGACATTTTTTGATTTTTAAGTCTTTTAGACATTTATTTATTTATAGGTCCTTTTTAGGACTTTTTAATTTTAGGTTTGTTTTCAAGAAAATTTTTCAATTTTAGGTCTTTTTGTAGGACATTTTTTTATTTTTAGGTCTTTTTTTAGGACATTTTTTTATTTTTAGGTCTTTTTTAGGACATTTTTCAATTTTTAGGTCCTTTTTAGGACATTTTTTTATTTTTAGTATCATGTGCAGTACCCACTATAGTCTCATGATAAAAAATTTCCCCTATTTAAGCTGAGAATGCAATAGGAAAAATGGAATGGAAAGAAAAGGCATGACTAGCATGGACAGTGGATAGTATGCAAGACTTGATTTCAACCATTGTCAGCCATGGACAGAAATGTCATGATGTCAGGTTGAGGTGTCATGACGAATGTCAAAAAAGGGGATGTTCATTAGGGACAAAGGTAGATAGAGTGACAATATATGGCACACCAATGACTAACTACACATGGCGCTCGTTTTCCAGGTTTTTACCATGGTACTTATCCAAAGTGCCTGTTTACTAGTTTTCACTATTGGATGAATTATTTCTCTTTATTTTTGTCATCATTTTTTTTTTTGGTGTCACCAGGATGCCTGTTTACCAAGTTTTCATCAAGGTGATGATTTTTTGTATTTTTCAATTTTTTTTGTATTTTTAATTGGTTTTCGGGCAGGCTTTTTTATGCTATACATAGAATTTGCACAAATGTAAACTATTGATTGGCTTCATCAACTGTTCACCTTTGGTAATAGCTAACTGATATTCTCCAAAACCAAATAATGCTATGATGACATAAGGGCCCAGCAAATTTGGCTCAAATTTTCCTGGTTTCTCCCTATCTGTCTGGTTCTTAGGATTTTGCATGAGAACTAGGTCGCCAATGTCAAACTACCGAGTCATCACCCATTTGTTATAACTTCTACAAAGACTATTTTGGTATGCTTGTAAATGATTCAATGCATTGTGTCTACGTTTATCTAGCATTTCTAACTCATGCAATCTTGACTATCTATATTCTTCATCAGTGATGAGGCCTTTCATGGAGACTTAGAAAGATGGAATTTTGACCTCTATGGGAAAGATTCCTTTGGCTCTAAAGACAAGGGTGAAATGAGTGGCATCGATGGGGGCACAGATGCTTGTGCGATATGCCCACAAAGTAGGGTTGAGTTGGATGTGCCAATCATGGCCAGCCTCATTGACAGCCTTTTTGAGAAGTTTCATAATGGTTTTATTAGATGCCTCAGCTTGACCATTTCCCTATGGGTAATAAGGCATGGAAAAGTGGTGGCTAATATGGAAATGTTGACATTATTCATGGACCTCCTAATTTTTGAAGGTATTACCATTATCCATGATGATGGATTGTGGAATGTTGTATTGACAAATGATATAATTGAGGATGAATTTGGATATTTGTTTTTCGGTAATGTAAGTGAGTGGAATGGCTTTGATCCACTTAGTAAAATACTCAGTGGTGGTGATAATGAATTTGTGTCCATTGGAGGATGTAGGGTGGATCTTTCCCATGAGATCAAGTCCCCATTGCGCAAAAGGCCAAGAAGAAGTGATCAGCCTCAACTCTTGTGTTGGAGCGTGAATCAAATCACTATGAATATGATATTGGCGATATGTTCTTACAAATTCTAGAATCCTTTTCTAGTGTCAACCAATAGTACTCAATTCTCACAATTTTTTTAGCGAAGGTTAGGCCACTCAAATGGGACCCACATATACCCTCATGCACTTCTTGTAAGGTCATTTTTGCTTCATTAGTGTCAAGACAACAGAGAAGGGTATTGTCGAAGCTACAATGGTAAAGGGTGTCGCTGATGATGGTATAACATGCAGCTTTGTAGATAAAGGACTTTCTTTGGTTATTGGAAAGGTTTGGGGGAAGGATCTACGAATGAAGGTAGTTAAAAATGTCCTTATACTAGGGGAGCTTGAACCAACAAGCTCACAGACCATTTCTGATTCAAGAACATCATAAGCTGCAACCAATAACTGCTCAACCAAAAAATTAAATTGTGGGACATTGCTAGGAATATGAAGCAAAGATCCAATTGTTGCCATAGCATCAACAACCTTGTTATGTGTTCTTGGAATTAATTCAAAGGATAGCTTTTGAAATATGTCAGAAAACTATCAACCATCCTCTTGTAAGGAATTAGCTTCTCATCTTGTGTTTCATACTCATCATTGACTTGGTTTATAACTAATTGAGAATTGCCAAGGACCTGCAGACTCTTGATTTTCCACTTGATAGCTATTCAGAGTCCTGTAATTAGTGCTTCATACTCTACAATGCGGAATGACCTTGGGATGGAATCTCCTTGTGGAGTAATGAATAATATTCCAGCTCCTGAGCCATGATTAGTATGACATCCATCAAAGTATAATTGCGAAGGTTGTTGCCCAAATTCTACATGAAATACAGACTCATCTGGAAAATTTGTTGTAAGAGGATGATTATCTGGTATTGGTCCATCTGCAAGCTGGTTTGCTATTACTTTTCCTTTGATGGCTTTCCACTCAACATATTGAATATCATATTCACTAAGGATCATGACCCATTTTTCTAAACGTCCTTTCAATGCTGGTTGACTCAAGAGGTACTTCAAGGGATCGATCTTGGCTACCAAGTATGTCTTATGGTTTAACATGTAATGCCTTAATTTTTGGGCTGTGAATACAACTGCCAAACAAGCATGTTCAATGGGTTTTTAATTTAGCTCATAGCCCACCAATGTTCTACTGATATAATATATGGCTCTTTCTTTTTCTTCATAGTCATTCTATGCTAGTAATGCCCCTAGTGCCAAAGTAATTGCAGAGATGTATAGAATTAATGGTTTCCCTTGGATAGGAGGCATGATAACTGGAGGTGACAATAAGTATTGTTTGATCTGGTTAAATGCCTCCTGGCATTTATCAGTCCACACAAAGGGGGTCCCTTTGCATAGGAGATAATGGAATGGTTGGCACCTATCTGTGAGTTGAGCAATGAACCATCTGATAGATTGAAGCCTTCCTTGTAGTGCTTTTAGGTCATTAAATCCCTTAGGAGGAGGCATATCCAATATAGCTTTGACTTTAGTGGGGTCAACTTCAATGCCTCTATGGGAGACTATGTATCCCAACAACTTGCCTGATGTTACACCAAAAACACACTTTTTTGGGTTCAACTGGACCTTATATTCTTCCAGCCTCCTAAAAATTTTATCTAATACTAAAAGATGGTCTTTTTATTTACAATTACTTTGCCAAAATTTCATCCACATAGTCCTCCATTAATGTGTGTATCACATCATGGAATGTTGTTGTCATTGCCCCTTGATATGTAGCGCCTACATTTTTAAGACCAAATGGCATTACATTACAACAGTATGTACCCCAAGGGAATGTGAAAGTAGTTTTGTGTTGGTCTTTAGGGGCAATATGGATCTGATTGTAACCAAAGAAACCATCCATAAGGGATAGCATCTCATATCTAGTTGTAAGGTCCATAATGATGTCAATGTTCGGTAGAGGGAAATCATCTTTAGGACATGCTTTATTTAGATCTTGGAAGTCTGTACATATGTGAATCTATCCAGTATACTTGGTGACAAGGACGATGTTGGATATCCATTATGTATATTCAATTGACCTTATAAAACCTACATCCAACAATTTTTTGAGTTTAGCTTTAACCAGCAATGCAACTTGTGGGTGCATTTTTCTCAACTTTTGTTTTACTGGCTTGGCATCTAGCAATAATGGCAAGTGATGTAATACTAACTCAGGATCTAATCCAGCATAAGACCATGCAAAGTTTATCTTGTGTTTTGAGAAGAACTTTAGAAATTTTGGCTATTTAGTCTTTGTCAATGATGTTGCAAAGAGAACCATTATGGGGTCCTCCATAATACCTCTATTAACTGATATGGTGTCCTCAACAAGCATTACTAATTTTTCTTTGTCTATAGGGAGAAAGTCCAATCCTCCACCCTTGGGAACCTCATGGAGGTTTTCACCCTCGAATACATCCTTTATTTTTACTATTTTGTCATCAAAAGGTGCCTTTCGGTTTTCACCTAGAAACGTATCATTTTTTGTTTTATTTTTCCTTTTAATTTTGTGACTAGAGGATGGCACAGTCTCCCCAAAATAAGTAGCACAATCCAAGTCAATGGTAAATCCAACTTTGTGATCCCCATTTGGAATTCCTTCACATAGCCCTTGAAATTTTGCTAGAGCCTCATCATTTTGAAAAAGTGTCCATTACTAGTGGGCCTTGCTGGTTCCAGTCAATTAAGCCAAGGTAAACTAAGGATATTCCATCATCAGTATTTGCAAATTGAGGAGATGACACAGAGATCATGTAAATGGGCATCGAGACATTGAAAATGAAGTTGTCATCATCTGGATCTATATCAGATTCTATCCAATATTCTCCTTCACTTGTTTCATACTCACCAATGAAGTAAGGGACAAAGGGAGTAGCATCAGGGGCAGGATCAGTAATGGCAAGTGATGGTTTAGGTGATTTTGCATGATGGTCATCAATTTGGGATGACTAGGAAGGTATGTCGGGGCAAGGAGGAATGGAAATAGAATATGATCTAGACTTGGCATCATTTTTTTTTGTATCGATCTTTTACATTTTCTAGAATCATTCTTCAAACATAGGCTCGCCAAGTTCAAGGAATAATTCATCAAGGCATCAACCACTTAAGGATCGCTGAGAGCTAAATTCCCATTCATGAGAGTCAGTTTTAGAGGAGGTGTCCTCGGTTGTCTCAACACTGTCTGAAGCATACACTAACTCACATGGAAGCACACAGGTACTTGGATCGCCAAATTCTCATGGACCTAACCCTAACCCAAGATTTTTAGGTCTTTCTGAAACTGATAATGGCTCACGCCTTCCATTCTTGTCCTTGCCAAGACCACTTTTTCCATCATAGCCTTTTGCTTTGATCATGTTGTATCCTTTTTTGTATATTGCTACTAGAAAGGGAGTCAAATCTTGTGGTTCTTTATAAATCCAAGATAGTATATCATATGTGTCTTCTTGACTCATTTTTCCCCACTTTATAAAAACCTTATTTGGAGGAACCCTAAAAATTTCTTTTGCCTATATTCTAAAGCAGGGTTTTCCATAGACCTAGGGAGACTTGGGAATCTTTGTTATGCAATAGGCCATATTTAGCTTGTATTCTCCACATCCTTGGTCCTAAATATGGAAGCTCGGGTCGATGCTTCGGGTGATAAATGAAGTGGTAGGTGTTATGGAGGTGGTCATGGTGGTCGAAGAAGCATAAGTGGATGTGGTGGATGAAGAAGCAGGAGGCTTCACGAGTGTTGATGGATCAATGAATTTGGAAGGCAAAGATGTTGAAGCTTCCCTATTGATAGAAAATTGATGCTCTGATACACCATGTAAGTTGGTACAATATTGGAACGAATCAGGGTCTCTGTATATATTAATCTCAATGCCTTCAAAAGGAAACTTCAAACATTGGTTATACGTGGAGGGGACGACTTTCAATGCATGGATCCAAGGTTGACAGAGTAAAATGTTGTATGGAAGGTCCAAATCTAGAACCTGACAAGTGGTGTCAACATTGACTAGCCCAATCCAAATTGGGAGTGTAATTATTCCCTGAGAGGAACATTCTTCATCATCATATGCCTTGATAACAATGCTTCTTGTGGCATCTATGCAAGCATCATAAAATCCTAGTGCCTTGACCAATTTTAAGGAACATATATTTAGTCCTGCTCCACCATCTACTAAGACTCGTCTGACCTTATGTTTATGAACAAGAATTTTGATATGAAGGGCATCATTATGGTTGGATTTGGATGATGAATAGTCTTGGTCTAAAAAGGTGATATGGTGGGAAGTCATGAGATATCCTACCATGGATTCAAATTGGCTAACATCAATGTCTTGGGGAATAGAGGATTCTTGCAATGTTTTATCTAGGATGGCCTTATGGGCAGGCGAGATGCATAACAACTCAAGGATAGAAATTTGTGCAGGTGTTTTTCCAAGCTGGTCAATAAGATTAAAGTTTCCTTTAGGTTGGGATTTCTTGTTCTATGGATGTGATTGTGGCTGTGAAGTAGATGGGCCAACTATTGTTACCTTTGGTTGTCTAGGGGGAGGAGGGCCGACTATGGTGACCTTTATGCCACGGGTTGTGACATTGCATTCAGGGGACTTTCTGATGGTGACTATGCAGGCATGTTCATCAATTGTTCTAATGTGATGTATGATAGGTCCTCTAGAATAGTCATATCCAATACAGACATGGTTGGTTCGACTATTGTTATTCGTATTTGACATAGAAGGGCTTCTAGAACCATGGTCATGTAGTGGGTTTTTGTGTATTATATGATCTACATTAGAAGAAAATTGTGGTCCACCAACTTCAATGATACGCTTTTCAATAAGGTCTTGTACCAAATTTTTCAATTGCTTATAGGAAGAGGTTTTCTGTCCTTTTATTCGGTGATAGTCACAAAATACATTATAATCTCACCAAGATGGTTTAAACTACCTAGGGTCGTATGGTTTGGGGTCCTCAAGCATGATGACACCATTTTGAAGGCATTTCTTGAGGACTTCTTCAATAGGCTCACCCAAGGGAGTGTACGTACGTCCTCTAGAAAATGGTTTGGGTTGTCTAGGTTGCCTTTGAATTTGATTGTTTTGATTGCCTTGGTTATTCTGATTTTTTTGGACAACATTAGCAGCATAGGTTTGTGTCATCATTTGTGTGTTTTGTGGTTGTGTCCCTTTTAGAGTAATCATAGGACCAATAGCGTTAACAACCTTAGCATCAACTACACCATTGTTGGTGACATGTTTTTTCTTAACCCAATATTTTCTTTTGTCAATAGGAGGGTTTGTGTTTGTGTTTTTGGGACCATATTTTAGTCTTCCTTTAGCAATGAGGGCATGTTCAACTTGGACACCCTGTTCAACTAGGTCCACAAAAGTTTTGCAACAATGAACACGCAAGCCATTTTTCAATGGGCCTAATAATGTTTGTACGAACATGTCAACTTTTTCCTTTTCAGGTATGTCTATATGACAGCGACTCACTAGGCCCCTCCATTTTTGAAAGAATGGTAAAATGGTTTCACCTGAATCTTCTTGTGTGAGTTGGCATAAGTTGGTAATGGAGGTTTCTATGTCAATATTGTATGTGTAATTTTTCATGAACTTTTCAGCAAGTTCTTTCCATGACTGTATTCCGGGTTGCAGTGTATAGAACCATTCTAGGGCAGGTCCTGTGAGGATTTCAGGAAATAGTCGCATTAGATATGTGTGCTCATGAGAAATTTCCACACAACCTGTTACGAACTCTCTAATGTGGTCAAGTGAATTTGTTTTACCCTTGTATTTGTTGAAGTTTGGAGCCACATAACTATATGGAAATGGTGACATGTACAAAGTTGTATGGAATTTGCATCTTTTTATCAGAGGTTCTAATATTTTCCATCTATTTTTGAAGGTCATCCACTCTTGCTAGCAAGGCGTGTACAATGGGATCATTGGTTTCCTAAAAGTACGTTATGTTCTGGTTAGGTGTTTGTTGATATTGCCAATTGTGAGTAGGAATCTGTTGTTGAGTATGAATCTGGGACGAGTATGTGGGAATATGTAACCCTGCCATGTTTGTCTGTATTTGAGGTCCTTGACTTGTTTTATGTCCAAAGGTATGCATTTGTTGCATCATTTGAGTGCCTTGTGCATGTTGAAAGAATTGTCCATGTGGCATGGTAGTGTTAGGTCCTTGAAAGTGCCCATGTGGTATATGCGTATTGTGCCCTTGTCCATGTGGGATGTCCGTTTCCAATGATGTGTTAATGTTGTGTTGAGGGCCTTGAATGAAAACGCGTCGTGAGTTTCATCCAAAGGGATTAAATGGGATTCCACTATAAGGATGTGATGAAGATGCCCCCATTGTCATAGATGAAGAGGTGAACATAGGATTTGAGGAGGTGGTGCCTACTGATGTGGATGCAAAGGTGGCTCCTATTGTTTGTGAGGATGATGTGGAGGTTGTAGGCATGGACTGTGAAAACGTAGCTCCTATCATTTGTGAAAATAATGTGGACATTGTAGGCACAATCATAGTAGATGTTCCTCCTGTAGATGTCGTGTTGGTTGAAGAGGAGGTGTTTTGATTTATGGTGCCAATAGATATCACATTAATAGTGGTAGTGACAACTTGCATAGTAACGACAATGTTATTGGCTGAGGTATTGTTCTTTTCATGTTGGGATGTTGTATTTTGTGTCGTATTATTAGGAGAGGCAAAGCGTATGGTATTAATGTCGAAGCCTTTTGGTAATCTTTTGCCTTGGTCTAAGAGCATAGCGAGGTATCATTCAGGATCGTTCAAGACCAAGTCTTCGACAAACAAAGCAACTTTAGGATTTTGGGCTACTGCCTCTAATTTTTTAGCATAGACTTGTCCATTTTGGTCTCTTTGTATGAATTGTTCAAAAAGTGGATTTTGAAAGGAAGTTGACATGCTCATGGAAGATTGTGCGTTCAAATTTCCAAATGCATCGTCAAAAATCTAGTCATTAGAATTGGTGATGATGTTGGTGTTGTTGTCAAAGTCTTGTCCAAAGTCTGCCATTTTTTTTTCTTTCATTGAAGTCTTGTTTCCACCATCAAAAGAAATTACTCAAATGAAGATAATGACAATGCGAGTATGACACTAGTCTATGTTTTTTTGTCTTTTTGTGTGATAAAGGTTGATGATGCAACAAGATGATAATGTTTTCCTAAGGAAATGTGTAATGCTGAAAAGCTAAAGTGATGATTATGATGATGAAATGGTGTCAAATAAGGACTAAGATGATTGTGTTGACTAAAGAGGCAACTAATGCAAAGTCTAGGTTCAAAATGACGACTAGGATGAATAATATTTTTGTATTTTTTGGAATAAAGTATGCAAGGTATAAACTAGAATGCAATTTAGAGAAAGGGGTACCTAAGCACTCTAAGCTTGATCTTTTTTTTCAATTTTAGTTACCAAAGGAATTTATTGAAAATGACAAGGTGACAAGGTCAAGATGACTAGTGAGTTTTTCCAATTAGACTGCTAAGGTGAAAATCCTCACAAAAGGGACAATGACTGAAAATAGGAATGATGACTAAGTCCAAGATCACCTAGTTTTGAAAGAAATGATTTTGCAAACTGTGATGAGGTTAACCTAATCCAAAATATGCAAAGATGAAAACCTGGGGTCAAGCTAATGTTGAAAATGATGATTATGAAACCTAATGGATGAAGTCAAAAATTTGAAATTTTAATCCTAGGGTCAAAAATGCAAACTAATGGTTGAATGATAAAGATTTTGAGTAATTTCAAAGCTGGTTTCCAATAGAATCCTCTTGGAAAAAGTGTTTGACAATAGGTTGATAGTGTTTAGACTCAGATTCGACTTTGTATCAAGGTTTTGTTTCTGTCAGGCAAATGTGTTGTTTGAGACTTCGGATGTGTCATAATATTTTGAATGCATTTCAGTTTAAGCGAATGGAACTCAGAAATTGAAAAATGTGACCGAGTTTGGCAAATGCAGTTCTGTGAGGTTCATATGTGTCACGACGCAATCATATGCGGTGTTTATGGAAACAGATGGGGTTTAATAGATCGATTGCATCTTAGAGATTTTCAAATGCATTTTAGGAAAGTAGATGTGTTTCAATAGTTGTGTCACAGGTTGTAAAAAGTGAGTTTTCTGATATATTAGAAAAAAATCTGATTTGTCAAAGGTCAAATGTTTTTGTCCAGAGTTGTAAATGTGGTGAATACTATTTGAAATTCCAGCAATCACTTGACAAGCACAAAGTTTTAGTGTAATAAAACACACGTAAGACAAGCATGATCCTAATAGGCCAAGGGTTTATATACTTGGTATAGCCCACCAATATACCCTAGATTGGTGTTGAACACCTCTCCTTGAGAGCAGATAGCTTAGAAGTTTGGTGGAATAGGCTCCCCTCCACAACACTCACTTCTACAGGCACACCAACTTCAAATTCTTGGGTAGTCACTTCCCAAGAACTATTATCTCTACTCAAGGGAGTCAGTAGTGAGTATCTTCGGGCATGATACTATACCCTGCACTATACCAAGCAATGGCTGAAAATGGTTGGCTTCTAAAACAATAGGTGTCTAGTAAGGGCATCAATTCAAGTGGCCACACATGGGGCAAGAGATTAATCACCAATTAGGTGGCACTCCAGCCTGAAGAGGTTATGCTCAAGAGGGTTTATGGGAGTACTACTCCATTTGTGTGACACATCCACACTCGTGGTACTTGAAATTTCCTCAAGCACCAATTTTATATCCTGGCTAGAAGTAGCTTGGCTTTAGCCTATTAACGGTCGGGTCATCCCTTAAGGTGAGTACTTTTTCCCTTAAGGCTATAAGGAAAAGTTGGTGGGCATATCATAGAAAACTCCATAATAGTAGTACCTTCAGTAACTTTCATTTCAATTAGGTTGCCTCAAAGACATGTACAACTATGTCCTAAAGTGGAAACAGACACAGTCTATTTCCTACATTGATCCTTTTGGGAGAAGCACATGTAAATTCAATAGCATGCATTAACAGATTCTACAACAAGAATCAACAGACATGAAAGATAAGACAAAAACTAGAACAAACATATTTACATGGGGAAAATCCTTTCGGATAAAAAACCCCACACTCCAAAGATTGAGCCATTGTATTATTTAGCAACAAACGGTTACAATACAATTTTAGGCCCATAGCATTTTCAGAGATTACATCTTGTTCATTCTAGATACAACTGGTAGCAACTGATCACTCAGTACAGAGGAGAGAGTTTGGCAGCATAACCCTACCTCTGCTTCGCCCTCATGGCCTTGGCCTTTCAGCCAGCCACTCGGCTCTCTCTCTTCTTCTCTTCAGCTCTTAGACTCCCTGCATAGAATGTCCAATGTATACATTTATACATTCATTCTCTACAACCTCTATGAAACGGTTTGATTCCAACTGTTGGATCATAATGGTCGTATCAACCAGCTCAACATCATAGATGTTTCCACTTCCTTGCATCGAAGATAATGTGTCCAGGTCACACCACGTAGGATAACCTTTCACTCGTTCAAAGGCATTCAACCTATGTCGCATGTCGGTGAGACACTAACTGTGTCTCCCTGATGCCACAGAGCCCATATCATCATTATCGCCAAGAGTCTTCACTATCGATAAGACATTTTACCAAGTCTAGAAAGCTATCACTGAGACTTCGCCATGTCACCAAGACCTCACATCGAAGATCACAAGGTATTCTGAAGAGTTCATCAGTCAGCAAGACTATCGCTCTTTTCCAAGACTTCATAACGAGCTCATCATGTTATACTGAACTCCAAACAATAGTCGGCAAGACATATGCTTTCGCTGAGACGTTGCTTTGAAATCTTCAAGTCATACCGAGTACAGAACAGTCACCAAGAGTCATACTGACAACCATCGGTGAGAGTTCCCTCATTGGCAAGACTCATACCACTCACCAAGAGGTTACACTGAGACTTCTCAAGTTACACCGAAGCACCTGATAGTTGGCAAGACATTCGTGTTTCACCAAGACATCATACCAAAACAAGCCTTTCGACCAAGGGTCTCCCCGACACCGCTTGTTGCTCAGAATCTTACTGAACACTTTGCTACCGATCGGCGAGACATCACGCTGTCACCAAGAATTCATATTGAACCCTTATGTCACACCGATGACCCAAAAGCAACACTATCGGTGAGACTTTCCAAGTCGCCAAGACTTCATCCCAAAACACATGAGTTTCTCTGATGACTCTAGAAGATAACTATCGGTGAGACATTCATATTGGTAAGACCTTATACCAAAACATAACCCTTTCACCCAAGTCTCCCTGATATCCGATAGACACCAACTATCAGCCAGACATCTCCCAGTTGCCAAGACTTCCTGCCGATGGGAGCAATTCATACCAATTACCACATCGGCCAGATAGACCAAAGGTCACGTCGATATCAGCAAGACTTCCTATCGTCATCGAGACATCATTCTTACAGTCCAAGTTACGCCAAAGGTTTCAGATGCCGATCGCCAAGACATTCAACAGGTCATAGCGATAGCTCAGGAAACTAGCAGATTGGCCAAACAACATGAATGTCACAGCGACCGTGCTTTCTCAAAATTTTCAGCCTATGAGATTGAGGCATCAATCCCAACAATCTCCCACTTGACAAAGATCACACTAGCTCCACTAGTTCAGACCCCGGAATACTCAAGACCCCTAATCAACAAGATTCCATAGATAACAGTCCAAGGGACAATCTACAACAAAGACCAGGCATCCAAGTGCAACTTACTGTCCAGCAAACACAACCAAAACACAACCGATCACAGCCTTCTAGGAAACCTCATAGACCTCAAACATGCTCTTATGCTCCATCAATAATTTTGCTCCAACATCCAAGATGTCCACCATTCAGGCAACAATCCTTGTCATCTTTCAACATGGCACATGTGGAAGAAAGATACAAGCCAAGGTGAATAAGCACCATTCCAAAAAACACAAGCAAAATATCCAAGTGATATCAACAACAAGATACTGCTACCACTTCACTGTGCTCAAAAGCTATACAGAAGTAATATCAACTTCAAAGCTTTAAATAGAACACAACAGTGAAGTCATTGTCCAGAAACAAGATAAACAACACCAGCTAGAACAACAATCAAATTGTCTGCTTCCATCCAACTGATAAACCCATGCAACTAAAAAATAGTACCCACAGCTTGTGCTATTCCATCCAATCTCACATACCTCAAAGGTATCAGCATTAGTAAAATCATGCTGCTCAAAAACAACCCATCAACAACGAATGAAAGCTCCAAGTGCCAACCAATCGAAGAAGACAAAACACAATAGGAACTTCCACTATTCGAGTAATCCAAAGACATCACAAGTCTACCAATTATAGCACATAGAACATGTAACCATGTAGTACCAAGGAAGTATCCACAATGACATGCACAACCTGCAACAAACTATTACAAGAAACATTTTTCTCACCACAAACCTTCACGACCACAGAGAGAAACTCTGCACATCATATTCCTGTAGAATATCCTCCTATATACACTTCTAACAGCCACTTGTGTCAAGAATGATCTTCTTCATGACCCAAAAGAAAAGCCTTAACAACATCCATTCATTCAATCACCAAGATCAAACCAATTTAAAAAACAACATGGATGTAAGCATCTCAAAGAAGATCAAACTAGTTCATTCCCCATTTTAGGAAATCAGCCCATACATTATCTCCTACCATTTCTCATCAGTAAATAACATAACACAAAAGCTCTAGGAGATAAACAAACTGTACATCTTCCACCATGAATCCTCCAGAACCATTAAACAACAATTCAAGATTCATATCATGAAAGTGAACAAAAACCACATCTGAAAAATATAATGGGCCAAATACATTTTAGATAAACCGCCGAGTAGACCAAGAGTGTGAAGGAGAATACTCCTTCAAGATATACAAGTCATCATGACTATTTCAAGAGCAATCTCATCATAGGTCTCTTATTGAACTTACGTTCAACCAAGGTGTAGGCTTCTCAGACTTTCTGCTAAAAAACTCATCAAGAGTAACAATCAACAACACCTCTCTCATAAAAGAAAGATAGCTTCACCTTATTCTCCATGTATCCATGAGTGCTAGCAACCGATCATCTCACACTAAACTTCAACTACATTACTACACTATCATGAAGTATCAAGCAAATAATCAAAGCACCCAATACACAAAGAATTACCAGACCACTCTCAAAGCTCTAATCAACTGAATTAGGAACTTATCATGACACCATGATCTACATATCCCCTCAAGAGATACCATGCTTCAAGTGACTTCACCATGATCTAATGGACAATGCCAAAAATCCAGTGCACCAAGAGTATACCATGACATAAAAGCAAATAGACTCAAAACCAACATCACCTGTCAAGCACCACCAACACCTTAGCCAAAGGCTCCAAGCGTCCTCCATGGTTCCAAGATGTTTCACATCTTCAAATAATGTCCATGCAAATGTGAAAGAACCCTTTTGTAGCAACATGATCCAAAGAAACATCTACAACACTAAAGAAGACCATTCACCACCATGTGATGAACCCACAGTCACTGCTAGAGCTCCCACTGAAATGTGACACCCGAGCTCTCCAGGCATCATGACCAACTGCTTCAGGTTCCCATAACCGACCATTCAGGTACTCAATAATATCCATCCTCTCATCTCAAAGCAATCACACCAATGCACAAGTGACCACATACAAAGCCAGCTAACAATTTTGAACATGCAAATAATCAACCTCATGGATAAAGACAGTCCACATCCAAGTTATCTCACTGCAGCCAATGGGTAGCTAATCCATCAACCGCATAACTCATAGATCACAAACATCAAACATGCAAACCCATCATCGCATTGGAAACTGCAACATTGAGATTTCAAAGAGAATAACCATGTAGACAACATGACTCAAACACCAGATCATGCTAGATTTGATTTGCCAATCATGTCCACAACGAGCACCATAATCAAGAAACCCACAAGCATCACCACAAGAATGTTGAGTGAAAAATCATGTACCAACACTCCCATGTAGAGAAGAAATCACACCTTCTCAAACCATGCACAAAGCATGCATGAAGAACTACAACTATCTCATCCAGCAACACCCCAAAAGTCAGACTCTAGAAAATAGCTTATCAACAGCTCCACATAACCACAAGTTTTGCTTAATCATGTAAAACCTGCAAAACCACTGAGCCATGCAAATACAAAACATCCTTAAAAAAGGAATCAGTAGTTCAAGAAAATCCAGGCCCCTTTCAGGCCAAACCTAAAACCACTAACATGTACATGCATATGAGAAAAAGAGAAAAGGCTATTCCAGAAGATTTCAAATCATCTAATGATTAACTTCATAGCCTTTATGTATTCAAGGTTAATAGGAAACTGTGCCTTCCAACACCAGGAAACACCACCTAGCATAATAACTCTCTTCCATGGCTGAGAAACAAACTAGGCTTCTTCATATCATCAAGGAGCCTCTCAGACAAACACCCAATATGAAAGCTTTACTACTACACAGCCACGGAGCAAGTAAATCCACCTCATACACCAAGCTTATACCACTACCAATCAGGAGACATAGATCACAACATGATCAACTCCTTTTTCCATCTCCACCATCCTTCAAGCTGCGTGTTGTCTCTGAATATCAGAAGACTTCCACTCACCAAAGGATCAATACATCAATACATTCCTCCAGATTTCCTCCAGCCCAAAAAAATGAGAAATCTTCAGAGGAGAAATACCTAGAACCAGCAACTAGAAGATGGCTCTGATACCACTTGTAAGGAAAAGTTGGTGGGCATCTCATAGAAACCTCCATAATAGTAGTGCCTTCAGTAACTTTCATTTCGATTAGGTTGCCTCAAAGACATGTACAACTATGTCCTAAAGCGGAAACAAACAGTTTATTTCCCACATTGATCCTTCTAGGAGAAGCACATGTAAATTCAACAACATGCATTAACAGATTCTACAACAAGAATCAACAGACATGAAAGATAAGATAGAAACCAGAACAAATAGATTTATGTGGGGGAAATCCTTTCAGATAAAAAACCCCACACTCCAAAGATCAAGACATTGTATTATTCAACAACAAACAGTTAGAATACAATTTCAGGCTCATAGCCTTTTCAGAGATTACATCTTGTTCATTCTGAATACAACTGGTAGCAACTGATCACTCAGTACACAAGAGAGAGTTCAGCAGCATAACCCTACCTCTACTTCAGCCTCATGGCCTTGGCCTTTCAGCCAGCCGCTCGGCTCTCTCTCTTCTTCTCTTTGGCTCTTAGACTCCCTACATAGAACTTCCAATGCATACATTTATACATTCATTCTCTACATCCTCTGTGAAACGGTTTGATTCCAACTATCGAATCACAATGGCCGTATCAAACAGCTCAGCATCATAGATGTTTCCACTTGCTTGCATGGAAGATAATGTGTCTAGGTCACACCACGTAGGATAGCCTTTCACTCGGTCAAAGGTGTTCAACCTATGTCGCATGTCGGTGAGACACTAACCGTGTCTCCCCGATGCCACAGAGCCCATATCGTCATTATCGCCAAGAGTCTTCACTATCGGCAAGACATTTTACCGAGTTGAGAAAGCTATTGCTGAGACTTCACCATGTCGCCAAGAACTCGCATTGAAGATCACAAGGTATTCCAAAGAGTTCATCAGTCGGTAAGACTATCACTCTTTGCTAAGACTTCATAACGAGCTCATCATGTTATACCGAACTCCAAACAATAGTCAGCAAGACATATGCTTTCGCTGAGATGTTACTCTAAAATCTTCAAGTCATACCAAGTACCAAATAGTCACCAAGAGTCATACCGACAACCATCGGCGAGAGTTCCCTCATCAACAAGACTCATACCACTCGCCAAGAGGTTACACCAAGACTTCTCAAGTTACACCGAAGCAACCAACAATCGACAAGACATTCGGCCAAGGGTCTCCCTGACACCGCTTGTCACTCAGAGTCTTACCAAACCCTTCATTACCTATTGGTGAGACATCACCCTATCACCAAGACTTCATATTGAACCCTTATGTCACACCGATGACCCAAAAGCAACATTGTCAGTGAGACTTTCCAAGTCGCCAAGACTTCATCCTGAAACACATGAGTTTCTCCGATGACTCTAGAAGATAACCATCGGTGAGACATTCAAATCGGTAAGACCTTATACCAAAACATAACCCTTTCGGCCAAGTCTCCCTGATATCTGATAGACACCAACTGTCGGCCAGACATCTCCTAGTCACCAAGACTTCTTGTCGATGGGAGCAAGTCATATCGATTATCACATCGACCAGATAGACCAAAGGTCATGCTGATATCAGAAAGACTTCCTATCGTCGCCGAGACATCATTCCAACAATCCAAGTTACGCCAAAGGTTTCAGATGCCGATCGCCAAGACATTCAGGAGGTCACAGCGACAGTTCAGGAAACTAGCAGATCGGCCAGACAACATGAATGTCACAACAACCATGCTTTCTTAGAAGTTTTAGCCTATGAGATTGAGGCATCAATCCCAACAAAGGCAGGCCCATTTCTAGAAATAATGACCATTTCTCTTACACCCTAGATTGCTTGAAAGTGCAAGGGGAGAGGATACTTCCATTATTAATTCTTTAAAGGTTACAAAAATAAAGTGGGTCTGGCTTTTTGATCACCAAGTTTTCACAAGGTGAGAGCATAATCACCTACCACTTTCAAGCACAATCAAACACTTGCAAAGAGAAGTTCATTTTAGTGCACCAAAGGAAGTGTTCCTAAACTAAAATCATAGACAGATGGTTTGAAATACTGGTCTTCAACAAACGTAGATACAAAACATGTGTTAGTAGTTTGGATGATTGTCTTTGACTTGCGAGCATTGTAAACCCACACATGAGTAGTTTCAAAAAATGTCTTCAACCCACGAGAATCCTAACGCCATGCTGCAACTAAACATTAGCCACTAGAAAATCCTATTCTAAAGGATGCAAAGAAAAACAGAAAAGACTAAACTAATAAAAATGCAACAATCTCAAAAGAAAATCTAAATACAAAAATTGAGCAGACAAATGTGTTACAACAGAGCAGATGTGTCACAAAATTTTATGTCAAAGTTCACCAGCTAAATGCGTTGCCCTATCAACAAATGTGTCAAAATAATTCAAATGCATTAGAATATCTATCAAATGCATCACATATCTGTCGAATGCATCTCTTGTGGTCACAAATGTGATCTGATGGTTCAAATGCATCGTTGGTTTTGTCGATTTTGTCGCCACGCAGTGAATGCGATGCACATGGTTCAAATGCGTCGTTCAGAAACGTGTAGCTGCAAAATAGAAATAGAAAGTTGTACAAAAACAAAAAAATGTAGTTCTTCATGTTGGGTTCACCAAATGTATCTCTGGAAATTTTATAGGTTATTATATTAGAAGCAAAAAATTGAAAAATCCAAAGAATTAATAGAGTGCAAAGGAGAAAACATGAAAATAAAATGAAACATAGTTACCCCAAATCTTCAATCTCCATGGTTGATCTCCATTACACCTTCTCACTTGCTGTAAATAACGTTTTTCCCTCAGATTTATGCGAGCAACCTAAGACTATGCCATGTCCTACACAAGTGTTGAAGGATTTTACTATGAAAATGACTCTAAAATATGCAAAGTATGAGAGAAAACGACAGCAGAATGAGAGCCAAAAAATTCACGTGAATGCTTGAGGGAGAAAAAAGAATTCAAAATTTCTATTTTATAATAAAAGGCAATTTTGAACTAAATGGACAAGATTTAAAGTCGAATCGACGGTCAGGATTGAAAGCTAAGATAAGGACAAATTGGCTAAAAAAAGATGGGGGAATCAAATTAATAACAGTTATTTAAATTTTTGAATGGAAAAGGCATCTTTTGAATTAAAAATTATTTTAATTCAAAAGTGGAGAATCAAATGACAGTAGGCAATAAATGCCCATATTCTGCCAAAATAAGAAATTTTGACCATTTTAAATAAGTAATGATTTTTTATTTAAAATGAGAAAAAGTGACATGTGGCCCTAATTAAATAAATTAAAGAATTTATTTAATCAGAAGAGGAAAATGTAAATTATTGACGTGTTTAAATAAATAAACAAGATTTATTTATTTAAATAATCTAAAAGAATTAGTGGACAGAAATAATTAAATAAATTAAGAAATTTATTTAATTATAGGGAGACATTAGATAATTAGCGACACATTTAAATAAATAAATAAAATTTATTTATTTAAATAATCAGGAAGAATAAAGAGACATGAATTAATTAAATAATTAAAAATTATTTAATTAATAGATGAAAAGTGGACCGAATAACATCAAATATTTTAATTATGCTAGGATGAAAGTGGCGAGAAATAGAGCTTACAGGTCTAGGTCAATTTTTCAGTGTCTACAGTCTCCTTGATCTTGACATTTGCATCTTTGATTTCTAAATGCTTTCCTTTTTTTTCCATCTGATTCAAGTAGTGATGTTGAGAAAACTCATGTAAATTATTGTTATCTTGATCTTGATCATCATTTGTTTTAGAGGAGGTTCTTCATTTCAACACTATATCAGTCATCATTTGATAGTAGTCTACAACTTCTTCATGCTCCAATGATGTTCTACATGTTCCTTTTTTTGGGAAATTTTTTGGTTGGAGGCTTCTTTAGTCCTTCATTCACCTTTCTCTCTTTTGGAGAGGAGTTTTTCCCATGACATTTTCTCCCCTTTCTCTAGTTTTGAGTTATCTTTTGTTTGTACATGGGTACCTCACTAGGCCTTGTTTGTTGGGACCCATCATACTTTCCTTTTTTAGGTTTTTTATCTACTCCCTAAGTTCATCTTAAGGGGGGATATTAGGGTAATCATGCATTAGCTAATAATTAATTAATATTTAATTAATTATTATTCTAATTTATAATCATGCATTTAACCTAAATTTAGGATTGATTTATTGTGTTAACTAGAGAGCTATTATTAGATCACTATGTCTCATTTAATGAGATGTTGACACTTTTCATGATCTGGTCTCTTTCTCATTTAGTTTTTCTCCTATATAACACTCAACCCTCATTGTATTATCTCTTCTACTCTCTCAATCACACTTTTGATAAAACTCGCAACCTTTGAGGACTCTTATTTTCCTTGAAGATTCTTTAGGTTAATTCTGTAGCTTTTTCTTTTTGAGGAATATTACAATTCTTTGTTTGTAGATCTCTTTCCTGGAAGGTGTCTTTGTTCACAGCTTGATCCTATGGATCTTTTTTTTCATAATTCAAACACACACACACACATATATGTACATATATACATGTATGAATATATGTATGTGTATGTATGTATATATATTCATATGTATGCATATATATACATATAAACATATATGCATACACACATACATACATATATATACATACATACACACATATATACATATACATGCATACACACACATATATATACATATATATATGGATGCTATTATCATTATTTTGGCATTCTATGTGATTATCAATTATTATATTTTCATGTTTGAATGAAGCACATGTTGATATTGAATTATTTTGTATGTTATCTTTAAATAATTTATGTAGCAACATACCTCATTAGATGATTGTGTATTTCTAGAAATATTTTATATGGTTTAGGTACACTTGATGTGTGACTTGAGTGTGTAAGTATAGGTTTATTTCCTAACCTAAGTATGTAGGTCTAGTATATTTCCCAAATGGTAGTTATATCAAATATTTTTAATTAGTCCCAATGTGTCTTTAAGCCCCTATCATACTTGAATCAAGTGTGAGATGTATTATGTGAAACCTTGGGTGAATTTGGATCTGAATCAATGAATGAATATAAATTTTACATGTGTTAAGTGTTAATCCATAAATGTTTGATTAATTTTAGGACTATTTATTCCCTCAATTCATTCTATTTTATGTTTATTGGTGAATAATTATGTTTTAATCATGTTTTATGAATGCTAAAATTAAATAATTGGGAATGAAAAAGGGATTTTCTTGTTAATTTCATTGCAAAATTACATTTAAATTATTTTAATTAGTTAAAATATTTCATTGTTTAGAAGTTTAATTTTTCTTTTCTCCTTGTGTGTTTTATTTTTTTCTTGAATTTATAATGGTCCATTTTTCATATCACCAAAATGAGATAATGGTATTCCATATCTTGGTGTCCTATGGAATATGGTTGCATATGACCCTATTTCCATTTCAATCTCTTATGCACTTGACACATCATCACCGTAGTATTTCTATCTAGGTGTCTAATATCAATGTGCAACAAAAAATAATGGTTTCTCAACCAACTTAGAATGATTATCTCCCCCTATCTGTCCATCTCCACTTTCCTCTATCTCTCAACCAATCTTTGCATCCTAGTCTTCCCATCTAGTCACCTATTTTATCTTTTATCCTCCATTACCTTCATTCATTTCAAAATAACACTCTTCTTTTCAAACCTACCTATACTCTTGAGGGTTCATACCTACCTTCCTCCTCCTTACCACTCTTCTCCTTCAAACAATTAGGGCATCCTACAACTATTTTTTATATTTCTTTGAAACAACATTGATTCATCTAGTTTTACTATCATCTAAAAGAGGGAAAAATGTACACTTAAACTCATCCAAACCTAACTACACCCAATTTTATCATATTCCATAATTAATTTAAAAAATTCATTATTTAATTGACCTTTCCAGTCATCTTCCAAATATTGAAATTAAATAAATTTTAATAATTTATTTAATTATTGTATCCCTTATCCATTTTTTCTTCTATAATCCTCCTTAATTAAATATAGATTTATATTTATTTAATTAAGTTCACCTGTCATATCAACATCCTCCAAAAATGAAATAAATACAAACTATTATATATTTTATCATTTTTCCACATCAATTCATTAGTTTACTATTGGAAATTACTAAACTAATTAATCATCATGCACATTACAATAAATTCTTAAGCCATCACATTAAATTATCTCATCCACCCCCTTATGAAAATGTCCTCTTATTAAATCCTAGTCATTTATTTCACATAGAAGACCTATGCTCTCCATATTATACATGTGAGTCACACATGTGTGAAGCCTTTTATCACATATCCTCATGTAATTCTCACAGATGTGTGAGATAAATCAAATTTCATAATAAAAAACCTCCATGCTCCTTCATAGACATGTGATAAATTTAAATATCCACCATCACTTCAAATGAAGACAATCTAGACCATTGAAATTTAGTTAATCCCTTACTTATTCAAATGTACCAATCATATGACAACACTTGGAAGATCCTCATCTCTCCAGTACTCTTGTTCATGCTCAACCATTGATATTTTAGATCAATCTCAACCCTTAATCAATTATATTATGAATATTTAAAGTAAACCATCCTCAAGACATTTTTAAAGAGTTTGTGGGATGCAATGTCATGCTATTAACATATCAATATATCAATCATACATATCTATGAGTGCATACACATGCTTAGTATATAGCAATAAAAATTATTTGTACTACCTTTTTAGCTCAATTGATGGTTCATTTGGAGGTTTGAGTCTTTGTTTCATTTTTTTCTTCTTTATCACATTTTTTTTGTCCTCTATTCATGCCTATATATTGATCTAGTATGAGAATGGTTTGTGTTGTCACCTAAAATTATACCCTTGTTGAACCTAGTTTAATATTTAGAGATACAAAGGGAATAATCTCTCAAGTTTGGGGCCTTGCTAAACTTGAGATCAAACATCAAGAGAAGGTTGGTTCCTTTGTAAGCCTAAGTGTAGGTGTTGATCCAATTTGATGTAGTTTAAAAATAATTCCTTCTCATAGTCTAATAATTTACAATAAAGTGTAGACATTCATATAGACCTGATTGACATTATGCATCTAATTCTTATTAATTAACATCACTTCTACTATTAATCAAGTAATTAAGTTTATTTGATTAATTCACTTCCTACTCACTAATATTCATCATGTTTAATTAAATAAATCAATTTATTTAACTAAAACCCTAAATTCCTCTCATCCAATCTAATAAATCAAAAAATTTAAATCAAATTTCATAAACCCCCTAACCCACTCAAATTGATTAATTTTGAATTAATTAACTCCTAATCATCATTACCCATTCTCTAACTTTTGACTCAACCTTGGTCAAATTAAACCCATGGCCAACTAAAAAGGTTGCACATGAAATTGATTTCTTTCAATTATCTAATTACCTTATTTATCCTCACAATGACATATTTCTAGGAATATTCCTCCCAACCACCCCTTCATTCAATTTCCCTCCAAAAGCCTCTTACACACCCATAAATACCTCTTACAAATACATTTACTCCCTCTTACATGTCATCTTGTCTCTTACAAGGGTATTAATCTCTCTTACATCCTCACCCACATTCTCTTACATCTTCAACCACATTCATTTAATCCTCTTTTTTTTTTAATAAAAGAGGGTAAAAACTTTATTGAATCATAACAGCATTACAAAGTCCAAAGAAGGAAGCCACAAGGGGCCAAAACAACAAGAATTAATTCACACCCAAGAAGCACCTCATATCCTCAGCAACCCACTCCTCAAGAATAGGGGCCATATCAACAGGGAGATTGCTCCAATCATCCACAGACCAAAAATCAGTCTTTTCCGATGCCCATCTAGCCAGCCCATCAGCCACCCTATTCCACTCCCGTGGAATATGACGGAAAACAATGGACTCCAAGGTAGAGCACAGAGAAATAATCTGTTTGACAACCACAGCTAGCTGCCAATTCACATCCTCCAAATTTTGATTATTCAACATATCAATAACCACCTGAGAATCAGCTTCACAAACAATCCGCCGCCATCCAAGGGAAACCGCACGCTCAACCGCCAAGAGAATAGCGCTAGCCTCCATAAGATTATTAGTTTGCAAACCACGATACATAGAAAAGAAGAAAACCACCACTCCAAGGCTATCTCTACCAATACCACCAACCCCAGCATGCCCAGGGTTACCTCTAGAAGACCCATCAGTATTAATTTTCAACTCCCCTAGAGCAGGTGGGCACCAAAAGCCCTCACGAGAAACCCTCTCACGCCCACGCCTACGATGCACTTTACTCATAATACACTTCCCCCCTGTGGCAAGACCCAGGGAATTTACAACACCCAAGTCCCCAGGAGCAATCGGCACAGACAAGTCACACTTTGCAGTCAAAGTCTCCAGCAAAGCCCCAAGAATTCGCCTCCAAAGTTGCCCCACGAGCAATTTTTTATCCAAGAATATTCTTCTGTTACGTTCCAACCAGATTTGCCAAACAATCAAACTAGGACCAATGCTCCAAGCAATTTTAAGAAAAGAGGTTGTAGCAGGAGAAGAACCCTGTCTCTTCCAAAAATCCTCCAAAGAAGAGACATGGCAACACGGTAAGCTCCAAAGATTCCACCAGTGATGCCAGATAGTCTTAACAAAAGAGCACTGAAAAAATAGATGTGATAAGCATTCATCATGCTGACCACATAGAATGCACATGGAGGGGCCCTGGAACCCACGTTTGCAAAGATTATCCCAAGTAAGACACTTACCTTGAACCACGAGCCAAGAGAAAAAATTACACTTAGGCCAAGCAAATTTATTCCAAGCATGCTTCCACCAAGAAACCTGGGAGCTTCCAAAGACCTGTTTATCCAAAACCTGATAACCAGAGGCAACTGAAAATTTTCCTTTCAAGTCAGGTCCCCAAGCAAGCACATCAGCCCCTTGGAGAGAATTGCAGACACGACTCGATAAAATCTTAGCAAGCTCTTGACGATCCTCCACTGCACCACCAGGAGGCCAATCCAAGGGGCTCTTCCACCTAGACACAGAAATTTGACCCAAAGATTGTTGAGATTTAAAATCTGCCACATGATTCCAACCCGCCTCCACAAAAATCTGGCACAAATCTTGGAGATGGGGATGAGATGACACAATGGGTGGGTATCCATCCCAAGAATCATACCAGAAAAGAGCATCTCGACCCCCATTACAAATCCAAAAAAGTCCCTGTTTAACCAACTTGGCACCACGTTTAAGGGTACTCCAGATCACAGAGCCTTTCCCCTCCATACTAAACCTTGATACCTCCCTACTTTCTACTGCCCCCAAATATTTGAAGGTCAGAATTTTAGCCCAACACATATGCTGTTGAGAGCACCAGCGCCAATACAACTTAGCAGCCAAGGCCTGCCCATTCAAATCAGCCCGCCGTAAACCAAGACCCCCCTCTTGCTTTGGCCTACAAACAACATCCCACTTCACAAGACTCCATTTTCTATGAAGAAGATTACCAGCCCACAGAAACTGACGAGACAATTTCTCGAAATCTCTAATAAAACTTGAAGGAGCAGAAAGAACAAAGCATTTATAAATAGGAAGAGCCTGGACCACCGACTTTAAAAGAGTCACTCTACCTGCTGAAGAAAGCCACCTGCAAGTCCAATGACTGACCAATCCTCGAAACTTATCAAGAGTCTCTTGCCAAAACCTTTTGGGGAGAGAGCGAACAGCAAGAGGGATTCCAAGATAGGAAAAAGGAAGCGAACCAATCTGAAACCGAAGGATACCAGCAATTCTCCTTTGAATACCTTTAGGAGTGTGGAAGAAATATATGAAGGACTTCCCCTCATTTATGCATTGCCCAGAAGCTGCCAAGTAACTGTCCAAAACACTGCGCCAATTGAGAGCCTCCTCAACCTTAGCCCTACCCATCAAGGCAGTATCATCTACAAATTGCAGATGAGACTGAGGGGGAATACCATCTCCCCAACTCCATCCCTGAAGCAATCCACTAGCAACCTGAGCACGAATGAGTCTTCCCAGGCCTTCCGCAAGGAGGATGAATAAGTAAGGAGATAGGGGATCTCCTTGCCTAAGGCCTCTAGAAGCACCAAACAAACAAGTGGGCTCACCATTGACAAGCACCGAAAAGGAGGAGGAAGTGACACAACTCCTAACCCATTCAATCCAACCCTCAGCAAAGCCAAAAGCTCCAAGGATTTTAAATAGAAAACTCCATTTAACACGATCATAAGCTTTAGCCATGTCTAACTTGATAAACATAGATTTATCTTTTGAGGATTCCATAGAGTGGATGGCCTCAGCAGCAATAGCTACCCCATCCATGATCTGTCTTCCAGCAACAAAACCCCCCTGCTCTTCAGAAATTAAGTCATCAAGCCAAGGCTTCAGCCTTTCTGCGATCAACTTAGTAATAATTTTATACACAACATTACATAGAGCTATAGGCCTAAACAAATCCAAGGAGTTAGCTCCCACCTTCTTAGGAATAAGAGCTAAAAATGTAGCATTTAGGGACTTCAACATTTGTTTATGCATAAAGGATTCTTGGACAACCTCTAAAAGGTCCAATTTAACCACTTCCCAGAACTCCTGAAAAAATTCAATGGGGAATCCATCAGGCCCAGGAGCTTTACCTTTCTTCATCTGGAATACAACCTTCTCAAGCTCCGACAAGGTAATAGGAGCAAGCAATGAGTCATTCATTTCATTAGTCACCAGCTTCGGGATACAATCTAAAATTTTAGCTTCATCCTCCTCCGCAGGAGGCGAATCCTCAGAGAAAAGGGTAGAGAAATATCGAATGCATTCAGCTGAAATAGAGGCTGAAGAGGACAAAGATTCCCCATTAGGCAACAGAATAGAAGAAATAGCATTACCTTGTCTCCGATCCTTAACTGAGTTATGGAAGAAAGCAGTGTTTCGATCCCCAGCCTAGAGCCATTCAATACAAGACTTTTGTTTCCAAAAAATCTCTTCTCTTAACTCCCATTCCTCAAGCTCTTTTGTTGCAGCAACCTCTAATAAACTCAGCTCCTCTGAGAGGCCTTGATCTCGAATTTTTCTGGTAATTAGGTCTAGATTATCTCGCGCCTTTTGCTTTTCCTGAAATAAGTTACCAAAATGCTGCCTATTCCATCTTTTCAATCTATATTTAACATACTGGAGCCTCTTTGAGAAAGAGTACATGGCAGTGCCATATGCTGGCTTCCCCTGATCCCACCAACTAGGGAGCAAAACATGAAGAGATTCATCCCTAAGCCACATGAGTTGGAACTTAAAGGTCTGTCTAGCACACCGTTGAGGCACATCAACCACTAGCTTAATAGGCCAATGATCAGAACCACGACCATCCAAAATTTCAGAGCTTATCAACCACCTGTCCCCCACCCAAAAACTAGACACCAAAAATCTATCAAGTCTTTCAGAAATAGAGGCATCGCCAATTCTCCTATTATTCCAAGTAAAAAGACCATTGCCAGGTTTGATATCCACAAGATTCAAAGCAGAGATATTGTCCTGGAGCAATAATGCAGAAGCCTCCAACCTTGCAATACCACCTCATTTTTCTGCAAGCTCCGTGATAGCATTAAAATCGCCTCCAATAATCCAAGGATGGTAGGGAAATAAGCTACGAACTAAACGAATGTTGGACCACAAAAGTTGCTTTCCTTGCAACTCCACAGGCGCATACACATTGGAGAAGAGAGCAATTTCCCCTGACATAAAACAAGAGGCCACCATGGAAAGGGAGGACCTGAAAGACACCCACCAAAGGGGGCAAATCTTACGCGGGTTCCATAAACATGCCACCCCGCCAGAAGACCCTTGAGCACCAATGCATTGGCATCCACCATTCCCCCATAACTTAGGAACTAGATCCATCATACCCTCCACAGAGAGCTTAGTCTCCTGCAAAAAAAGAACATCAGGCGAATGACACCTAATCAAATCCCGAACAGCTTTTTGTCTAGGGCCACTGTTCAAGCCCCTAACATTCCAAGAGAGAACTATCATTTCGAGGGGCATGAAAAATGCGAATCCAGAGTCTTGACTGACCCTGACTCCACCAAAGTCTCCCCTATCATCTTAATCTTTTCCTCATCCTTCTTCCTTCCCAGCTTAGAAATTTTCTCCGGCCCCCCCTTCTTGAGAACTTTTTGCAGAACACCCAACTGAGAGGACGCCTTAATATTCTTCTTGCCCACCTCTGGACCAACTTTTTGCAAGAGGTGAACCTTATCTACACTATCTTTCACTACCTCAGCACTACCACCCAACTCAACCTGAACCTCCATTTGACGATCTGTCCCTAGAGCCGAAGTCCCATCAGTAAGCGGAGCCATAATCCCCTCTGAGTTGAGCAAAACCTGACTAGAATCTTTCCCAACCTCATCTAAGCATGGCACTCCCATACCCCCCTCCTGTTGGGGAGTAAGCATTGCCTCAACTAAAGGGCCATGCTGATCAATATCCAGAGTCCCATGATCTAGATCCAAAAATCCTGGGTTCACCTCCTGTTGACTAAGATCCTCTAGCACCTCAAACCTGTTGAAGGTGTCCTCCTCCTGCCTGTCCTTCAAAGTCCTTTTATGACCTTTATTTCTGTTTCGGCCTCTAACGGGAATAAATCCATCTTCCCTACCACCAGAACCCTGAATGGGGCCTTGCCCTTATCCACCCTAGGTGGATTAGCTGAAGGTTGAGAAGAATGAGCCTCCAAAGGCTTGGCCTTTGGACATCTGCGCAGGAGGTGACCATACTCATGACAGAAACGACAACGGAAGGGAAGTGTTTCATAATCCAGCTGTTGCACCCATGAATAATCTCCTGCACTCACTTCTAACGAGTCTGGCAATGGCTTACTTAAATCAATTTCTACACAAAACCGGGCAAAAGTCATTACCTTTTTGAATTGTGTTTGCTGAGAAGAACCCACAGGTTTCCCCAGCTTCGAGGCTAATAGGCACAACACATCCTCTCGCCAGCATTCCACAGGGAGCCTTGGAAGACGGACCCAAACCGGAACCCGATTCGGAAGTTCCTCTGCCGGGTTGAAGCCAGCATGCCATGGCTTAATAAATAAGCCCACCTGGTTATAAAAATACGGGCCCCCTTCAAAAATCCTATTCCGATCAGCCAAACAATCAAAAGTAACCATGAAGTAGTTATTTGCCAGGAGGCGGATCTCCATCTCTCCCTCAGGCATCCATGTCTTTTGAGCCCACATCTCCAAGAATTGCAAAGAAATTTTCAAACCTAAGAATTTGCAATAAAGAGAATGTCGTGCATAATAATCAATGTCTTCAGCCAACATCTCCATTGGAATGACTACGCTCGGCCTCTCTTTACACCGTTCGAGGCACCCATTAATCTTCGGAATTCTAGGCCCCCCTACCGAGCCCATCTCGACTTTCTCAGGTTCCACCGAGAAAAGATTATTATCAAAAATCTTCGAACCCTGTGGAGAGGGTTTCGATCCAAAAGCAGAACGAAAGTCCATATTGGGACAAACCCTAGAAGATTCTCCAGTATCCATCAAAGAGCACACAACGCAAGATGAGCAAGCAAGGCCCAAATAAAAACCAAGAGCCCTTCGAAGAAGGCACACTCCACTGGACACCAAGGTCGCAACCCCCCAACCCCAGAATACACACCTGCTGCAAAAGAAAAGAGCCTCCCCCCAGATAGCGTAAAAAAAACCAACCCCCAAGAAGCTTCAGAGAAGAAGAGAACAGATCCGACCCCCAACTACACATGCAACCACCAAAAGACCACATGCAGGCCGAGCCTAGATGGCAGCGGCCTCATGCAGCGCTTGCAGAGCCATCCTCATCCCTGTTTTCCCGAGAAGAAAGCTTTGACATTCATTTAATCCTCTTACATCCTCAAGCATTTTCATTTATTTCTCTTACATCCTCTTTACTCTACACATTCCCCAAAATGTGCTCCATCCTCATCCAATAGAATTATGACAAGTGTCACAATCCTATTGGCTTCCTTTTTATCCCACATTCACCAATTTTACCTCTTCTTCAACCCTTGAGTCCTATAAGTAGAATTATCTTCTACGTGAAATGGATCCACAATCTCAAGCAAGTTTAGTATAGGCATTCTCACTCATAGCAATATCTCACTCACCCATTTTAGCTTGGTTTTATCATACTATGGCATCATTTTCATACTTGGAATCATCTACGTTGTTGGAGCTTATCAAAGGGATTGGGAAAGGGCTTCTTTCCACATCAAAGTAGCACTAATCCCCCTATTGGATGGAGGTTTGATCAATTTATATGAGTTTACATGCTTTTATCTTGTTTATTTCTTGTTTTCATAATGTTTTCTTGTCTTTGGTTGATTGAGACTCCCATGGGGAATGCTTTGTTTGGGTTTCTAACCTAACTAGCCATTTTTTGTTGTCTCTTGTTAGTAGATTGTAGATTAGGCATTCACACAAAGGAAGAAGGAAAAAACTTGAAAGGAAAATATGGTGATGCACCAATACTTAATTTTTTTCTGTCCTTGCACATAACAATACATGAAACTTATGAATGGTTTCAAACTCACACAAATATCTATTTTTTATTATCTTCTATAAGCATGTATGAAGGTTGTGTTTAATAGCCACTAAGAGAGAAAGAAACAATTATAATAAACACCAAAATAATCTTGAAGGCTAGAATCCATAAATAGTCCCTATAAACAAGATATACATACTATTTATCTCCTCAAAATAGAAAAAAATCACTCCTTAATGAAGGTAAGAACACCATAAGGAATGGTAAGGGAAGTTTAAGGTCCGCAGACCTAGGTTTCTAAGTTAAAGAATATATATGATAGAAATAAGGATAAAAGGTGAAAAATGAAGTTTTATTGACTACAAGGCTTGAGAATTTAACATAAGATAGAGGATAAAAAATGTATATGTATTCTTTTATATCTTCTAACTCACTATTACAATAAAAAACCCTACAAATATATTGATCTCTTACCTAGGAAAAGGGGGATTAGGTAAAGATATTCAACATAAGAATGTTGTTAACTGACGTTGCTACTAAGGGGAATTCGAGACCTGTTGGCTATGGGGGAGTGTTACGTGATGAGAATGGTAGGTTTTTCTTTGCGGTAGTGCTTCCCTTCGGGACCCATAAATATCACTTTGTAGAGGTAGTAGTAGCCTATCATGGACTTTTACTGGCTAGAGAGGTAGGGGTTACTAGAATTTGGTTAGAAGGAGATTCCCTTAATATCATAAATTATCTCCTAAATATTAGCTCGTTGTCTTCGTCCATAGCTCATTTAATTAATGATGTTATTTCTATCATTAATTCTTCTGCTGAGATGATAATTACATACATTTTCTAGGAAGCTAACTCGCTTGCTGATGGGTTCACTAATTTAGGAGTGATGGCCCATAATTATTGGCATACTTATGATTTCATGCCAATTAACCTTTAGTGTATCTCTAATTATGACTAGATGTCATGTCACAAAAGTGGATACGAGGGGAGACAAGTTATTTTATTTCATCCTCGGTTGTTTTTTGTACTTTGAGTTCAGTGCTTGCTTGTCTAATAATTGTTTTTTAGATGATTTTGAGATCATGAGTCAAGAGTTGAGGTCTAGCAACACATGGATTGTCAGGCTCACTTGGATTGTGGGTATTTTTTTCATTTTCTTCTGGATTGTTCACTTATCCATTTCTATGAAAAAGAATAAAGAGCAGGTTCTGAGTAGATTGTTGCAGTCTGCCATGGGAGGACCTCATTGCAGAGTGGATTCAAGCTCTTGTGATGAATTCAATGGAAATTAGCTTATCTAGGAACACTTGGAGAAGAGTGGTATTTTCCCATATTTGTTGAGGCTTCACGGTTCTCACTTAGACGTGACAAATGCTTTTGTGAATGCTTGGAAAAATAGAGTCCTAGGTTACAAAGGTCTAGAGGTCAACATCACCGAGGACTTAATCAATAAGGTTACTCGTCTTCCTTCAAAGGGAAGGAAGTTTTATAGGGACTAGGCTACAACAAAGACAACCTTAGTGAATTTCTTTAAAGGCTCAAAGAAGCAAAAGCTTAGGTGCATTGGTAGTGGAGGGTATGCTCGTAAATCCATCAAACTACAATGGAGGGACATTGTTTTGGTGATTATGCAATTCTTTACTCTAGAGGGAAGATACGTTGTTATCTATGGTTATCATTTTATGTTAATCATTTTCACCACAACAATCTAGTTTCGTTTCCCTATTACTTTCTTGTTTCCTTGGAAACTAGTATTAGGGACCACAAAAAGAACCCAAGAAGGATATTCTTCATGAAGGCCTCATGAATCTTATAATTGATCATATTAAACTAAAGGTGTTACCTGCAATTCATAATCTATCTTCTTCTTGTAAAAAGGGGGCAGTAATAATGGTTATGAAACTGGGGATTCGGTGGAAGAGTGGGATGGGGACTATGAGGAAGAAGACTTTGTTGATGATGAATCTTCAGAGGATGAGGGTAAGTTTGTCAATGAAGCCGAAAACTCAAAATCTCAATGGGGTATGTGCAAGATCATCATGGAAAAGATAGGCCCTTAAGTGGCAAAAAATTCAGAAAAATCAGAGTTAGGCAACTTGATGTAAAAATTTGAATAAGTTATCTATATTATTTCAAAAATATGTAAGAATAGAATTTGCAGCAAATTGAATGTAGTTTCTAAACTACTAGGTTTATTTTTAAAAAAAATCTATTGGTGAAAATTTGAAATTTCAATGCAGTAGTACTTAAATTTCAGGGAAAAAATAAGTAGGTGTCTATTAGGCCACCCTAACCATAATAAAATGATAATATTTTTATAATATTTTAGATATAAGTAGAGGACTCATGTTTCGATGTGATACATATTTTTTTATAATTTTTTTCCAAGTAAATAATTAATTATGAATTTTTTATTACAACTTTTAATAATATAAAAACTCGTATGCATGACCACCTTAACTTCGTCAAAACTTCATGAAATTCATTTTTTTTATTTTAATCTATAGTATGTGAAGCATAGAATGCGACACATGCTTTGGATTCAAAAAATGTGATACAGTTTGAAAGCTATATATGTTTTTCAATCAGCCTATCAATCAAGACTTTAGTCATAATTCAAATAGAAAATGAATAATAATTATTTATTAAATTCAAAGTAAAGCATAATTTATATTTTTGGAAAGTTGAGAATCTCCTTTAGAAACCCTTTTCGTTTCATCAATTTTGGGTAAAAAAAAAGTTTCCAGCCACATACCCTACACACACCCATCATATCACCACTTTTTGGCCTATCATGATCCCACACATACCCCTTGGTCTGGTTCTAAAACGGATGTTGAAATGAGGGAGGTCGTTGTTCCTTTGGTGAAAAAGAATTTGAAGGGGGGAAAAATTTTCCCTAGGAAGGGGAAGTGTCCTATCAAGCATGGAGTGGATGAGTTGAAATGTTTGGAGGATTCCCCTATTCCTATTATTAAAGGGGCCCAGGGCGATGTTAATAAGGGAAACGAGAAGCCAATGGTGGATGTAGGGTAGGACGATGAGGGAATGAATTCCAAGGTGGCTGGTCTGAGCCATGATGATTTTGAGTCTCCCGTTGGTAATAATGATGAGCAAGTTAAGTAGATTGATGTTAAGGTGGAGTAGCTTGAAATTCTAGCTAACTTAGCCAACATCCCTAAGAAATAGATGGGTGAAAGTGGAGGTAATTAAGGTTGAGGACTCCCCTATAGAGGAGGATTTGGAGGGAAAAGATGAGGTTTGGGAGGAACCCAATGATAATTTTTACATTACTATTGCGTCGGTCAATTGGGAGGAGATCAATATGGACCTATTTTGTAGAATGGCGGAGGATAGCACTCAAAACTTTTTTTTTTTTTTAATAAAAAGGGGGTAAAAATTTTATTGCATCAGAACATCATTACAAAGTTCGAAGAAAGAAGCCACGAAGGGGCCCAACAAAACAAGAATTAATTCACACCCAAAAAACACCGCATATCCTCTGCAATCCACTCCTCAAGAACATGCGCCATGTCTGCAGGAAGATTGCCCCAGTCATCCACATGCCAAGGATCACTCCTCTCCGATGCTCATCTAGCCAACCCATCAGCCACCTTATTCCACTCCCGCAGAATATGACGGAAAACAATGGAATCCAAAGAAGAACATATAGAAAGAATCTGCCTGGCAACCACAGCAAGCTGCCAATTCACATCCTCCAAGTTTCGCTTCTTCAACACCTTAATCACCACCTGAGAATCAGATTCACAAACAATCCGCCGCCATCCAAGGCCAACAGCACGCTCCAACGCCATGAGAATAGCACTCGCCTCCATAAGGTTATTAGTTTGCAAGCCCCGATACATAGTGAAGAAAAAAACCACCACTCCAAGGCTATCCCGACCAATACCACCAACCCCAGCATGCCCAGGATTCCCTCTGGATGACCCATCAGTATTAATTTTTAGCTCCCCCAGAGGCGGCGGACGCCAAAAGCCCTCACGAGCAACTCTCGCACGCCCACGCCTACCATGCACTTTTCTTCCAATACTCTTGTCCCCAGTGACAAGACCCAAGGCATTAACAACACCTAATTCCCCAGCATCAATCGGCACAGACAAATCACACTTTGCAGTCAGAGTCTCCCGCAAAGCCCCCAAAATACGCCCCCAAAGTTGCCCTGTGAGCAATTTCTTATCCAGGAAAATCCTTCTGTTACGCTCCAACCAAATTTTCCAAACAATCAAACTAGGACCAATGCTCCAAGCAATTTTAAGAAAGGAGGTTCTGGCAGGAGAAGAGCCCTGTCTCAACCAAAAGTCCTCCAAAGAAGAAACATGGCAACACGGTAATCTCCAAAGGTTCCACCAGTAATGCCAGATAGTCTTGACAAAAGAACACTGAAAAAAGAGATGTGGTAAACATTCTTCATGCTGACCACATAGAAAACACCTGGAGGGGCCCTGGAAGCCACATTTCCAAAGATTGTCCCAAGTAAGACACTTACCTTGGACCACTAGCCAAGAGAAAAAATTACACTTAGGCCAAGCAAATTTATTCCAAACATGCTTCCACCAAGTAACCTGGGAGCTCCCAAAAACCTGTTTATCCAACACCTGATAACCCGAGGCCACCGAAAATTTTCTTTTCAAATCAGGACCCCAAGCAAGCACATCACTTCCCTGAAGAGAGTTGCAGACACGACTAGATAAAAGCCTAGCAAGCTCCTGACGATCTTCCTCCACACCACCATGAGGCCAATCCAAGGGGTCCTTCCATTTGGCCACCGAAATCTAACCCAAATAATTTTGCGATTTGAAGTCTGCCACATGACACCAACCAGCCGCCTCGAAAACCTGGCACAAATCATGGAGATGGGGATGAGAAGACACAATGGGTGGATGTCCATCCCAGGAGTCATGCCAAAAGAGAGCATCCCGACCCCCATTGCAAATCCAAAAAAGACCCTTCTTAACCAGCTTGGCACCCCGTTTAAGGGTACTCCAGATCATAGAACCTTTACCCTCCATGTTGAATCTAACCACCTCCCTACTTTCCACAACTCCCAAATATTTGAAGGTCAAAATTTTAGCCCACAACAAGTGTTGCTGTGAGCACCAGCGCCAATACAACTTAGCAGCCAAGGCCTGCCCATTCAAATCTGATCGACGAAGACCAAGACCCCCCTCCTGCTTTGGCCTACAAACAACATCCCACCTCACCAAATTCCATTTTCTATGGAGAAGGTTGCCCGCCCATAGAAACTGACGAGACAATTTCTCGAAATCTTTAACAAAACTTGAAGGAGCAGACAGAACAAAGCATCTATAAAGAGGGAGAGCCTGGACCACTGATTTTAGAAGAGTCATTCTACCTGCTGAAGAAAGCCACCTACAAGTCCAATGACTGACCAATCTTCGAAACTTGTCAAGAGTCTCTTGCCAAAACCTTTTGGGGAGAGAACGAATGGCAAGAGGGATACCAAGATAGGAGAAAGGAAGCGAGCCAATTTGGAAGCGGAGAATACCAGCAATTCTCCTTTGAATAACCTTAGGAGTATGGAAGAAATAAATGAAGGACTTCCCCTCATTAATGCACTGCCCAGAAGCCGCCAAGTAACTGTCCAACACACTACGCCAGTGGAGAGCCTCCTCAACCTTAGCCCTACCCATCAAGGCAGTATCGTCAACAAACTGAAGATGGGACTGAGGGGGAATGCCATTTCCCCAAATCCAGCCCTGAAGCGAGCCACTAGCAACTTGAGCACGAATGAGCCTTCCCAGGCCCTCCGCAAGAAGGATGAATAAGTAGGGAGACAGGGGGTCACCTTGCCTGAGGCCTCTAGAAGCACCAAACAGGCAAGTGGGCTCACCATTAATAAGCACCGAAAAGGAAGAAGAAGTGACACAGCTCCTTACCCAATTAATCCAACCCTCCGCAAAACCGAAAGCTCCAAGAATTCTGAAAAGAAAGCTCCACTTAACACGATCATATGCTTTGGCCATGTCCAACTTGATAAACATCGACTTTTCCTTTGACGATTCCATAGAATGGATGGTCTCAGCCGCAATAACAACCCCATCCATGATCTGCCTGCCAGCAACAAAGCCTCCCTACTCCTCAAAGATTAACCCACCAAGCCAAGGTTTCAACCTTTCCGCAATCAACTTAGTAATAATTTTATACACCACATTACAGAGTGCAATAGGCCTAAAAAGATCCAGAGAATTTTCCCCCTCCCTCTTTGGGATAAGAGCTAAAAAAGTAGCATTCAGAGACTTCAACATTTGTTTATGCATAAAGGACTCTTGAACAACCTCTAAGAGATCCAATTTAACCACCTCCCAGAACTCTTGAAAAAACTCGACAGGAAATCCATCAGGCCCAGGGGCTTTTCCTTTCTTCATCTGGAACACAACATTCTCAATCTCCAACAAGGAAATAGGGGAAAGCAACGATTCATTCATTTCATTAGACACCAACTGTGGGATACAGTCTAAAATCTTAGCTTCATCCTCCTCCGCAAGAGGCGAGTCCTCAGAGAATAAGGCAAAAAAATACTGAATGCATTCAGCAGATATAGAAGCGGAAGAGGACAAAATTTCCCCATCAGGCAACAAGAGAGAAGAAATAGCATTACCTTGCCTCCGATCCTTAACAGAGTTATGGAAGAAAGAAGTGTTCCTATCACCAGCCTGAAGCCAATCAATACGGGACTTCTGTTTCCAAAAAAGTTCTTCTCTTAACTCCCATTCCTCAACCTCTTTAATTGCAGCAACCTCTAACAAACTCAAATCTTCTGAGAGGCCTTGATCACGAATCTGTCTGGTAATTAGATCAAGATGCTCCTGAGCTTTCTTTTTTTCTTTAAACAAATTGCCAAAGTGTTGCCTATTCCACCTCTTCAACCTGTACTTAACATATTGGAGCCACTTTGAGAAAGTGTACATAGCGGTGCCATAAGCTGGCTTCCCAAGATCCCACCAGCCAGGGAGTAAATCATGGAGAGATTCATCCCTGAGCCACATGAGTTGAAACTTAAAGGTCTGTCTAGCACACTGCCGAGGCATTTCAGCCACCAGTTTAATTGGCCAATGATCAGAACCTCGACCATCCAGTATTTCAGAACAGATCTTCCACCTATCCCCCAACCAAAAACTAGACACCAAGAATCTATCAAGTCTCTCTGAAATAGAGGCATCTCCTATTCTCCTATTATTCCATGTAAATAGACCATTACCCGGCTTGATATCCACAAGACGAAGAGCAGAAATATTGTCCTGGAGCAGCAACGCCGAAGCCTCCAGCCTAGCAGTACCACCCCGTTTCTCCGCAAGCTCCGTGATAGCATTAAAATCACCTCCTATAATCCAAGGATGGTAAGGGAAAAGGCTACGAACTAAACGAATATTGGCCCACAAGATGTGCTTACCCTGCAACTCCACCGGCGCATACACATTGGAGAGGAGAATAGTTTCCCCAGAAACAAAACAAGAAGCCACCATGGAAAGGGAGGATTTAAAAGACCCCCACCATTGGGGGCAAATCTTTCGCGGATTCCAAAAGCATGCCACCCCACCAGAAGCCCCCTGAGCCCCAGTGCATTGGCAATCACCATTCCTCCATAACTTAGGAGCTAAGTCCATCATACCTTCCACAGAGAGCTTAGTCACTTGGAGAAAAAGAACATCAGGCGCATGAAGCTTAATCAAATCCCAAATAGCTTTTTGTCTAGGGCCACTATTCAAGCCCCGTACATTCCAAGAAAGAACTATCATTTCAAGGGAGAAGAGAAATGCGAATCAAGAGTCTTGACTGACCCTGATTCCACCAAAGTCTCCCCAATCATCTTAATCTTTTCCACATCCTTCTTCCTACCCAGCTTGGAGGTTTTTTCTGACCCCCCCTTTTTGAGATCTTTTTGCAAAATACCCAACTGAGAGGACAACTTCGAAATCTTCTTCCCCGCCTCCGAATTTGCCTTCTGCAAGAGGTGAGCCTTATCAGCGCAAACTTTCCCTGCCTCAGCACTACCACCTGACGCAACTTGGACCCCCAACTGCTGAAATGTTCCTATGTCTGAAGGCCCATCACCATGCGGAACCATAAGCACCTCTGAATTGAGCTTTGCTTGTCCAGGATCATTCCTGTCCTCCTCTATGCATTGCACTCCCGCAACCCCCTCCTGTTGAGAAGTAATCATTTCCTCCACCGAAGGGCCATGCTGATCTATATCCAAAGTCCCATGATCAAGATCAAGAAATCCTGGGTTCACCTCCTGTTGACTAAGCTCTTCCAACACCTCGAATCTATTGAAGGTATCCTCCTCCTGCCTGTCCTTCAAAGACCTTTTTTGACCCTTATTTCTGTTTCTGCCTCTAACAGTAGTGAAACCATCTTCCCTACCACCAAAACCCTGAAAGGTATCCTTGCCCTTATCCCCTCTGGGTGTCTTATTTGAAGGCAGAGGATATTGAGCCTCCAAAGGCTTGGCCTTTGGACACCTGCGCCAGAGGTGACCGTACTCATGACAGAAACGACACCGGAAAGGTAATGTTTCATAGTCAAGCTGCTGCACCCATGAATAATCTCCTGCACTCACTTCCAAAGAGTCTGGCAGTGGCTTACTTAAGTCAATTTCTACACAGAATCGGGCAAAAGTCAGTACCTTTTTGAATTGAGTATGTTGTGACGAACCCACAGGTTTCCCCAACTTTGAAGCTAATAAGTGCAACACATCCTCGTGCCAACATTCCACAGGGAGTCTTGGAAGACGAACCCAAACTGGAACCTGATTTGAAAGTTCCTCCGCTGGATTGAAACCAGCATGCCATGGCTTAATGAACAAGCCCACCTGGTTGTAAAAATAAGGGCCTCCTTCAAAAACCTTGATCCTATCTGCCATGCAATCAAACGTGACCATGAAATAGTTATTGGCGAGGAGCCGAATCTCCATCTCACCTTCTGGCATCCAAGTCCTCTTGGCCCAGGACTCCAAAAATTGCAATGAAATTTTCAAACCCAAAAATTTGCAGTACAACGAATGTCGTGAGTAGTATTCAATATCCTCAGCGAGCATCTCCATCGGGATCACCACATTCGGCCTCTCTTTACACCTTTCAAGGCAGCCATTAATCTTGGGAACACGAAACCCTCTTGACAAACCAACGTTATTATTCTCCAGATTCTGAGAAAATAGAATATTATCATGGAGACGAGCCCCTGAAGGTAAGGGATTCGATCCAAGAGCGGTACGGAAATCCAACTTGGGTCCCTCCCCCGAAGGCTCCCCAGACTCCATTGAGGAAAGGAAGAGGCACAACCCAAACCCACACCCTACAGCAGAAAGCACACCGCTGTCCCCCTGGCAAAACCCCACAACAAACCAACTCCAACCTGAGACAAAGCACCACCCCCTACACCAAACCCCACCTTCCACCAAGCAAGCAAAACTGACTCCCCACTCACCCCAAACACGGCCAAATGCCTGGCCACGCGCAGCAAACACCAGAAAAAAGGTAAGGTGGATGGCCACGGGCAAAAGGAGGCCCCCAGCCCCCGAACGCCCCAATCCACCCCACAATACACCCAAAAAAACTGCCCCCCCCAGCACGCAGGCAACACCCTCCCCAGTCCGCGTAGAGAACGAAAAAAATCAGGAAGAGAGAGCTAGGGCACGGGTGCCCTAGCTCTGCAAACAAGGAGCAGCGCCACAGTCATTCACCCCAGTCCAGGTGCCAAGTTCCATACTACATGTGATTTTTCATATTAAAAAATTTAATATTAAGGTTTGGGCCTTGGTTGTTGGCACTACAGGCAAGAAGCCCCACCAGTTCACCAAGGAGCCTCCCCTTAATAGGAGGGTAAATAACAAACTCCGTTGTTGACGCGGTAGAGAGCGACCCCGCGAGGTTTGAACCTTGGTTGTTGGCTCTACAGGCAAGAAGCCCCACCATTTCACCAAAGGGTCACCCCTGATAGCACTCAAAACTTGCTCTCACTTGTGAAATGGAATTTTCAAAAGTGAAGGAACTTAATGTTAAGCTTAAAGATTGTCAAGATTTTTGTGTGGCCTTAGTGAACTACAATTAAAGGGAATGGATGATGAGAGGTAGGGTCAAGACTATGAATTTCATCCTTGATAAGTTATCCATGGATACCAACGGCATTGATAAAGTCCATGAGGAAAGGATGACCTCTTTGGAAATTTATATTGAAAGGATCAATGAGTGGTTAGTAAGTATGGTGGAAAGAATGAGCAAGATCAACAATGATTTGTAGGTTGTGGTTAGAATTAGTAATCAGGCTTTGAAGACTAGTGCTAAGGGCTTGTCGATTTTGAATGATAAAGCCATTAAGTGGAATGGTAAGTCTTTGGATTTGGGTGAACATGATGCAACCATTGCTAAGGTTAATCATATGAACCTGGAGAATAAGAATGAGGATAATGAATAATGTCAAGAGAAGAATTTGGAGGTTGTTCCCTACCTATGAATGAGGAGCAAGACTAAGAAAAGGGAAGACATTTCATTCCAATCTCTTTAGGATGTTGTTGAAATGCATGACAGGGTCATCTCTGATAATATGGAATCATCCAAGGTGCTTGATAATATGTTGTAGTTTTTGTTCTTGTTTTTGGTTGTTCAACCTTAGTGATAATTTTTCGTATTGGGTTGTTGATGGGTTTTCTAGCTTTATCTTTTGTCGACATTTTTGAATTTTGTGGGTTGTGGGTGTTATTGTTTCTCTCATTTTAGCAGCTTTCCTTCATTGTAAAGGGTTTTTGGGTCCCTTCAAAGCCTTTTTTTTTCTAATAAAACACATAAGAATGTTATAGAGGTCATTTCAACCATCACAATCTTTAATATTAATGTATGTAGATGAGAACAACACCTATGAGGATATGTATAAAAAATGAAGAAGGAACACTTTTAATGTGTTGTGATAGATACCAACATTAATTGTTGATAGTTTTTATAATCTAGTGAATAGAATAGAGATATATTAATATGGTATTTTGGTTCACAATTTCTCATGTAATAAGATCTATTTATGAGGTGCTAATATTTTATTCCTAAATACTATGTGCATCTATGTTTAAAATTTTAACTTTTTTGGATGTATAGTTTGAAAGTTATAAGTGACAATAGTTCAACATTCAGTTTTGGCTTTATATAATGTAAATGGGTATGAGTAATCCAGTATATGTTCCTCTAGTGATTGGTGGTGAAACCATAAAATTTTCCATGTTATACTGTATCAATGCTTTTTCTCTGGTCCTCTTGTTCTACCAGGGGTTAGGGTTTAGGATTTTATGTGAGGATTTGTTTTACTTTGAATATTTTCTCCTTTGTCTACACCCTTAGTCTTTTGGTCTATTCCTTTGTTGACCTACTTTGGTCAATTCCTAGTCATGTTAGAAACAACTTATGTTCTTGAGTTCATGTTTTTACTGGTCCCTTGTGGTTAGGGTTTCACATTACTATTTGCTCAAATTCTCCACATGCCTTGATCCAAGAAATTCCTTTATTTTATAAGGTTGATTAATCAACCTTGTTTGGCCTTTACATCCTTTGAAAAAAAATTCTAGGGTCCTTATGGCCCTATCTTACATTGTCCTAGGTTGTCCCCTTTTCAAAACATCTTGTGAGCATGTGCCAAAAAATTTCACTTAAGTTCCCGTTCATCACCTTGTATATCGCTCATCACAGATTTTCTTTAGACTGCTAGCCTCAAATTAACGATGTGTGATAAATAGTTTTCCTTTGTATCACTCATCACTAATAGGGTTTTAACCTTGAGTTCCAAAGTAGCGATGAGAAATGTAAGAAATATCCTTTGTATCGCTAAGCTTTCTCGCTATCGCTAATTGCTTATGAGTTCTTAGAGATATATTAGTGATGTGTGATGAGGCCCTTGGTTTAAATGTTCCATCACTAGTATGAAATATTGCTAAGGGTGATGCTTTCTTGGCCCTTGATATTTTCATGTGGACATGTCATTTGCTCCTAACTTATCACTAAGAGTTCTTCATCGCTAATGTGTTTTGACTATTGAGGAGTGAATCAATGATGAGCGATAAAACTGTTGTGCTTTGCACCCATCGTGTCACATATGACCATCATGGTTTCAAATTAAGTTTCAAAACATGTATCAGTGATGAGTGATGGAATTTCTAATGGAATATTCCCCTCATTGTAGGTCTTAATGCATCATGGATTCACTTGAAGGAGCACGAGCCAAAGTAGCAATGTGTGATGGTTGTTAGATAAGAGGTGGCTAAGGTGTTTCAGAGCCAACGTGGCATCATCCAGGAGCCAAAGTAGGGTTGTTGTTCATGATCAGGATAGGTTTGTTGGTGTTTTCCTGAAAGAACAGAGTACAAGAAAGGAAGAAACTATTAGATCTCAAAAATGTAGGTTACAAATCCTAAGAGGTTGCCAGGCTCTATGATCAGAATTGCAATGTTTTTGAACCAATGAATGGAGCTAACCTATATGGTTGATGACTCCCTACACTTCAGGCTTTGCTAGACCTAGGCGGGTGGACCTTGATAGCTGAAGCAAATTGTGTGACTTTTTTTTACTTAAGGTTCTATCCACAATGGCATAAAGTGTGGGATAGATGATGTATTTTCAATTACTTCTACTCCTAATATGATAATTGGAAATTTTAAATGTGAAGGTTGATAAGTAAAGTATAATGAAATTTGAAGTGGACCAGTACTTTACTGGGTAAGCAGAGTCAATAATTTTTATGACAGGTGGCTATTATTGGTTAGAGTTCTAATTTTTTGGAACTTAGGTATGTTTATACCTTGTATAAACATGCAAGAATGTGACTAACTGACTCTACTTATTGATCCAATTGATCCTATCAGGTTATTGTGATTTATTTAAAGGATTTTAATCCTTCCTTCAAGGAACCAATTAAAATAATCACACAATGACAACAAATGTGTATTAACAAATGAATTATATCATCAATTTGAATTATAAGATAACATCAAGTTGGAGATAGTATGGCAATCTTATCAATTACCTAACTCTTCTTACTGATCCAAATGTTACTTCCAAGTTACTATAATCAATTAAAAGGATTTAATTCTTTAATGGAAACCAATCAACTTGATTACACAATAACATCAAATGTGTCTTGATGAAATTGAATATCAACTTGGATACACAAATTCAAATAACAAAGAAATAACAATGTGGAGACAGCCATATAATTGCTTAAATCATCAAACAATAGACACCAATATGAAGTCACACAACATAAAAAATCTTCTATTGATTTCTACCAAAATTCATGCATGCATCATGGTCCTTTATAGTATATCCTATATGATATATATTATGAAATTCATCTTTTATATCTCTATCTATTCTCTCTCTATTTTCTCTCACCATCTAATCATCACTTGTCCAACTTATATATCAATATCTTGAAGAGAGTACACCTCTTCATAAGTGTCTTTTGGAATTAACAACAATAAAACATTAACAATTAAGCTCTAATGAGCCACAAATGAACTTGTGTTATATGATTTAAATATTCCTAACTCAAGTGTGTATCAGCATCCTCTACAACATTCCTCACAATAACTCCATAATGACCATCCTCTCCAAACGTTCATAGGCTTCTTCTAATGTTGAATCTTCATTCTTAGTTGCTTCCAAGGATCCCTGTAGTATTAACTGGCACTCTTTCATCCATTCACTTTGACCTTTTAGTTCTCCATTATCTCTGAACAATGCAGGCACACCTTCCTTTGAAGCATCAATAAAATCCTTGGCATATAATTTAAGTTCTTTATAATAGTCCTTATGTTTCCTCACCATGCCCTCAATAGTTGTAATGGCTCTAGTGTTAGAATTTTTTCTCTTTTGTATTTCTTGGAGCTTTTCCTAAAGCCTATCATTTATCCTTTTATGTTCTTGGATGGAAGTGCAACTCTTGAAGTGAGTTACCCAGAACTTATCCATCCAAATCATCAGATTAGTGTGCCTCTTCTAAAATATTGCAGCAAGTGTGTCAAATCCAGCCTTGCTCACTTGAGTGTGTACTTGTTGATTACTTATTTGTACTTCCTCACTTTTTTCCTTTGATTGGGAACCTTCTCCTTGAGTTATCATTCTAGTGGATCCTTTGAATGTGTCCTTGACTGCGTCTCTCAGGAAATATTTTTCTTTGAGCATTCTTTCATTATTTAATTTATACATATCTTGTTCCTTGATTAGCATTTGAATCTAAGCCTTATTCAATTTTGCTACATTTACGCCAATATAAGTTGTGACCATAGGATCAGTCTCACCCACCTTCAATGTCATCACATGACCAACTGCTTTCTCTATATCAATAATCACAATTTTTTTATGTGGGGGGTATAGATCCCAAATCATAAGAGAGTTCTCATTAGGGTTATATCTTGACCCAGTGTACACCTCTATTACCCCTTCCAGACTGAGCTTGTGTTTGGCACCATTATTATGTAAAAAGCTATAAAAAACAAGAGAAAAATTTAAATCCAAACCAGGAAAGATCATAACACCAGAATCCTCTAATAACTTTCTTCCTTTCTCTGGAGTTGTGTACTTCATCTCATTCTCCACATCTACTTTCAAGGTATTTAGTAAGTAACCTTCATTGTTGGGTATGATGTCTGCAACTGATTCCCTTATTATTTTCCCTTTTTCCTTGTACAATAAAGATCTAAATTCAATTGATTTAATGAATTGATCATTAGAGACAAAGGACTTATAGACCAATTGCCTAATATTTGTATCAAATGGTTCCCCAACTTCCTATTATCTATTTGGAGGTTGATATTCTTCAATCGTCAGCTTTGGGATCTTATTAGGTTGGCCTTGGGGTTCATTTTCATGAGAAGATTCCTCACTACTAAAGGAAAACATTTCTACTTCTTATATCTCCTTCATCTTTTGTTCCATTTCTCTATTGTAGTTATCAATTGCCAATTCAACCTCTTTTTCTTCCAGGTTCCTGATTATATCATCATGAGGATATGGTATATGAACATATCCACCTATATTCTATTGTTTCCTTACAAAATCAATATAACCTTTAGGATCAAATCCTTTACTTGGTACATCCTTCATATTGAAATGTGATAATTTGTCCAAAATATGATCATATCCTTCTTTTGACACCATAGTGAAATCCCCAAAATGCAATGTAATAGGCATGAATGACTGTTTCTCATATACACTCTAGTTCATAACATTGGAATAATCCATTTTCTTGACAATTTCTAGATATGCAATTCTGTCTGGCATAGTCTTGGGTAGCAAGAAAGGTGTGTCTTCAAAACCATAAGCTTTGATCATAGTGGAATCAATATAGCAATGCCAATCACCCCAATTATGACCTACAATTGGTGGTTCATTGAAATCCTTGGGCCTTACGAATTTTTTGATCTGATCGGTCAATGAATAATCACAAGGATAATTATAAAACCTATACAATGTCTTGACAAAGTATTCTTCAAAATAAACATAACTAGAATTGATAAATCTATTGTCTCAAATGGAAGTCCACAATTGCACTGGTAATGGTTGATCCTCTTTATTCAACTGTGTAATTCTCAATTCCTCTGACCACATTCCTAACTTTTTTCCATAGTATAATATCATTTGCATGAGAAGGGAATAGTGTTTAAAGTGCATTGTGGGAGATTCAATCTCGATAACCATTAGCCCCGTGTCTATCCCTTTGGAAATGTGTGAAGAATAATCAAAATGTCTTGCATTGTGGCATTGTACATTTCAAGCAATCACCATTGGACCTATAGAAATGAATTCAAAAGCCTTATGTTCCCATTATTTGGCTTACCGATAAGTAGGTCTATTTTAGATAGGGCTCGAATAAATCAACATGAAAGGTAGGTCCATCACTATCTTCAAGTGGAACTAGGCCTTCATCTTTCCTAGGCCTGTGTAATAGTAACCTCTATTGGCAACACAAGGGAAGACAAATGAGAGGGCGGTCTGAATCAATTGTCACCAAATCTCAAAATTATTCAACTTATTTACCTTATTCTCATATCTAAACATTAATCATGAAAGCATAAATGAACAACACATTATAATCACACATAACACCAAGATTTTTATGTGGAAACCCTATTAGGGGGAAAAACCACGGTGGAGGTCATTCCACAAGATTATACCTTATTAAGAGTATAATAAAATATAAATTGGGAATGCACATGCATTCAGGCCCACTTCTTAGAGATCACTTCTCAAATAAAAAATAGGCTTACTTCCCAAAGGAAGACACATATTCTTATAGAAATTTTTTGATTAAATCCATCAGACTTTGAAATAAGAAAATAGCATCTACTAATGCCTTGTTACAATTTTGGTTAAGCACATGAACACTTCTTCACTCTTCTTCACTTTTTTCTCTTCCTTTCAAGGTTCTAAAATTTATTCACACATAATACTCTTACACTTCACACACATGAAACTCACTCATTCATTCCTTCAAATGATAAAACAATCACTCTTATATATGGCAACAAGAAATTACATCGCTATAAGTCAACTCTAAAGAAATAATAAAATGAATATAAACAGTTGGCCCAAATCAATAAATATTATTCATGTGAATCAACCAAGGTCAGCCACAACATAGTGAAGACCAAAAATAACATCATCAAACATGAACCACTTCAATTAATTACTCCTCAAAGATCCACAACATGCTTCAACACCTTGTCGGCCAAGAACATGAAAAACATGAACACGAAAGAGAAAATATCAAACCATGAGCACAATGATCAATGTGGATGTGAAACATAGATAGAGAATGAACTAGAAACATCCAAAAGAATCATGAAACATTAGAGAGGCATCCAAAGAAATTAAACTTACTAGAATCACATGATCTTCATTCAGGAACGAAAACTGAAGTAACGAAAAAATTGTCAAAATACAAATCTTCATAACTCAATCAAATCTTCATGTAGATCTCTAAAACTTGAAATAGATAAAATAGATATAATCAACAAGAAACCATTTATTCCACAACCTTATAACAACAACAAACTAAACACACTAACAGAAAGAACTTCACTTCACCTCTGACAACCTGTAGCACTTCTTATTACAATTTTCTCAATATCCTCAACATATACAGCTTCTAATGCAACAATGCTAATAGTGTTGACATCAATGACAACCACATATCGACAACACACCACAACATCCAAAAATATCCCCCTTTGGCATTGATGGCAACAGATGATGTGAAAAATACCATCAACACAACTATGCTTACTCCCCCTAGGTTCTGACTCATTTTTCCTCGACTCTTCTCCCCACAAAGATTTTTCACATTGATCTTCTCCCCCTTTGACATAAATGAAAAATATCTCTTCTATGCAAGCTTTGAACCACATATCTAAACACCTAAACATCTAAACATCTGACTACTACCCCTGAGTAGCAAGCACCACAACATCAATCTGGATCAAAATATGATCAAGAAATGTGCAGATTGATGCAAATCAATGCATCCTTAGTTCTGATTAGGAGGGATAATCAACCCTAACTTCCCTCTAAGATAATCAAAAGTATCCTTAGGAAATGAATTGGTAAATATGTCTGCAATCTTCTCCTTAGTAGGAACATACTCCAATCTAACTTCTGTTTCACTTACTTTCTCTCTCAAAAAGTGAAACTTGATAGATATATGTGTGGTCTTTTAATGTAGCACCAGATTATTATAAATTTTAATAGAACTTGAGTTATCACAAAATATAGCAATAGGCTCATCATACACAACTATGATATCCTTCAACATTTTTTTCATCCACAATACTTGAGTACAATTATTAGCAACAGTAATGTATTCTACCTCTGTAGTAGATAAATAATAACATTCTACCTTTTGGTTAACCATGAGATAAACTTCTTTCCCAAGAAAAATACTCCACCACTAGTAATTTTCCTATCATTCACATCTCCTACCCAATCAACATCAGTAAAGGAACTCAAAGTAAGATCATCATCTTTAGGATACCATAAACCAAAATCAACTATCCCCTTCAAGTATCTAAAAAATCCTCTTCACAATAGCCACATGAGATTCTTTAGGATCAACTTGAAATCTGGCAACAATACATACAACATTCATGATATCAGGCCTAGTTTGAGGCAAATAAAGCAATCCACCAATTATTGATCTGTATCTAGTTTGATTTTCCTTTTGAGAATCATCATCAATTGTCAACTTGCATCCGGTCACCATAGGTGTACCAACTGGCTTTGAATCTTCCATACCAAATTTCTTCAGCAATTCTTTCACATACTTGGACTGAGATATAAATATTCCTTTATCTAACTGAGTCATTTTCAATCCCAAGAAGAATTTCATCTCTCCAATCATTTACATCTCAAACTCATTTTGTATCTCATTGGAAAACTTCATACACAAGCTATCATCTCCTCCAAATATGATATCATTAACAAAAACTTCCACAATCAAATCTTTATCATCATTCTTGAAATATAGATTACTATTAGTAGTACCTTTTTTAAATCCAAGCTTCACCAAGTATTTATCCAATCTATCATACCATGCTCTTGGGGCTTGTTTGAGTCCATACAATTCTTTCTTCAATTAGAAAACCATATCTCCCTGATCAGTCAACTGGAATCCATCAGGCTATTCAACATACACTTCTTGCAATTCACCATTTAGAAAAGCAAACTTGACATCCACTTGATAAAATTTGTAGTTTTTATAAGCAACATAAGAAAGAAACAATCTCACAACTTCAATTCTAATAACATGGGAAAAAATTTCTTCAAAATAAATACCTTCCATCTATGAATATCCCTTACATACCAGTCTTGCTTTGTTTCTAACCACCTCACCTTGTTCATTCAATTTGTTTCTAAAGACCCATTTAGTTCCAATTACATTCTTATCCTTAGGTCTGGGAACAAGAATCCATGTATCATTCTTCTCAATTTTTTGTAGTTCCTCTTTCATTGCTTCAACCCAATGTTCATATTTGCATGCTGCATTCACATTGTTAGGCTTAGTCTTTGAAATCAAACAATATTCTTCTGCAATCTTTCAACTAGTCTGGACACCTTTGTTCTTATCACCAATAATTTTATCTTCTGAATGACTCAACCTTACATACCTTGGAGTCTTCTTAGAATTTTCTTCAATTTCAATCTCTTATGATCTTTCTTTGTTCTTCCACCAGTTTCTCCTTCTTCTTGATCTTCTTGATTCACCGGAATGATTTGCACTTGACTTGAGTTTCGAGCTTTGCTTTTACTATCATTCTGATCATTAGAATCATATCCATAGGTTCTAGATAGTGTACCAAAGTCTTCATCAACCTTAACATTTTCACTTTCAACCATTTTCTTCAATCTCTTATTGTAACACCAGTAGGCCTTACTTTTAGTAGCATAACCTAGAAAGATTCCTTCATCACTCCTAGCATAAAACTTACCTATATCTTCATCTCTTTTGATATAACACTTGCTTCCAAAGATCTTGAAATATCTAATAGTATGTTTTTTACCAATCCATAGCTCAAAAGGAGTCTTACCAGTATCACCTTTGATTTGTACCCGATTAAGTGTGTACACAATAGTACTCACAACTTCTCTCCAATAGATATGAGGTACATTTCCTTCCAACATCATGGTTCTAGCAGCATCTAGAACTATTCTATTCTTCCTTTCCACAACTCCATTTTGTTTAGGGGTCCTCAGTGCATATAACTATCTCTTTATTCCATGCTTTTCACAAAAATAATTAAACTCACCGGAAGTGAATTCGCCACCTCTATTTGATCTCAAAAATTTAATCTTCAGACCTATCTCTATCTCAACCATAGCCTTAAAGATCTTGAGCTTTTTCATAGCTTCAAATTTCTCCCTTAAGAAAGTAGCCCACATCATCCTTGAATAGTCATCAATAAGAAACATGAAGTACTTTTATCCTTGTAAACTTCTAGTTCTAGCAAGACCACACAAATTGGTATGCACAAGATCCAATAATCCATTTGAATTTTGTTGTTTACTTTGGAATGAAATTCTTGTTTTCTTTCCTAACTAACATTCTTTGCATATGGAATTAGTAGGTTTCATCAACTTAGGAAGATCTCTCATAGCCTTAGTGGAACTTATCTTGACGATATTATCAAAGCTAACATGACACATTCTCCTATGCCACAACCAGATTTCATCAATTTGAGCAATCAAACAACTTTTACTAGCAACACTCAAGTGGAAAATATTACCTTTTTTTGTACCTGATGCAGTCACATTTCCAAAATTTCCTAATATTTTTCACTTACCATCCAAGAACTAAAGATTTTGTCCCTAATCAACCATCTGTCCAACACTTAAAATATTATGCTTCAAACCTTCAACATATAAGAAATCATTAGTATTATGTGTACCATCAAAATAAATGCATCCTCGTCCATGGATCACACCAACTGTATTATCACCAAATCTCACAACACCACCATAATACTTTTCCAAATTCAAAAACTTACTTTTATCTCCTGTCATATGATGAGAACAACCACTATCAATTACCCATTCATATTTCTCTTCAACTTGAGTAGCTAGGGCTTTCTCCACATTTGTACAAGTAATAGATTCAGTAGACACAAGATTATTTTCCTTGATAGCAATAAACACAAATTCATCTTCACTTGCATTTCCTTTGTTAGATTCATCATCTATCACACCTTCATCAATATCATAGTAACACTTATTTTGGAATTTAGGCTTGTTAAATCTTGTCTTGGAAACTCTCTTAGGACACCGTGATGCAAAATGACCTATCTTATTGCAAGAGAAAAATTTAATAGGTAGATTTCCTTTACACTTACCTTGTCCTCTAGCTTCTCTTTTCACAATAAATGCTTCAAGTTCTTCAAGCTCTCTTTCTTCTTCATCGAGTTGTCTCATTTCATCCTCATACTTGAATGTATTTCTATATGAAATTTCACTTAGATCATATCTTTGTCTATCTCTTCCAGAAGTAGTGGCCTTGAATGCAGATTCAACCTTAGGAAGTGCATCACCAAATTCACTTAGCTCAAAATTAGTAAGCTTACCAATCAACATATATCTAGTAACATTAGCTATATTTTTGGGCTCTTCAATAGCATAGCCTTGACTTTGTAAGAATCAGGAAACGATCAAAGCACTTTAGCAACAATCTTTGTTTCGTCTATCTATCCACGAATGCATCTAATACCTCACACAAGTTCATTCACTCTTTGCATGAAAGTAGTAGCATTTTCATCATCACCCATTTTTAACTTTTCATATTTCCCTTTCAAACTTTGTAGCTTAGCAATCTTCACATTAGCATCACCTTCATATAAGGTTTCCAAATTTTTCTAGATCTCATAAGCAGTCTTCAAATCCATCACATTTTTCATCTCAGTATCATTCAAAGCACTCAACAACACCTCCTTAGCCTTGATATTATACTCAGCATCCCTGATCTCAGTAGAATTAGTTGGACCATTCTATGGAATAACATATATATTTTTTGTAATGCTCCAGTAGGGTTCACCAATGCATCTTAGATGGCACTTCATTCGAGTCTTCCATAAAGAATAATTTGTTCCATAAAATCTATGACTATCCTTCTTGTAAGTTTCCATCCCGGATCACCTCAAGCTATTAAACTTCTTCCAAGGAACCACAAGATCTAACACCAATTGTTGGAAAAACAAGGGAAGACAACTGAGAGGGGGGGTGAACTAGTTGTCACCAAATATCAAACTTATTCAATTTATTTACCTTATTCTCAGATCTAAACATTAATCATGAAAGCATAAATGAACAGCACATCAAAATCACACATAACACCAAGATTTTTATGTGGAAACCCTATTAGGGGAAAAACCACGGTGGAGGTCAGTCCACAAGATTATACCTTGTTAAAAGTATAAGAAAATATAAATGGGGAATGCACATGCATTTAGGCACACTACCTAGAGCTCACTGTTCAAATACAAAATAGGCTTACTGCCCAAAGGAAGACATATTGTCTTACAGAAAAGTTCTAATTAAATCCATCAGACTTTGAGCTGAGAAAATAGCATATGCTAATGTCTGGTTATAGTTCTGGTTAAGCACATGAACACTTCTTCACTCTCCTCCACTTTCTTCTCTTCCTTCGAATGATCTAAACTTTATTCACACATAAGACTCTTACACTTCGTACACACACGTACACTCATTCATTCATTCAAAATATAAAACAATCACTCTTATATATCTACAACAAGAAATTACATCGCTACAAGTCGGCTCCAAACACATAATAAAATGAATATAAATAGTTAGCCCAAATCAATAAAGATTATTTATGCGAATCAACCAAGGTTGGCCATAACATAGTGTAGACCAAAAATAACATCCTCAAACATGAACCACTTCAATTAATTACTCCTTGAAGATCCACAACATGCTTCAACACCTTGTTGGACAAGAACATGAAAAACATGAACACGTAAGAGAAAATCTTGGATCACAAGCACAATGATCAATGTGTACATGCAACATAGATAGAGAATGAACTAGAAACATCCACAAGAATCATGAAACATCAAAGAAGCATCCGCTACAACTAAACTTACTAGAATCACATGATCTTCATTTAGGAACACAAACTAAAGTAACGAAAAAACTGTCAGAATACAAATCTTTATAACTCGATCAAATCTTCACACGGATCTTTGAAACTTGATGTGGATAAACTAGATATACTCAACAAGAAACCCTTTAGTCCACAACCTCAAAATAAGAATGAACTGAACACATTGACAGAAAGAACTTCACTTCACCTCTGACAACCTGTAGCACTTATTATTATAATTTTCTCAATATCCTCGACATAGACATTCTTCTAATGCAACAATGCTAATAGTGTTGACATCAATGACAGCCACATATCAGCAACACACCACAAGATTCAAAAACCTCCATCCTTTGTAAGTAGTATCCATTCTCCAGTACTCTTTTCCCAAATCCTCATGCACTATGGGCTCATCACATGAATCATCTAGGTTAAAAACTTCACCAAGTGAAATTTTGGATATATGTATGAAAGGTTATCCTTGTAGGTTGCATATGGCTTTAAGGTCTAGGTTATAATGTTTGGCCAAAAATTTTATGAGCTTTACATTCACAAAGACATTGGGAACAACCAACTTTCCCAATTTGAAATTCCAAGGGTTGCAGACTGGTTCAAATCTATTTCTTTGACAGTAATGAAACATGAACAATTCATATCCCCTAATGGGAGTCCACACATCACCTATATGTTTGCATATGTCTTCTAGCGTTTCTACATCAGCCCTTAATTGTGTAGACCTTCTAGGTTTTGGCCTTGAACCAGGAGATTGATCAATGAGGTCTTGGTTTAGTTTTCATCCTTTTGTTTTCAATTCTAGGCCCATTTCAATTTTCTATTTCTTACTTTTGCAATGCTACTTTCATCTTGTTTCTTCCTACTTTTTGTTTTTATAGAACTTGAACCTTCCATTCTAATTCTTTGCAAGGTGACAAAATTGAATTGTAGTTTATCAATTGCAGGGAAACTTTGTATGCTTACTTGTATGTCTCCGGGCACACTGAATTCCTTGACTTCTACTTGATCTCCTATCCTTCTCACTGCAACTTCTGAAAATTATTATTTTTCAATCTCTTTTCAATCAAGAAATATTCACATAAGGTTTATTCGTGTGGCCATTAATGTCTACTACTAGAAATGAATGCAACAGGTTTTTTGAATTTTGAAATTTCAGAGCAATACAACAAGATTGCATCAGTGAAACCCTTCTAATCTTAGGCTGATTTATGTGCTTTATTTAGTGCCACCTTTGTTTTATGCATTCATAACTAATTTCCAAGACATAACTAAATGTCCCTTCGATGTGAAGTGTCCCTTTGATTCTCATATTTACTCAGGAAGACCACCTAATAATCTTACTGATATTGTACAACTTCCCTTTCTCTTGATTTTCAACTTCTATTACTTCGGGGATAAATTATGAAGTTTTCCCAATGTCAAGGTGGAATGGACCATTAGAAATCCTTTTACTCATTGCCCGATGTCTTTCTAATAGATAGTGGTCATTCAATGTTACCATCGGGATGACATGTACTATTGCTGAGAGAACAAAATGAATTTTTGACATACTTGGTCTCCCTGATATATTTCCTCTACTGCTTCATTCAATTGGATAAGTCGGTGAGACTTTCCCCAAAAACCTCTTTCATCAGCATAACCCATATGGTCAGTGAGATCTAAGGGACTTACTCCAATTGGAAATGTCTTTCTGATACAATGGTTCTTTTGTTTTATCAGTGAGAGTGTATATGTTTCTTCTTGATGAGGTTTCCATCGGCATGATGCATAAACTCGGTATGATTTGAAAAATTCACTCCGATCACCTTGCTTTCATTGATAAGTCTTTATCATTGAAATGTTAGTTATTGTCTTCCTAATTATGCACACATGTTATCTTTGGGGTCTTTGATCACTATAACTTGATTCATGTCTTCCCGATATGCGAAAAATGTTCAAATGAAGGGCTACAACTTGTTGATAAAAAAGACATGCACATCGTCTTCCCGATAAAGATCAATTACTCTCAAAGCTTTTTCTCAACAATGATTAGAGAGATGCGTATATATCAAAGTCCATATTAATGGGATCATTAGTTAACATGGGTTGTAAAATGGGTCTTGTCACACAAATTTCAATAATTTGTATTGATTATGAAATTAAGGTGTGGAAAATTTCTATGGTTCATGGAAGATAGGTGGGTGAAGGCTAGCAAAAAATGTGAGATTTTTCCAGTTCTAATAGAAACCAAGAAAGGGGAATTAGCCAAGTCTCAGGAGAAAATAAGGATAAGGACCACAAGACTTATGATTCTTATATAGAGGAACCTAATGTTTCCATGGAAGATGAAGCTAAACATGATCCAAAATATGCCTAGTATCTTCTCACACTTGTAGTTCTAGAAGACTCTGATGATGACAAGACAAATTCTTCAATTTTAACAAAATAATGGAGACATGCATGCTCTAATTCCAAAGATGATGAACCATTGTAGGAATAGAGTCCTGGCTTGGATTTTTTTGTGTTAAGTGCTGACATGGAGAAAATTTTGGCTAACGTGGACAAGATTTTTGATGCTACTACAACAATGAAGGATTCCTTGTGGAAGGAGGGTAAATCTTCTTCGACTAATGGATAGTGTTTTTGTCTTATGTGTTTCCCCCCTTTTTGAAAAGTACAAAATTAACTATCCGGGAGGTTTTGAAATTAAAATGAAAATGAGATTCAAATGTAAATGTGAATGAAATTTTAATTTGGCTCGAAGCTTGTTGCTCCCATGTTTCTATAAATGGGAATTCAAGGCTAATTGCAGGGAGATATTTTTGGTTCTTGAGGATCTTTTTGGTTGGAGAAAGTTTGAGCTCATATAATAGCAATCTTGTAAATCAAGCACAAATGAATAGAGTAGTATTGAGTCCTAGGTACATTCTAGTTTGTAATAGGCTTAATAGTTTAATAGTAGCAATAACATATAAATGAAAACTACAAATTCTAGAACAAATTCTCTCCTATGTATCTTGTTTCTCAAACTATGAATGGAATGATCAAAGATATTTTTTTTGTCTTCAATCACTTTGGTTGAATGTATGGTTTTTTTTCTACTTTAGTTCAAAGAACTAATTAAATTCTCAAATCAAATCATAGGTTTGTGAGATGAAATGCAAGGATTACTAAGTAGTCTCTATTTCTGATATAATGAGTTATTTATTGCAAAGCAATATATCAATAGCTTGTAAATGATTAGCTTAATTGCTAATGTATTATAGTTTGTTACAAATAGGACTCCATTACCCATGGATAAAACACTGGTCTATGAATTTGGTTATCCTAGAAGTAAATGAGTTGGCCTGTACCTAACCAAGAACACAAATCTTAATGAAAATCACTTACACACTTTTAATTGCAGTCAAGTGTTATGAAGTACCACTCATTCCTTTCTTTAAGTAAAAAATTTCTTAAGGGTCATCCAAATATTTGAAGGATTTTACCTAATTAGCAGCTTATAGGAATGTATATGTTTGTTACAATGTTCACAACAAAATGGCACAAGAGTATCATCTAAAACATTGTCAAGATTACCCTCCTAGGTTTCACAGAGCTTGAAGAGTAGAAGTAAAGGCCTAGCAATCCTTTACTTGTTCATTGGCCAATCCTCACCATTACTAACATTGAATTGTGGTAGATTCATAGATGATGGTTGAGATCAAGTTTGGTTCTTAAAAAAACTAGTAATTGGGATTAGAATGATTTACAATTTTTTGATATTGCTTATAAGTGTCACTACATTGTATATTCTAGGTGGTGCATGTTTATGTGATCAGATGGACCATTGATGATTGATTAGTTGGCATATTTTGTGATTAGTTCTAATTCTTGGCCAACCTAATGCTTGATATATGTTGTGGAGATTATCTATGTATTATGAATGTTAATAAGATATATTTTAGATCCATGCTGACCTAAATTGAGTGTTGCACATTTTATTTGAGTGCGAAGATGTTTTTGATTTAAGTATGGAACCAACAAGGCATTTTTTATTTAATTTTAGGCTACATAGATAATTAGGTCAACCTAATTGATGTATGTGTATGTATTGGGTATATATGTAAGAATTTTTTTAGATTTTAGGAGATCTATATGAGATGTGATATGGTGTGAACATGTGAATTTGTATGTGTGTGATCTGAATATTAGTAGATATATTATGAATATTGAGTGATTATAAAGAAACATAGTTTTTTGTGTTTTGTATCTAATATAGTGCATAGATATAGCATTTAGAGATTCAAAGGAGTTGAATTCAGCAATTGGTATTAGCTCTTGGTTCCTTTTAAGAAGCCTAATAGCTTGAGGAAGATCTTGGAGATTGAACACATGGATGATAAAGAGTTTTCAAATCTTACTATAGAAAGTGATTGTATGATTGATAAAGAAGAACTCCAAGTTTATCTTAAAGATATTGATAGAGTTGAAGGTGAAAACTAAAATCTGAAGCAAAAAATAGAGGAAGCAAATTATGAATGCATCAAAAAATTAAGCGAACAAATCAAGAAATTCAAAGAAAAACAGAATTCAATGAATAATTGAAGCAAGAAAATGAGGGCATCACCAGACTGAAATTACAAGTGGAAGAAAAGAAATGAATTGAGGATTTTCTAAATACAATGGTATAAAGCAAGACTGATGAATGCACAAGAATTGAACAAGAACTAGTAACTCTAAGATAAGATTTGGAAAAAGAAAGAGTTCATGAGGACAAATTCAAAACAAGCACTACAATGCTTGATGAACTAATTGCAAGTAAAAAATATCTAAACATAAAGGATGTTTGGGAGTTGAGAAAGGAGAAAACTCAAAGGCTAATCATACCCCTAACAAGGTTGACAATCAAGAGAAGACTCGAGGAAATGGAAAATAAATCAAGAATGAAAAAAGCAATGCTAGAAGACCCCGTATTAGACAACCAAATTCTCAAAGGTACCCATCTTTTAATGGTATTTGTTTTTCATGCAATAAATTTGGACATAATGCAATAGAATGTAGAAGTAGAATGAATTATCAAAATGTTGGATCATTCTCACAGAAATGTTTTGGGGTATGTGCAGGATCATGATGGGCCAAAAAGTGGTGATATGATGGGTATGTGTAGGGTATGTGATTGATGACTTTTTCTTTAAGTAAAATTGATGAAACGAAAAAGGGGTTTTAAAGGAGATTCTCAGCTTTCCACCAATATAAATTATGCTTTAATTTGAATTTAATAAATAATTATTATTCATTTTCTATTTGAATTGCGACTAAAGTCCTGATTGATAGGTTGATTGAAAAACATATGTAGCTTTCAAACAGTATCACATTTTTTGAATCTAAAACATGAATCACATTCTATGCTTTGCATAATATAGGATTAAAAAAAGAAAAATTGAATTTCATGAAGTCTTGACCAAGTTAAGGTGGTTAGACATACAAGTTTTTATATTTTTCAAAAATTGTAATAAAAAATTCATAATCAATTATTTACTTGGAAAAAAATTATTAAAAAAATTGCATCACATCAAGATGTGAGTCCTCTACTTATATCTAAAATCTTATAGAAAAATATTATCTTTTTATTGTGGTTAGGGTGATCAGACAAACACCTACTTATTTTTTCCCTGAAATTTAAGTACTACTGCATTGAAATTTCAAATTTTCACCAAATAGATTTTTTGTTTTTTTAAATAAACCTAGTATTTTAGAAACTACATTCAATTTTCTATAGATTCTATTTTTACGTATTTTTGAAATAATATAAATAACTTATTCAAATTTTTACGTCAAGTTGCTTAACTCTGATTTTTCAAAAAACTTCACCACTTAAGGGCCTATTTTTTCCATGATGATCTTGTACATACCCTTTGCATGGAAGAAAGTTGGATAAAGCTATTAGGTACAGAAGTTAGATGATGAATAGATATAATGTTGGTAGAATGGTTTAATCTTTCAATGGTTATTGTTATACATGCAATGTATTTAGACATAAGGCTAACTAGTGTAGATAGATATTGAATAGAGGTTAGTTTGATCAAAAAAGTGTAGTATTCTATAGTTTCAACAAACCTAGAAAAATTTCAAGATTTTATAGAAGTAAGAATGGAAGGTAGACTAATCCAGGAAAGAGGAATGAACCTATGAAGAAAATTGATCCTACAAAAGTTAAGAAGGAAATGGAGAATATTTGGAGAATGAAAGAGGAACCTAAGAATAAAGATGAATCAAATGTATCTATACCTTCCTCTGGTGTAGATAATTCTCTTGAAAAATAAACCTAGCCATGGGTTTAAGGGGAGCGATAATAGAAAAATCAAACAACCCCCTAGAAATATGAGGTTTCAAGGAGTGACATGAATATATATGGTGTAAAATGGCATTCTTAAGGTTTTAGAAAAGAAACTGGTAGAAAATATGCAAATTTGAATAAATAAGAAGCAGTTTAGGGTTTATAGTGTATTAGTGAAGGGTTTACCAACTTTATGGAAATTGAATGATTTAATGTGAAATCAGGGAAAATTAGAAAGATATAAACTGAGTTTCTAAGGAAATTTTAATCATATTTATGCATTTGAAGAAAGCATAGAAAATGGAAGGAGATTTGAAGGAAAATTTAGTGTAGTGTTGGAACAGTGTGCCTCAATCTCACAAGCTAAAACCTCTGAGTAAGCATGGTCGCTGTGACTGTTGAGATGTCTGGCTGACCTGCTAGTTAATCCTGAACTATTGTTGTGACCTCTGGAATGTCTTGGCAATCAGTATAACCTGAATCTTCGAAATGATGTTTTGGAAACGGTAGAAAGTCTGGCCAATATTGGCATAACCCTTGGTTTGTCTGGCTAATGCAGTAATTGGTATGACTTGTTCCTATCAGAATGTGTCCTAGCGATAGGAGATGTCTAGTCGACAGGATATTCTTATTGGATGTCAGGGAGACTCTTGGCGAGGGATGTCATCGGTGTGACTTGTTGTGTTTGGTGTGACCCTCTACCGAGAGTGTTGGTCTGGCCGATGAGTCTGATTTTGGTGTGAGTTGGGACTTCGATGAAACCTTTCTCCAATGTATATTGTCTTGCCGATAAGATGTGAGTTGGTGCCCTTATTGATTGTTGATGTGACTCTAGCCGATGATCTGCATCGGGGTGACTCAAGACGAAAGACAAATCGGACTAACATGAAGACTCGGTAAGAACTCTTGGTGACAGATGATTATCTCACTGATGGTATTGTTGTTGTCGGTATGACTACTAGCGAAGGATGGTCTCAGGGTGACTTGAAACCTATGGGGTGACTCTTAGCGACAGCCTAAGTCTTGCCGATGGATGTTCATATCGGTATGACTTGAGGGCTCGTTATGACTCATAGTGACTAGCAATTGTCTGGTCGATGGGTCTGCTAAGGATATCAGTGAAAGGTCTTGTCAATCTTGCCGATAGAGTAAGTCTTGTCGACAGGTGTATTGGATATCGATATGACTTGTGAACTCATTATGATCTCTTGCCAATAGACGTGACTCTTGCCGATAGTGATGTATGTATAATTGGTCTTGTGGCATCAAGGAGACATGGTTAGTGTCTCACCGACATGCGAATACATTTTGAATGCTTTTGACTAATTGGAAGACTATCCTACATGGTGCGACTTAGACCTATCAAAGAAGGAAAAATGTGAACCGTTTGCTGTTGTGATCTGATAGTTGAAAAAAAATTGATTCGCATAGGAAGTGAAGAATGAATGTATACACGTATGCATTGGACGTTAAAAACATAGAGAGAGGAAGAGAGTGATAGAGAGAGGGCTGAGAGGCTGGCTGAAAGGCCGAGGCCATGAGGCCAAAGCTGACAGAGAAAGAGAAGTGAGAGGCAGAGCTATGCTAGTGAAATCTCTCCTGATCATGGATCATAGTTGATCTCTCTCATGTTGATCTGTGTTGTATATTGTGTGAGAATATTGCAATAGTGCAAAGATTGTATGGTCCGATGGATTGATCAGGAAATGTAAAGGGGAGAGTTTGCTACAAGGATTTTTTCCAGAATGAACAAAATGTAATCTTTGAAAAGGAAATGAGCCTAAAATTGTATTGTAATATTTTGTTGCTGAATAATACAATGGCTCAAACTTTGGAGGGTGGGATTTTTTACTCGAAAGGGTTTTCCCATGTAAATCTATGTGTTTTGGTTTTCTATCTTATCTTTCATTTGTGTTGGTTCTGTTTCTAAAATCTGTTAATGCTTGCTGTTGAATTCGCATGTGCTTCTCTCAGAAGGATTAATGTGGGAAATGAACTATGTATGTTTCCGCTTTAGGACATAGTTGTACATGTCTTTGAGGCAATCTAATCAAAATTAAAGTTACCAAAGGCACTACTGTTCTTGGAGGTTTCTCTGAGATGCCCTAAATTTCCCTTACAAGTGGTATCAGAGCCTTCTTTTGGTTGTTGGTTCTGGGTATTTCTCCTGTGAAGATTTCTCAGTTTGTTAGGCTGGAGGAAATCTAGAGGAATCATCTGATTTATTGATCCTTTGGTTAGTGGAAGTCTTGTGATATTCAGAGACATCATGCATCTTGAAAGATGGTGAAGATGGAGAAAAGGGAGTTGATCATGTTGCTTTGTTGTGATCTGTGTCTCCTGGTTGGTAGCGGTATAACCTTGGTGTATGAGGTGGATTTCTTTTCTCCATGGCTATGTATAAGTAAAGCTTTCATATTGGGATTCTATGATATGGAGAAGCCTAGGTTGTTTCTCATCCATGGAAGAGAGTGCTTATGCTAGGTGGTATTTCCTGATGCTAAAAGGCACTGTTTCCAGTTAACCTCGAATACATGAAGGCTATGGAGTTAATCTTAGATGATTTGCAAGATTTTGAAATAGCCTATCTCTTTCTTAGATGCATATACATGTTTTACATGTTTAAGCAAAACTTGTGGTTATGTGGAGTTGTTGTTAAGCTAGTTTCTAGACCTTGGCTTTTGGGGTGTTGTTGGATGAGATAGTTGTTGTTCTGCATGCATGCCTAGTGCTTGGTTTGAGGAGGTGTGATTTCTTCTTTGCATGGGAGTGTTGGTACATGATTTTTCACTTAACATTCTTTTGGTGGTGCTTGTGGGTTCCTTGATTATGGTGCTCATTGTGGACGTGTTTGGAAAATTAGATTTGGCATGATCTAGTGTTTGAGTCATGTTGTCTATGTGGTTATTCTCTTTGAAATCTCAGTGTTGCAGTTTCCAATACAATGATGGGTTTGCATGTTTATTGTGATTGATCTTCAAGTTATGTGGGTGATGGATTAGCTACCCATTGGCTGCAATGGGATAACTCGGAAGTGGATTGTCTTTATCCACGAGGTTGATTCATTGCTGGTGCAGACTTGTTAGCTGGCCTTGTCTATGGTCACTTATGCATTGATGTGATTGCTTTGAGATGAGAGGATGGATATTGTTGAGTACCTGAATAGTTGGTTATGGGAGCCTGAAGCAGGTGGTCATGATGCTTGGAGAGCTCGGATGTCACATTTCAGTAGGAGCTTTAGCAGTAACTGTGGGTTCATCACATGCTGGTGAATGGTCTTCTTTAGTGTTGTAGATGTTTCAAGGGGGAGCTTTTAGATCCTGTTGCTGCAGAAGGGTTTCTTTCACATTTGCATGGACATTATTTGAAGATGTGCAACATCTTGGATCCATGGAGGACTCTTGGAGTCTTTGGCTGAGGTGTTGGTGGTGCTTGATAGGTGATGTTGGTTTTAAGTCTGTTTCCTTTATGTCATGGTATACTCTTGTTTGTGAAATGGAGTTTTGGCATTGTGCATTGTACTTGAGACCATGGTGAAGTCACTTGAAGAATAGTATCTCCTAAGGGGATATGTATATCATGGTGTCATGATAAGTTCTTGATTTAGATGATTGGAGCTTTGACAGTGGTCTGGTAATTCTTTGTGTATTGGGTTCTTTGATTATTTGCTGGATACTTCATGATAGTGTAGTAATGCAGTTGAAATTTAGCATGAGATGATTGGTTGCTAATACTCATGGATACATGAAGAATAAGGTGAGGCTATTTTTCTCTTATGAGAGAAGTGTTGTTGATTATTACTCTTGATGAAGTTTTTAGCTGAAAGTCTGAGAAGCCTACACCTTGGCTGAACATGAGTTCAATAAGAGACCTATGAGGAGATTGCTCTTGGATTAGTCATGATGGCTTGAATATCTTGAAGGAGTATTCTCATTCCCACTCTTGGTCTACTCGGTAGTTTATCTAAGAGGTATTTGGCACATTATATTTTTCAGATGTGTTTTATGTTCACTTTCATGATATGGATCTTCAATTATTGTTTAATGGTTCTAAAGGATTCATGGTGGAAGATGTACAGCTTGTTTTATCTCCTTGAGCTTTTGTGTTATGTTATTTACTGATGAGAATTGGTAGGAGATGATGTATGGGCTGATTTCCTGAAATGGGGAATGAAGTAGCTTGATCTTCTTTGAGAGGCTTACATCCATGTTGATTACATGATTTTAAAGTTAGTTTGATCTTGGTGTTTGAACGGTTGGATGTTGTTAAGGCTTTTCTTTTGGGATGAGAGGGAGATCATTCTTGACATAGCTAGTTGTTAGAAGTGTATATAGGAGGATGTTCTACAAGAATATGTTGTGCAGAGTTTCTCTCTTTGGTCTTGGTTTTCTTCGTGGATGTTTGTTCTCACATTACATTGGTTTGAGGTTTGGTTGGAGCTATGGTGTTCACTTGCTTATGATCATGTGTTTTCACTCATGTTCATGGGTGATGGCATGGATGTTCTTAATTATTTTCCATTGTTGTGTATGGAGAACTTGGGAGAACTGTGAAGACTTGTGATGAGAGACTTGTAACGAAGGAATTTCAACCTCAAATCCTTCAAAGCTTGTTTAGGAAAATGACATAGTCAAGATTGCTCACACATTCGATCTGAGGGCAACACATATCAGCATGTTAGAAGGTGTAATGGAGATCAGCCATGGAGATTGAAGACATTGGGTGAGATTGTTCTATTTTATGTGTTTTCATTTATTTTTCATTGTGCTTCATATCTCTTTGGGTTTTATTATTGTGCTTTCAATTCATTGAATCTAAATCCTAAAAAATAACCCTTAGTTACATTGGTGAACCTGACATGAATCCTTTGATCTAGCTTGCCTTTTGCAGGTTTTATTGACATTTTGTTGCAAATCTGTCAAGTTTTGGACAAAACCCCAGGTTTTACAAATTTCTTCATATATTCTACACAACTGCAAATTTTTCTACAATATTTTTAAAAAATCTTGTACATCATCTCAAGAGGCTACAGTAAAAAAATAGAGGGTTTATCATCATTTTTGTGGGATTTATTATGATTTTAATTATTTACATAAAATTGATTTTTCGGATGAAACTCAATGAATTTTTTAGAATTTTTTACTTTTTTGAAAATCTCTTTAAATTATAATGGGGGTATATATTTTATAGATTTAATTTGGAGGTCAAATACAATATGAAAAAATCCAATCTTTGTTTCTTGTATGGTTTTCACAAATCCAGTTTTTGGGTGTAAAATAGGAAATTTTTTCTACATCTTTACATTTCTGGAAAGCTCTCAGAAAATTAGTAGGGATCTCTTCTTTGAGTTTTTATTTTTCAGATCAATAAAATCATCAAATAAAAAAATCTAATTCATCTATGTCAAAAACATGTATCTGAAATTGCAATTTTCTGATAAGCTTGTTTTTTTTTCTTTTTCTTTGGCTGCATTATAATATTATTTTTTGATCTTGTAGGTGATCATAAAGAGCCATAGTAGCAGCAATATCAGTCATATATAACAAATTGGAAAGCAAAAACTTTCGGGTTTGCATAAACATATGTTTGTCGAAGACTAAAAATAAAAGAAACTCCTAACTTGTGGTTTGCAGGTTCGAGAGTCAAAGACTGAAAAATAAACATTGTGCTTGTCTTTCTTTTTTGATTAGTACACACTTCCTTTGGTGCATTAAAATGAATGTTTTTGATTCTATCTGAATGTGCTTGAAGGTGGTAGGTGATTATGCTCTCACCTTGTGAAAACTAGGTGATCACAAAACCAGACCCACCTTATTTTTTGTGCCACCCTCACGATTTGGTAATCGAAGTATCTTCTCCCCTTGCACTTTCGAGCAATCTTGGGTGTAAGAGAAATAGTTATTGACTCTAGAACTTGGGCCTGTTCTAGTGGGAAACAGTACTCACCCCAGGACGACTCAGACCGGTAGCTCCCTGAACCCGAGGGACTTCCAGCCGGTATATAAAAGTGGATTCTTAGGGAAAACCCAAGAATCATGAATGTGGTTCCAACAAGATGGATCCAAAAGGGGACTCTCACCACATGGATCATGCCCCACGAGTAGAATTCCCGTATTAAACACCTCTTGTCTTAGTGTCCAACCATTCTATTGGCCGTTGCTTGATATAGTGCAGGGTACAGTATCATGCCCAAAGACACTCACTACTGATCCCCTTGAGTAGAGATAGCAATTCTTGGGAAGTCATTACCCAAAGAATATGAATTTAGTGTGCTTGAATGACATTAATGAGCTGTGGAGGGGAGCCAATGCCACCAAAATTCTAAGCTATCTGCTTTCAAGAAGGAAAGGTGTTTATCACCAATCCGGGGTATATCGGTGGGATATATCAAGTATACAAAACCTTGGCCTATTGGCCTTTTAGGATTGTACTTGTCTTATGTGTGCTTTCTTACACCCAAAACATTGTGTTTGTCAAGTGCTTGCTGGATTACTCAAACATTATGCACAACATTCACAAATCTGGACACAAACAATTGACCTTAGACAACTTAGACTTTTCAACAAAACATCAAAAAACAATCTCAGTCCTCATTTTGAACTTAGAATTTGCATTGTTCATCTTAGTCCTCATTTTGAACCTAGACTTTGCATTAATCATTTTAGTCCTTCATCAACATTATCGTCTTAGTCCACATTTGACCATTTGGCTTTGACAACATTGTCATCTTACATTAGTCATTTCCCTTAGACATACGTCATTATCACTTTGCATTTAACATCATGACATCCACCACCTTGTCTTCCCTTCACCAACATATTGATAGGCTTGCTAGTAAATTTGAATACCAATTACTCTGTAGAGGTCAATACCAACAAGCCTTAGACCTTAGGAGATAATTCCTCCAAACCGACAATCAATGTCCTTTGTACAAACAATCCATGAGTCCTAGTCCTTTGTCAATCTACCCTCACTACCAAAATTCACTTAATACAATTCATGACATTAGTCCACAACAAACATCCATTACTCACCCTTATCCTAACTTTGACAAGGGAAACCAACTGTCCACTAGTCCATTCCATGTCTCCACGCCATATGCTAGTCCTTCACCTATTAATCTCGTCCAAGTCTACATGCCTTATCAACTATCTACCAACTCATTTCACGTCCCCACATCATACCATATCGATCCGGCCCAAGTCTCCATGTCCTATTTTAGTCAACCTTACACCAATCCAGTCGAAGTCTCCATGTCATATCCTTGTCTTTCAACAGTTCATCCAATCCAAGACTCCATGGCATATCTAGTCAAAGTCCCCAAGTCACATCCTAATCCAATCCAAGACTCCATGTCATATCCGGTCCAAGTCTCCACGTCATACCCTTGTCCTTCACATACTAGTCCAATGCAAGTACCCATGTCATAGCCTAGTCCTTCACATACTAGTCCCGTCCAAGTCCCCACATCTTCTCCTAATCCTTTTCAAATCACCCCCTCACAAGCCACATCTAGTCATGAAAATTTTGTCATTACTCAAAGTCAAATCCCATTTAATAAACTTGAGGATACATGTCAAAATGAAAGCCCAAAGCATGACCTTATAATGTCACCCTCATGTCAAGAACAAGGTAGTCCATCCCATGACCCTATCTTTCAGTCCATCCATGAAGTCCTTCAAGACAATCATGACATCCAAAACACACCTCCCCTTAACAATGACTCTATTTCCGACTGTATCATCTGCAACAACCCCATCTTTGACCAAGACCCCATCATTGACCAAGAAGTTCAAATCCATGACAACCCCATCTTCGACCAAGACCCTACCATTGACCAAGAAATGCAAGATGATCCACTCCTTGACCCTTACGCCATTCAAGATCAAACACTTGCTGACCTTATAAAGGCCTCGACTATTGACACTTCCCACGATGAGACACTTGCCTCCATGGAACACATAGACGATATTCCTCCAGAACAAGAATCTTCCACTAGGGACATGCTTGCATATGATCAAGTTATATCTAAAATCATTGGACTCTATGACACTAAACATAATGATGGCTTCGACATTGCCTTGGAAGCACCAACAGAATCATCTTAACCTAACATGTCACACGATCAGACCAAAGATATTACTCAGAAATATGTCCAGCATGACAATGAAGTTAAGACACTTTATCAACTAGGGTCATCTATCTTTGTCAGAGCATGCTTTCTTGCAGATGAAAATATTACAAGTGACAGTATCCACATACCTAATGATGGGTTAGCATCTTGCTTTCAAAACAACAAATACCCCATTGCAAATAGAATCTGTCAAAGCATGCAATATCAAGGAAAAGGACTAGGCATACATGAGAAAGGCATTCTGGAACCAATATAGCTTCAGGAAAATTATAGACATCAAGGTCTTGGCTATTCCTCAATTAGTAAAGTAAATGATGTCAGTGGTACCTACTTGATACTGGGGGCAAACTTGTCAGATATAAACATGAAAATGGAGTCCATGAGAAATCCTTGTCATAAGATTGCTGCCAACACTCCCTCCATCTGCACCATCAATCATCATTTTCAACCTTCCCTTTCGAACCAACAAAAACAAAAGTCATACAAATCAAAAGGAGAAAATCAAATGTCAAAGGCCATCAAATAAGACAAAAAGAAAAGTGGACAAATGAAATTAAAATGGATCCCAAAGACAAGTGGATCAAGTAAAGAAAATATGTCAAAAGAAAAAGTCAATCACAATGTGGAGCCACAATACAAGAGGACTCCCACATATAAAAAATGTCCACCTCCTTCAAAATGGTCATCAAGCAAGGCATCTAAGGATGTTGGTTCGAAACACCATCCCTCAAAAATCTGTCATCCACCATACCAAGTTTGGAAAATAAAAAGTGATTCATCCAAACGTCCAAACAACCCTCACACATCTATCATCATCCGTCATAATCCTACATCTCGCCTAAAGTCCAAAAATCCCACGTTACACATCCATCACATATTGGCAGCAACTCTTTACCACAAGGACTCTCATGGCACTCTATCACGTTGTGTGTATTCTGATAAGGCCAACTCTAGTATCAGAAAGGACCATGATGACATCAATCAATTGTATGAAAGCACTATGATCCTGACAAGACAACTCCTTCAACAAGGTCATTATTGGCATATCATGGCACCAGTCTCTACATCGGCATCATTAGTGGATTCAGAACAATCAGTGGTTATCTAAAGCATCCAGGCCATCTGCAAAATCAGAAATACAAAAATATTGAAAAATGTAAAAAATCGTCACCCTGATGAAAACCTAGCAAATAGGCGTCTTGGTGACACCAAAAAAATCAAAAAGTCAAGAAAATAGTAAAGAGAAAAATTCCATCCAATGGTGAAAACCTAGCAAACAGGCACCCTAGATAAGTACCATGATGAAAACCTGGAAAACAGGGGTCATGTGTAAAATAAATCATCTATGTGGACTTTTACACTTGGGGGCAAGTCATCTCATTTCCCATGCCTTCCTCATGACATTTACGTCCATGTAATCCCTATCATTTTCATGCATTTTTCCCACCTACCTTGGTCTTGACATAAAACTGGCACACATAAATCATGTTTTGGGAAAAATTTTGACATGCCAATCCTTTGGTCATACACGATTCACAAAACATCATGTCATTGACCGTCATAGTCTTATAGTCCTTGTATGACATAGTGCTTGAAAATCATATAATTCCCTTAGTCTCATGTCTCCCGTCTTTTACCAAGGCCACCCCCTATCCTTTCATGCCTATCACCTATCTTGGATTTCCCTTGTCAAACGGTCTAAGGATAATCATCATCCCATCTAGTCCTAACCAAGTCATTCCAAATGCAACAAGTCTAATCCATACAATCACATTATCCAAAATTTTACTTGACTCTGTTCTTAGCCCGGCTGTAGACCTCCATACTTTCATCACATTATCGTGATCGTCCTCACATTGTTTAAGGATGCGTCCTTCCCATGTCAAACAATGTTATCATCACCTGTCAATTGGTATTCAACTTGACTAGGGGAACAATCATGTTTTTCCTTGGATTCTCATGTGTAGGCATCAATCATATGAATTTTTTATGATCCTCTTAAACGTCAAAATCAAAAAAAAAAAATCATAAAATGACAAAAAGACAAAATCATCACAAAAAGTCCTAAAAAAAGATAAAAACATGGCAAAAAGTCCTGAAAAAAAGACAAAAACATCATAAAATATCCTGAAGAAAGACCAAAAACATCATAAAATGTCCTGAAGAAAGACCTAAAAATCATAAAATGTCCTAAAGAAAAACACAAAAACATCCAAATCAATGTCAAAATCCTAAAAAATGGAGTCAAAGCCAGTCATGTTAGTCAGTCCATGTCATTGTCGAACTACGTTGTCTTCGCGCATTTGCTACTTAGGCAAGGCCATCAGTCATTGAGTCCCCAAGACATTAGGTCAGTCCTTTAAGGTTGGTCCAAATAAAATCATGGCATTTGTCACAATTGTCACATCGGTCAAATAAGTCAGATGTCGTCAAACTCAGACACAAGACATTCATTCGAAACATCAATGTCAAAATTGGTCAAAATCAGACAGCACAGTCCAACCAATCATACAGTCAACATCAGTCAACTTGCCAAAACATATTACTCAAAACTATGTTAGTCTCATCAATCTTTGGTCCTCTTCAAGATGTGTCCTCAGATTTACACCTCGTCAAAATATCCTTTTCCTTTTTCAGGTTGTGTCCTTCTTGACAATAGGCCCCGTCAAACTGCCAACACCGTCAAATTGGAAAAGCTCTTAAACTGTCAAAACTTTCAAACCGACAAGAAATCAATCTTTAGCAAACAAACATTGGAAATACAACTAAATGGCTATTAATTTTTGTCTATTTTTGTCTGATCTTTTTACTGTCTTTTCTTTGTGGTCATGTTACTAGCTACCTCGAGGATGTCCCATGAAGGATTTAGAGGTGCGATGACGTCTCTTGGCTTATTTTATTTTCTTTAACTGATGTTTGTGGATTGACTCGACAAAAAGACTGGGGCAACATGACCCTTAGTATGAGTTAGGACATTCCTTGTCTGTGATAGTCCGTTTTTCAAGTGGATGACCTTGCACACCTTGGCCTATGTCATATCATGGTGTTTGTTGTCCATTTGTGTCATTTTTACCACCCAATGATGATTAAGAGCAATAAATATTAAAGTCTTACTATAAGTTTTGAAGGATTCTTTCATCTAGTCTACATCTTCATCATCCATATCTTTTGCACTAACATTTTTTTTTGTCTCTTCATATTCTAGTCTTTTCGTCCATTTCGAGAGCACACCTGTGATCTTGGAACCCATTTGTCCTCTTGAGGGGGCATACCACTATCCTCCTCGTCATTCTTCCTAATCTTATTTTGCATTGGGGCATATTTTTGACTTATTTTCTTTGTCACAATGCGACATGCTACATTATGACAAAGAGGGGCAAAATGTAGACACTTAAAAATGACCTAGGCCTGCAAGCTTCATTTATACCACTTTCATTCTAGCATAATTATGACATTTAATTATGTCCTTGGTTCACATTCGACTATTGATTAAATAATTCATAATTATTTAATTAATTCATATCTCTTTTATTCTTCATGATTATTAAATAAATAATTTTTTTTATTTATTAAATACGTCATTAATTGTCTAAGTCTTCCTCTAATTAAATAAATTTCTAAATTTGTTTAATTATCTTTATTCATTAATTCTTCCTAATTTTTAAATAAATGAATTTCATTTTTTTATTTAATATGTCATTAATTGTCATAATTAAATAAATTCATTAATTTATTTAATTCTTAATCATATCTTCTAAATTAAATAATTATCTTTAATTATTTAAATTGACAAAATTGATATTCCTCTCATTTTAAATAAATGAAATTATTTAAAATGTCATCACAATCTTAACTGACAGTCCATTTTGGTAAATAATCTAAAAAATATTATTTATTTGTCTCACAAAATCTATATTTTGAGTTGATTTAATTCAAATTGGTAGCTTTCTTCCAAAAATCAAAAAAAGCAAGCAGGTTCTTGATTTTATCAAAATTGTTTTTCAGTCCATCTTTTATCTGATTTTTCAAATCTCACAAAGCAGTCTATCTTTATCCTCTTAATTTTGAAAATCTTTATTTTTGAGATTAATTATCTCATTTTTTCTCCACCGTCGATATGATTTTCTCATATGACATTTCAACCACTCACTTAAGGATTTTACCATAACCCTAATTAGGGATTATCAAGTTAAATCTTGTCCTTTGATTTTAGGTTTCTGTCAAGAGTCGATCTCATCCATCCATTCAAAATTGTGTTTTCTATAAAATGAAAATTTTGTTCATAATTTTGGAACCACTTCGTTATTATAGGCATTATAGTCATTTATCATTTATCATAGGCATAGGCATAATTTTACTTAAATCCTTCAAAACTTGCATAGGACAATGGCATAGTCATAATGCTCACACATTCGATTTGAAGGCAACACAAATCAACATGTTAGAAGGTGTAATGGAGATCGGCCATGGAGATTGAAGACATTGGGTGAGATTGTTCTATTTTATGTGTTTTCATTTATTTTTCATTGTGCTTCATATCTCTTTGGGGTTTTATTATTGTGCTTTCAATTCATTGAATCTAAATCCTAAAAAATAACCCTTAGTTACATTGGTGAACCTGAAGTGAATCCTTTGATCTAGTTTTCCTTTTGCAAGTTTTATTGACTTTTTGTTGCAGATCTGTCAGTTTTTGGACAAAACCGCAGGTTTTACCAATTTCTTCATATATTCTACACAACTTCGAATTTTTATACAATATTTTTACAAAATATTTTATATCATCTCAAGAGGCTAGAGTAAAAAAATTGAGGGTTTATCATCATTTTTGTGGGAGTTGTTTTGATTTTAATTATTTTCATAAAATTGATTTTCTAGATGAAAATCGATGAATTTTTCAGAAATTTTTACATTTTTGGAAATCTCTTTAAATTATAATGGGTATCTATGTTTTATAGATTTAATTTGGAGGTCAAATACAATGCAAAAAAATCTAATCTTCATTTTTTTTATGGTTTTCACAAATCTGTGTTTCTGGGTGCAAAACAGGGAATTTTTTTGACTTCTTTACATTTCTGGAAAGCCCTTAGAAAATTAACATGAATCTATTTTTTGAGTTTTTATTTTTCAGATCAATAAAATTGTCAAATAATAAAATCTAATTCAGCTATGTCAAAAACATATATCTGAAATTGCAATTTTCTGATGAGCTTGTTTTTTTTTTTTTCTTTGGCTGCATTATAATATTGGTTTTTGATCTTGTAGGTGATCATAAGGAGCTATAGTATCAGCAATATTAGTCATATATAACAGATTGGAAAGCAAAAACTTTCAAGTTTGCATAAACATATGTCTATCGAAGACTAAAAATCAAAGAAACTCCTAACTTGTGGTCTTGCAGGTTCAAGTGTCGAAGACTGAAAACTAAACATTGTGCTTGCCTTTTTTTAGATTAGTACACACTTCCTTTGGTTCATTAAAATGAATGTGTGCTTGAAGGTGGTAGGTGATTATGCTCTCACCTTGTGAAAACTAGGTGATCAGAAAACCAGACCCACCTTATTTTTTGTGTCACCCTCACGATTTGGTAATCAAAGTATCCTCTCCCCTTGCACTTTCAAATGATCTTGGGTGTAAGAGAAATGGTTACTGACTCTAGAACTTGGGCCTATTCTATTGGGAAAAAGTACTCACCCCAGGACGACTCAGACTAGTAGCACCTTGAACTTGAGGGACTTCCAGCTGGTATATAAAAGTGGATTCTTGGGGAAAACCCAAGAATCATGAGTGTGGTTCTGATGAGATGGATCCAAAAGGGAAATCTCGCCGTATGGATCATGCCCCATGAATGGAATTCCCGTATTAAACAACTCTTGTCTTAGTGTCCAACCGTTCTATTGGTCGTTGCTTAATATAGTGCAGGATACAGTATCATACCCAAAGACACTCACTACTGATCCCCTTGAGTAGAGATAGCAATTCTTGGGAATTCATTACCCAAAGAATCTGAATTTGGTGTGCTTGAATGACATTAATGAGCCGTGGAGGGGAGTCAATTCCACCAAAATTCTAAGCTATCCGCTCTCAAGAAGGAAAGGTGTTTATCACCAATCCGGGGTATATCAGTGGGCTATATCAAGTATACAAACCCTTGGCCTATTCGCCTTTTAGGATTATACTTGTCTTATGTGTGCTTTCTTACACCCAAAACATTGTGTTTGTCAAGTGCTTGCTGGATTACTCAAACATTATACACAAAATTCACAAATCTAGACACAAACAATCGACCTTAGATAACTCAGACTTTTCAACAAAACATCAAAAAACAATCTCAGTCCTCATTTTGAACTTAGACTTTGCATTGTTCATCTTAGTCCTCATTTTGAACCTAGACTTTGCATTAATCATTTTAGTCCTTCATCAACATTATCGTCTTAGTCCACATTTGACACTTTGGCTTTGACAACATCGTCATCTTACATTAGTCATTTCCCTTAGACATACGTCATTATCACTTTGAATTTAACAACATCATGACATCCACCACCTTGTCTTCCCTTCACCAACATATTGATAGGCTTGCTAGTAAATTTGAATACCAATTACTCTATAGAGGTCAATACCAACAAGCCTTAGACCTTAGGAGACAATTCCTCCAAACCGACAATCAATGTCCTTCGTACCAACAATCCATGAGTCTTAGTCCTCCGTCCATCTACCCTCACTACCAAAATTCAGCTAATACCATTCATGACATTAGTCCACAACAAACATCCATTACTCACCCTTATCCTAACTTTGACAAGGGAAACCAACTGTCCACTAGTCCATTCCATGTCTCCACGCCATATGCTAGTCCTTCACCTATTAATCCCATCCAAGTCTACATGCCTTATCAACTATCTACCAAATCATGTCATGTCCCCACATCATACCATATCGATCCGGCCCAAGTCTCCACGTCCTATTTTAGTCAACCTTACACCAATCCAGTCAAAGTCTCCATGTCATATCCTTGTCCTTCAATAGTTAATACAGTCCAAGACTACATGGCATTTCCGGTCGAAGTCCCCATGTCACATCCTAATCCAATCCAAGACTCCATGTCATATCCAGTCCAAGTCTCCACGTCATACCCTTGTCCTTCACATACTAGTCCAATGCAAGTACCCATGTCATATCCTAGTCCTTCACATACTAGTCTCGTCGAAGTCCCCACGTCTTCTACTAATCCTTTTCAAATCACCCCCTCACAAGCCACATCTAGTCATAAATTTTTTGTCATTACTCAAATTCAAATCCCATTTAATAAACTTGAGGATACATGTCAAAATGAAAGCCCAAAGCATGACCTTATAATGTCACCCTCATGTCAAGAACAAGGTAGTCCATCCCATGACCCTATCTTTCAGTCCTCCATGAAGTCCTTCAAGACAATCATGACATCCAAAACACACCTCTCCTTAACAACGACTCTATTTTCGACTGTATCATCCGCGACAACCCCATCTTTGACCAAGACCCCATCATTGACCAAGAAGTCCAAATCCATGACAACCCCATCTTCGACCAAGACCCTACCATTGACCAAGAAATGCAAGACGATCCACTCCTTGACCTTTACGCCATTCACGATCAAAAACTTTTCGACCTTATAAATGCCTCGATTAGTAAAACTTCCCATGATGAGACATTTGCCTCCATGGGACACATAGACGATATTCCTCTAGAACAAAAATCTTCCACTAGGGACATGCTTGCATATGATCAAGTTATATCTAAAATCATTGGACTCTATGACACTAAACTTAATGATGGCTTCGACATTGCCTTGGAAGCACCAACAGAATCATCTAAACCTGACATGTCACACGATCAGACCAAAGATATTACTCAGAAATATGTCCAGCATGAAAATCAAGTGAAGACACTTTATCAACTAGGGTCAACTATCTTTGTCAGAGCAGGCTTTCTTGCAGATGAAAATATTACAAGTGACAGTATCCACATACCTAATGATGGGTTAGCATCTTGCTTTCAAAACAACAAATACCCCATTGCAAATAGAATCTGTCAAAGCATGCAATATCAAGGAAAAGGACTGGGCATACATGAGAAAGGCATTCTGGAACCAATACAGTTTCAGGAAAATTATAGACATCAAGGTCTTGGCTATTCCTCAGTTAGTAAATCAAATGATGTCAGTGGTACCTCCTCGATACTAGGTGCAACCTTGTCAGATACAAACATCAAAATGGAGTCCATGAGAAATCCTTGTCATAAGATTGCTGCCAACACTCCCTCCATCTGCACCATAAATCATCATTTTCAACCTTCCCTTTCGAACCAACAAAAACAAAATTCATACAAATCAAAAGGTGAAAATCAAATATCAAAGGCCATTGAATTAGACAAAAAGAAAAGTGGACAAATGAAATTAAAATGAATCCCAAAGAGAAGTGGATCAAGCAAAGAAAATATGTCAAAAGAAAAAGTCAATCACAATGTGGAGCCACAATACAAGAGGACTCCCACATATAACAAATGTCCACCTCCTTAAAAATGGTCATCAAGCAAGGCATCTAAGGGTGTTGGTTCAAAACACCATCCCTCCAAAATCCGTCATCCACCATACCAAGTTTTTAAAATAAAAAGTGATTCGTCCAAACGTCCAAACAACCTTCACACATCTATCATCATCTGTCATAATCCTACATCTCACCTAAAGTCCAAATATCCCACGTCACACATCCGTCACATATTGGAAGCAACTCTTTACCACAAGGACTCTCATGGCACTCTATGACGATGTGTGTATTCTGATAAGGCCAACTCTAGTATCAGAAAGGACTGTGATGACATCAATCAATTGTATGAAAGTGCTTTGATCCTGACAAGACAACTCCTTCAACAAGGTCATTTTTGGCATATCATGGCACCAGTCTCTACATCAACACCATCAGTGGATTCAGAACAATTAGTGGTTATCTAAAGCATCCAGGCCATCTACAAAATCAGAAATACAAAAAAATTGAAAAATGTAAAAAATCGTCACCCTGATGAAAACCTGGCAAACAGGCATCTTGGTGACACCAAAAAAATAAAAAAGTCAAGAAAATAGTAAAGAGAAAAATTTCATCCAATGGTGAAAACCTAGCAAACAGGCACCCTGGATAAGTACGATGATGAAAACTTGGAAAACAGGTGTCATGTGTAAAATAAATCATCTATTTGGACTTTTACACTTGGGGGCAAGTCGTCTCATTTCCCATGCCTTCCTCATGACATTTGCGTCCATCTAATCCCTATCATTTCCATGCATTTTTTCCACCTACCTTGGTCTTGACATAAAACTAGCACACATAAATCATGTTTTGGGAAAACTTTTGACATGCCTATCATTTGGTCATACATGATTCATGAAACATCATTTCATTGACCGTCATAGTCTTATAGTCCTTATACGACATAGTCCTTGAAAATCATATAATTCTCTTAGTCTCATGTCTCTTGTCTTTTACTATGGCCACCCCCATCCTTTCATGCCTGACACCTATCTTGGCTTTCCCTTGTCAAATGGTCTAAGGATAATCATCATCCCATCTAGTCCTAACCAAGTCATTCCAAATGCAACGAGTCTAATCCATACAATCACATTATCCAAAAATTTTACTTGACTGCATTCCTAGCCCAGCTGTAGACCTCCATACTTTCGTCACATTATCGTCATCATCCTCACGTTGTTTCGGGATGTGTCCTTCCCATGTCAAACAACGTTGTCATCACCTGTCAATTGGTATTCAGCTTGACTAGGGGAACAATCATGTTTGTCCTTGGATTCTCATGTGTAGGAATCAGTCATATGCATTTGTCATGATCCTCTTAAACGTCAAAATCCAAAAAAAAATCATAAAATGACAAAAGGACAAAAACATCAAAAAAAGTCTTGAAAAAAGACAAAAACATGGCAAAAAGTCCTAAAAAAAGACAAAAACATCATAAAATGTCCTGAAGAAAGACCAAAAACATCATAAAATGTCCTGATGAAACACCTAAAAATCATAAAATGTCCTGAAGAAAAACACAAAAACATCCAAATCAATGTCAAAATCCTAAAAATGGAGTCAAAGCCAGTCATGTCAGTGAGTCCATGTCATTTTCAAACTATGTTGTCTCCACACATTTGCTATGTAGGCAAGGCCATCAGTCGATGAGTCACCGAGACATTAGGTCATTCCTTTTAGGTTGGTCCAAATAAAATCATGGCATTTGTCACAATCATCACATTGGTCAAATAAGTCAGATGTCGTCAAACTCAGACACAAGACATTCATTCGAAACATCAATGTCAAAATTGGTCAAAATCAGACAGCACAGTCCAACCAATCATACAGTCAACATCAGTCAACTTGCCAAAACATATTAGTCAAAACAATGTTAGTCTCGTCAATCTTTGATCCTCTTCAAGATGTGTCCTCAGATTTACACCTCGTCAAAATGTCCTTTGCCTTTTTCAGGATGTGTCCTTCCTGACAATAGGCCCCGTCAAACTGCCAACACCGTCAAATTGGAAAAGCTCTTAAATTGTCAAAACTGTCAAACCGACAAGAAATCGATCTTTGGCAAACAAACATTGGCAATACAACTAAATGGCTATTAATTTTTGTCTATTTTTGTCTTATCATTTTACTGTCTTTTCTTTGTGGTCATGTTACTAGCTACCTCGAGGATGTCCCATGAAGGATTTAGAGGTGTGATGACATCTCCTGGCTTATTTTATTTTCTTTGACTGCTGTCTGTGGATTGTCTTGACAAAAAGACAGGGGCAACATGACCCTTAGTATGAGTTAGGACATTCCTTGTTTGTCACTGTCTGTTTTTCAAGTGGATGACCTTGCACACCTTGGTCTATGTCATATCATGGTGTTTGTTGTCCATTTGTGTCATTTTTACCGCCCAATGATGATTAAGAGCAATAAATATTAAAGTCCTACTGTAAGTTTTGAAGGATTCTTTCATCTAGTCTTCATCTTCATCATCCATATCTTTTGCACTAACATTTTTTTTGTCTCTTCATATTCTAGTCTTCTCGTCCATTTCGAGAGCACACCCATGATCTTGGAACCCGTTTGTCCTCTCGAGGGGGCATAGCACTACCCTCCTCGTCATTCTTCCTAATCTTATTTTGCACTGGGCATATTTTTTGACTTATTTTCTTTGTCACAGTGCGACATGCTACATTATGACAAAGAGGGGCAAAATGTAGACACTTAAAAATGACCTAGGCCTGCAAGCTTCATTTATACCACTTTCGTCCTAGCATAATTATGACATTTAATTATGTTCTTGGTTCACATTCGACTATTGATTAAATAATTCATAATTATTTAATTAATTCATCTCTTTTATTCTTCATGATTATTAAATAAAAAAAATTTATTTATTTATTAAATATGTCATTAATTGTCTAAGTCTTCCTCTAATTAAATAAATTTCTAAATTTGTTTAATTATCTTTATTCATTAATTCTTCTTGATTTTTAAATAAATCAATTTCATTTATTTATTTAATATGTCACTAATTGTCATAATTAAATAAATCCATTAATTTATTTAATTCTTAATCATATCTTCTAAATTAAATAATTATCTTTAATTATTTAAATTGACAAAATTGATATTCCTCTCATTTTAAATAAATGAAATTATTTAAAATGTCATCACAATCTTAACTGACAGTTCATTTTGGTAAATAATCTAAAAAAGATTATTTATTTGTCTCACAAAATCCATATTTTGAGTTGATTTAATTCAAATTGGTAGCTTTCTTCCAAAAATCAAAAAAAGCAAGCAGGTTCTTGATTTTATCAAAATTGCTTTTTAGTCCATCTTTTATCTGATTTTTCAAATCTCACAAAGCAAGCTATCTTTATCTTCTTAATTTTGAAAATCATTATTTTTGAAATTAATTATCTCATTTTTTCTCCACTGCCGATATGATATTCTCATATGACATCTCAACCACTCACTTAAGGATTTTACCCTAACCCTGATTAGGGATTATCAAGTTAATTCTCATCCTTTGATTTTAGGTTTATGTCAAGAGTCGATCTCATCTGTCCACTGAAAATAGTGTTTTCTATAAAATGACAATTTTGTTCATAATTTTGGGACCACTTCGTTATTATAGGCATTATAGTCATTTATCATTTATAATCATTTATCATTTATTATAGGCATAGGCATAATTTTACTTAAATCCTTCAAAACTTGCATAGGACAATGGCATAGTCATAATGCTCACACACTCAATCTAAGGTCATCAATCATACGCTGCAAATTAGAAGTTGCTATGGAGGTGAATCAACGAAGCTTCAACGAGGAATCTGGTATAATCATTCTTGTTTAGTTTTCATTGCGCTTCATAACTTCTTTGGGTTTTATTATTGTGCTTTCAATTCATTGAATCTAATCCCTAAAAATAACCCTTAGTTACAGTTAAGGCTTTTCTTTTGGGATGAGAGGGAGATCATTCTTGACATAGCTAGTTGTTAGAAGTGTATATAGGAGGATGTTCTACAAGAATATGTTATGCAGAGTTTCTCTCTTTGGTCTTGGTTTTCTTCGTGGATGTTTGTTCTCACATTACATTGGTTTGAGGTTTGGTTGGAGCTATGGTGTTCACTTGCTTATGATCATGTGTTTTCACTCATGTTCGTGGGTGATGACATGGAGGTTCTTAATTATTTTCCATTGTTGTGTATGGAGAACTTGGAAGAACTGTGAAGACTTGTGATGAGAGAAATGTTTCTTGTAACAATTTGTTGCAGGTTGTGCATATCATTGTGGATATTTTCTTGGTACTATGTGGTTACACTTTCTATGTGTTGTTATTGGTAGACTTGCTATGTCTTTGATCTTTTAGATTTGGAATTACTCGGGCAGTGGGAGTTCCTGTATGTGTTTTGTCTTCTTCGACTGATTGACACTTGGAGCTTGCATTTGCTGTTAATAGGTTGGTTTTGGAGTGGCATGAGTTTACTAATGTTGATACCTTTGAGGTATGTGAGATTGGATGGAATAGCATGAGTTGTGGGTGCTATTTTTAGTTGCGTGGGTTTATCAGTTGGATGGAAGCAGTCAATCTGATTGTTGTTCTAGCTGGTGTTTTTGTCTTGTTTCTAGAGAATGACTTCACTGTTGTGTTTTGTTTGAGGCTTTGAATTTGATATTACTTTTGTATAGCATTTGAGCACAATGAAGTGGTAGTTGTATCTTGTTGATGATATCACTAGGATCTTCTGCTTGTGTTTGTTGGACTGGTGCTTATTCACCTTGGCTTGTATCTTTCTTCCATAGGTGGCATGTTGGAAGATGACAAGGTTTGTTGCCTGAATGGTGGACATCTTGGATTTTGGTGCAAAATTATTGATGGAGCATGAGAGCATGTTTGAGGTCTATATGGTTTCCTAGAAGGCTATGATCAGTTGCATTTCAGTTGCTTTGTTGGATAGTGAGTTGCAGTTGGATGCCTGGTCTTTGTTGCAGATTGTCCAATGGATTGTTATTTGTGGAATCTTGTTGATTGGGCATCTTGAGTATTGTAGGGTCTGAACTAGTGGAGCTAGTGTTATCTTAGTTTCTGGTTGCTTTGGAGGTGCCTATGTGATCTTCATCAAGTGGGAGATTGTTGGAATAGTGTTCCTCAATCTCACAGGCTGAAACCTCTAAGTAAGCATGGTCACTATGACTCTTGAGATGTCTGGCCGATCTGCTAGTTAATCCTGAACTATCGCTGTGACCTCTGGAATGTCTTAGTGATTGATATAACCTGAATCTTTGGCATAACCTTGGATAGTCAGAATGGTGTTTCCGCGACAATAGAAATTCTGGCCGATATCGGCATGACCCTTGGTCTGTTTGGCTAATGTAGTAATCGGTATGACTTGTTCCTATCAGAATGTGTCCTAGCGATGGAAGATGTCTGGCCGATAGGATATTCTTATTGTATGTCAGGGAGACTCTTGGCGAGGGATGCCATCGGTGTGACTTATTGTGTTCGGTGTGACCCTCTGCCGAGAGTTTTCGTCTGGCTGACGAGTCTGCTTTTGGTGTGAGTTGGGACTTCAGTGAAACCTTTCTCCAATGTATATTGTCTTGCCGATAAGATGTGAGTTGGTGCCCCTGTTGATTGTCGATGTGACTCTGGCCGATGATCTGTATCAGGGTGACTCAAGGTAAAAGACAGATAAGAGAAACATGAAGACTCGATAAGAACTCTTGGCGAAAGATGATTGTCTCGCCGATGGTATGGTTGTTGTCGGTATGACTCCTAGTGAAGGATGGTCTCGGGGTGAGTTGAAACCTGTGGGGTGACTCTTAGCGATAGCCTAAGTCTTGCCAACGGATGTTCATATCAGTATGAATTGAGGGCTCGTTATGACTCATAGTGACTAGTGATTGTCTGGGCGATGGGTCTACTGAGGATATCGGTGAAAGGTCTTGACAATCTTTCTGATAGAGTAAGTCTTGCTGATAGGTGTATTGGACATCGATATGACTTGTGAACTCATTATGATCTCTTGCTGATAGCCATGACCCTTGCCGATAGCGATGGATATATAATCGGTCTTGTGGCATCAGGGAGACACGGTTAGTGTCTCACTGACATGCGAATACATTTTGAACACTTTTTATTGATTAGAAGACTGTCCTATGTGGTGTGACTTGGACCTATCAGAGAAGGAAAAATGTGAACCATTTGTTGTTGTGATTTGACAGTTGAAAATGAACCGATACACAGAGGCAGTGAAGAATGAATGTATACATGTATGCATTGGATGTTAAAAACATAGAGAGAGGAAGAGAGTGATAGAGAGAGCACCGAGAGGCTGGCTAAAAGGCCAAGGCCATGAGGCCAAAGCTAACAGAGAAAGAGAAGTGAGAGGTAGAGCTATAATGCTAAAATCTCTCTTGATCATGGATCATAGTTAATCTCTCTCATGTTGATCTGCACTGTATATTGTGTGAGAATATTGCAACAGTGCAAAGATTGTATGGTCTAATGGATTGATCAGGAAATGTAAAGGGGAGAGTTTGCTACTAGGATTTTTTCCAGAATGAACAAGATGTAATCTCTGAAAAGGCTATGAGCCTGAAATTGTATTGTAATCTTTTGTTGTTGAATAATACAATGGCTCGAACTTTGGAGGGTGGGGTTTTTTACCCGAAAGGATTTTCCCCATGTAAATCTATGTGTTTTTATTTTTTGTCTTATCTTTCATCTATGTTGGTTATGTTTCTAGAATCTGTTATTGCTTGTTGTTGAATTCACATGTGCTTCTCTCAGAAAGATTAATGTGGGAAATGAACTGTGTTTGTTTCCATTTTAGGACATAGTTGTATGTGTCTTTGAGGCAATCTAATCAAAATTAAAGTTACCAAAGGCACTACTATTCTTGGAGGTTTCTCTGAGATGCCCTAAATTTCCCTTACATGTATAATATCAAAACCCTAGATCTCATTGAGCATTTATAAAAGTTATTTACAGATTTATGTGCTTCATACCCATTTGAAATAGAATTGATTTCATAAGCATTTGAGTTTGAAATGAAGTTAAAATGGCTACCCCAACCATTGTTAATATTACTGAGAGACCTAGACAAAAATTCAAAAGGTATCAAATGAAAATATTTGAAAATGACCCTAACAGTGCTTTTTCAAAGATTCCATATAGAATTTTACCTACATAGGATACTAGTGTTGCAAGTATGAGCAAGTTTGGTAGTGTTGTTATTAATGTTGTCATTGATGTCAACACAATTTAGTATGTTGAAGATTGTGCATGTATAGTTGAGATATTGTTAAGATGTTGTGAGTAGATAGATCTATCTTTATGATGTTGTAGATGTGATGAAATGATGGGTTTCCAAGTTCTTTTGAGAAAATTAATAAAGAGAGAAGTCAAAGTTATGTAAGTGTTCATAATGTGCTCCAGTGTGTGCTCTATGTTTCTCCTATTTTGATCCTATGCTTGTGCAGATCTAATGGGTTGTTGTTGATGATCTAATGGTGATATCTAATGATTTATAGCTTCTGGTTCAATGGAATGTGAAATTTGTGTTCACCGATGTGTGAACTGTTTTGGCAGAGTTGGCTTTTTGTGGACTGGGAGAAATGTTTCTGCTCCATAGTCCTCCACTTTTTTTTTCATGTCTTGAAATTCTAGAATATGTTGTGTAATGGTTTTCTATGGGTTCTGGAAAAGTTTTTTGTGGTTTGGTGATCCATAAGTTGAGTTTCAGAGTTACTGTATGTGTTTGCACAGTCTGGATGGACTGATGAAAATAATTTTGTGTTCAAAAGTTGTTACACTTGCTATGGATGGATCTGAAGGAACCTGAGATGTGTTCTCATGTATGATGAAGCATCTTACATCATTTATGTGTTATCTTCTTGCTAGAAAGTGTGTACTTCAATGTTCATTTGTGTTTTCATTAGGTTTGGTTGACTTGGTGTTTACACTTCATATGAAGAATTAAAATTTAATTAAGGAAGTGTGTGGTTGATCTAAGATATTATTTTTGGTCTTGGTTAAGTATGTAATTGGTCCACTCTCATTCCTTTCCACCGTAGGAATGTTGAGTTGCTGACCTAATTTGAATTTATGAAATGAAGCTTATGTGGCTGACCTTGGTGAAAGTTTCTAAGGTTTAAAATGGTATAAATGAAAATTGAGATGCAAAGATTTGGATGATGCAAAGTAATGAAGTAAGCCACAAGTGAAGAGAAGAAGTGTGCAAAAGTAAGTTGAGGTAGTAGTACTTTATTGTGTTAGATTCTTGAAGGTAATGAGTTGAGGGTTTCTACAATCTTCTGATCAAGGCTACGGATGTGTGTAAATTTCTATGGTGGATTTTTTGTTTCCTTTTGTATCAATAGGAAGTGAGCCTCCCTATTGGAAAATGAGTCCTTTCTATAGGTAGTGAGCCTTTGTATCTAGACAGTGAGTCCTCTTCTGGGCAGTATGCCCTTGGAAATGAGCCTTTGTATTTAGTTTTTGTATCTCTTTATATTGTGACTTAAACCTCACTGTGGTTTTTCCCTCATTGGGTTCTCCATGTAAAATTTGGCATTCTTTGTGTTGATTTTTCTTTTTGTTATTTGCATTTCATGTTCATACTTAATAAGAAAATAATGTGGTTGTGATGTTAATAAGTGTTGAAGTTTTGGGTTTAAATTTGGTGACAAGTGATTCACCCCCCCTCTCAGTTGTCCTGCACCTTTTAACAATTGGTATCATAGATTTGGTTCCTTGGTGTAGAGCTTAACCACTTAAGGAAGATTCGATGGCACATAAGTTGGCGATCCCTATGTTTTGATGGATTTGATTACAATGACTGGAAAGTGAAAATGAGAGGATACATTATTTCTCTTTGTTACAAGACCTACAAGGCTATTGAGATGAAGTATGTTGCTCTGACGGGTGGTCGTACTACAACATATGAGGTTTCTACTTATGAGGAGAATGAGAAGGCGAGGTATTTTATTTTTAGTGCTCTATATAAAATTGAGAAAACTAAGGTTCTTTCTCTGGGCACTACTCAAGAAGTTTGGAAGAATTTAGAAGATCTTTATGAAGGAATGATAGAGTGAAATTGCCAAAGAAGCTGACAAAAAAATGCAAATATGAGAATTTGAAAATGGAAGAAGGTGAACATTTTGCAAGCTATTTACAAAGGGTTGAACTTGCAACAAATGATGTTAGGAATCAAGGGGGGAATATAACTAATGAAGATATAATTGAGAAGACCCTAATATCCCTACCTAAGTGTTACAATAATAAGATCTTAGTTATTGAAGAAATGTATGATCCTAAGAAATACACTAAAGAAGAGCTATTTGGCACCTTGACAACATTTGAGATGAGAAAATTTGGAAAGAAAGAGGAAAAGACAGAAACTACATTTAAAGCAACAAATATTGAGGATGATCCAGATAGTGATGGTTTTGATGAGTTGGAAGAGAATTTTACTAGGAAGTTGAAGAAAGGTACTAGTAAGTATAAAGGTATGTTTCCCTTTAAATGTTTTAGTTGTGGTAATATTGGTCATTATGCTTCAAGATTTCTAAATAGAGTTGTACATAAGAAGAAAAAGGATCATAAAGATAAGGATAGAGAGGATAAGAAATATAAGAAGTTGTATTATGTTAAAGAAGAAGCTGAAATCTCTAATGATGAATCTAATTATGAGGGTGATGATAGTGAATTCTTGTTCTTGGCTTTGAAGAATAAATATGTGTTTGCTAACCTTGAAAAATGTGCAAGAAAGAATGTTCTAGAGAATAAAAAGAATGAGATGGAAGGTACTTTGTTCATCACCTTTCATGCTAGATAGGATGAAAACTACTGAATGATTGATAGTGGATGCTCTAATCACATGACTAGAGATAAGAGTAATTTTACTAAACTTGAAAAAGTATGATGGTGGTTTGGTCATGTTTGGTGATGATTCAAGAGTGAAGATTGTTGGGAAAGGTACAATTAGTTTTGATGGAATACACAAAATTGATAATGTATATTATGTAAAGGGTTTAAGGCATAACCTTTTGAGTGTTGGACAAATGTGTAGCAATGATTTTAAAATTTTGTTTCAGAATAATACCTATGAAATAAAAAAAGGATCCAGAGATATGGTTGTTGTAGGAAGGAGAACTCGTGGAAATATCTATCAGCTTAAGGGTGTTGATGGTAAGTTCCTTGTATCTCAAGTCAATGAAAGTTGGTTGTAGCACCAAAGAATGAGACATGTAAACTTTGATAATCTGGTCAGGATTAGTTCAAGAGATGTTGTCTAAGGTCTACCTAGAATCAAAAATCCTATTAATACTATTTGCAGAAGTTGTTAGTTAGGGAAATAGACAAGATGCATTTTTAAGGGAAAAGAGAAATCTACTACTTGAATGTTGGAATTAATTCATATTGATCTTTATGGTCTGACTAGAATAGGAAGCCTGGATGGTGAAAGGTATTTCATGCTCCTTATTGATGATTATTCTCGAATGACATGGGTTTATTTTCTTAGAGAGAATACTTGGGCTCTAGATCAGTTTAAAGTGTTCATAGCAAGAGTGGCAAATGAAGTGAATCTGAGAATCAAATTTTTGAGATCTAATAGAGCTGGAGAATTCACTTCTAATGAATTTAATAAATTTTGTGAAGAGCATGGCATAAAAAGATAGTTTTCTCCTCTAAGAACACCTCAGTAGAATGGAGTAGTTGAGGGGAAAGATTGGATGGTATAGGAAGCTACAAGAACCATGATGAAAGAATCAAATATATCATATGTGTACTAGAGATAGGAAATACACACTATTGTTTATGTTCTTAATAGAGTTCAGATTAGAGGAAACAACACAAAGACTCCTTTTGATTTATGGACTAGTAAGATTCCTACTATGAAGTACTTTAAGGTATTTGGAAGAAAATGTTATATAGAAAGAGATGATGAAAATCTTGGGAAGTTTGATGCTAGATATGATGAAGGAATTTTTCGTGGGTACTCTACTACTAGCAAAGCATATAGATTATTCAATAAAAGATTGAGGAAGATTGTTGAGAGTGATAATTTAAAAGTTGATGAGGACATGCACAGACCTATTGAGATAAGTGAAGTTGAACCCGATGATCCTATTTTTGGACAAGTACCTAAAGAGAATAAGGAGAAGGAAGAAGAAAAAGAAATACTAAAACCTACTATTAAGACTCCTAGAAGTATGTGCAAAAGAATCATCTGTAGGAATAGACAATTGGAGATAAGAGTGAAAGTGTGAGGACTAGAAGTAAAGTGGCAGCTGAGGTAAATCTATGTTTACTTTCTAAAATTAAACCTAAGTCTGTATGTGAAGCATGCGAAGATGAGAGCTAGGTTAGAGCTATGAAAGAAGAGTTGCAACAAATAGAAAAGAATTATACATGGGAATTAGTTCCTAGACCTATGAATAAGAATGTAATTGGTTCAAAATGGTTGTTCAGGAATAAGTTGAATGAAAATGGTGAAGTTATAAAAAACAAAGAAAGACTTGTATGCAAGAGATACTCACAAGTTGAAGGCATAGACTTTGAAGAGACATTTTCCCCTGTGGCTAGAATGGAAGCTATTAGGATGTTTTTGACATTTTTTTCCCACAAGGATTTCAAGGTATATCAGATGGATGTCAAGTCAACATTCTTGAATGGTGAATTGGAGGAAGAAGTGTACATGGAACAACCTGAAGGATTCTAATTATTAGACAAACTAGATATGGTCTGTAAGTTGAAGAAGGCATTGAATGGACTGAAGCAAGCTCCCAGAGCTCGGTATGTAAGATTGGATAGATACTTGACACAACAAGGATTCAACAAAGGCTTTGTTGACAACAATCTATACTTCAAAGTGCAAGGTAACAAAATGTTGATAGTGGTAGTATATGTTGATGATATCATCTTTGGAGGAAATGAAGGTATGTGTAAAATATTTGCAGAAGAAATGAAAAAAGAATTTGAAATGTCCATGATTGGCACAAGCTAAATTTCTTTCTTGGTCTTCAAGTAAATCAAATTGATAAAGGGATATTCATTTCACAATCAAAATATGTGAAAGAGTTGTTGAAGAAGTTTGGAATGGATGAATCCAAACCAATTAGTACTCATATGGTAACTGAATGTAAGCTGAGTAAAGATGATGAATCTACTAAAGCTGATTAGAGAAAATGCGGATCTATGATTGGTGGGTTGTTGTATCTTACTTCGACTAGACTAGATATTATGCCTGTAGTATGCTTAGTTGCCACATTTCAAGTAGATCCTAAAGAGGCACATGTTATAGTTGTAAAGAGGATATTCAAATATCTTAAAGGTACACTAGATTATGGCTTATGGTTTCCTAAGGATGTTCATTTCAGCTAGAGTGCTTATACCAATGCAGATTGGGTTGGTTGTGTGGATGACTGGAAGAGTACCAATGGAACTTCTTTCTTTCTTGGTGGAAGATTAGTCTCTTGGTTGAGTAAGAAACAAGACTCGGTTTCTTTATCCACTGTAGAAGTAGAATATATTGTTGTAGCATCTTGTTGCACACATGCTTGTGGATGAAGCAAACTCTAAAAGATATTGGAGTGATATGTGATTAGCCTATTCCTATTTTCTATGACAACAAAAGTGCTATAAAAATTTCAAATAATCTGATGATGCATTCAATAAAAAAATACATATCTATCATATATCATTTCCTGAGAGAGAAAGTGTTGGAGAATGAAGTAAGGCTGGAGTATGTGTCAAGAAAGGAACAAATTGTAGATATATTTACTAAGGCTCTTCTGAAGGATAATTTTGAGTATCTTAGGTAGAGGTTGGGGGTAATTGGCCCTACAAACTAGGTGCACATGGAGGCGCATCAGTCCAGTGAATTCACAAATTATTTTTCATTTATCTGGACTAATAAATGAGTCTACTTCGCAGGGGGAGTAGAAAGTTTTTTTCATTATTGTAGTATGAGTTGAATGGGTGTACTCGTAAGGGGGAGTAATCATAGTTTTTGATCTTTTCCATTGATATCAAAGGGGGAGAGAAAGACATGTGAAAAATAGTAAGAAAAGGAAGAAAAATAATTCTCCTAAAATATTGTGTAGGTTGTTGTATTTGATTGTTTTTCACATCATGTGTTGTCATCAATGACAAAGGGGGAGATTGTTGCAAGTATGAGCAAGTTTGGTGGTGTTGTCAATAATGATGTCACTGATGTCAACACAGTTCAGTATGTTGTAGACTGTGCATGTATAGTTGAGATACTATTGAGATGTTGTGAGTACATGGAGCTATCTTTATGATGTTGCAGATGCACTAAAATGATGGGTTTCCAAGTGCTTTTGAGAAAACTAATAAAGAGAGAAGTCAAAGTTATGTAAGTGTTTAGAATGTGCTCTGGTATGTGTTCCACATTTCTCCTTTGTTGACCCTATGCTTGTGTAGATCTAATGGGTTTTTGTTGATGATCTGATGGTGATATCTACTAATTTGCATCTTTTGGTCTAATGAAATGTGAAATTTGTGTTCATCAGTGTGTGAACTGTTCTGGCAAGGTTGGATTTTTGTGGACTGCGAGAAATGTTTTTTCTCCGCAGTCCTCTATTGTTTTCTTTCATGTCTTATGGATCTGGAATATTCCATGTAATGGTTTTCTCTGGGTTTTGGCAAAAAAATTTGTGGTTTGGTGATCTGGAAGTTGAGTTTTAGAGTTATTGTATGTGTTTGCACAACCTAGATGGACTGATGAAAGGAGGTTCTATGTTTTAAAGTTGTTACACTTACCATGGATGTATCTAAAGGAACCTGAGATGTGTTATTGTGCATGATGAAGCATCTTACGCCATTTGTGTTTTATCTTCTTACTAGAAAGTGTGTACTTCAATGTTCATTTGTGTTTTCATTAGGTTTGGCCGACCTGGTGTTTACACTTGATATGAAGAATTAAAATTTAATTAATGAAGCATGTGGTTGATCAAAGATATTATTTTTGGTTTTGGTTAAGTGTGTAATTTTTCCACTCTCATTCCTTTCCACCATGAGAATGTTGAGTTGTTGACCTAATTTGAATTTATGAAATCAAGCTTATTTGGTCGACCTTGGAGAAAGTTTCTAAGGTTGAAGATGGTATAAATGCAGATCGAGATGTGAAGATTTGGATGATGCAAAGTAATAAAGTAAGCCACAAGTGAAGAGTAGAAGTGTGTGAAAGTAAGTTGAGGTAGCAATACTTCATTGTGTTAGAAATTCATGAAGGCAGTGAGTTGAAGGTTTCTACAATCTTCTGGTCAAGGTTGCAGATGTGTGTAAATTGTTGTGGTGGATCTTTTTTTTTCTTTTATATCAGTAAGTAGTGAGCCTCCTTGTTGGACAATGACTCCTTTCTATAGGCAGTGAGCCTTTGTATTAGGACAATGAGTCCTCTTCTAGGGAGTGAACCCTTGGTAGTGAGCCTTTGTATTCAGTTTTTCTATCTCTTTATATTTTTGAGTTAATCCTCACCTTGGTTTTTCCCTCATTGGGTTTTCCACATAAAATATAGTGTTCTTTGTGCTGATTTTTCTTTTTGTTATCTAAATTTCATGTTCATAGTTAATAATAGAGCAATGTGGTTGTGAAGTTAATAAGTGTTGAAGTTTTGGGTTTAAATTTGGTGACAACTGCTTCAACCCCCCTCTTAGTTGTCTTGTGCCTTTTAACAATTTGGGCATACATACATGGGAATTTGGAAGAGTATAATTACCATAAAATTTAAGATCTATGGTATGATGATTTGACTAGAGATGTTTTCTTGGTGAAACCTGAATACATTAACCTATTGAAGAAAAAGCCACTACTATAGAGGAAAATCTTCCTCTGATTACAAATTTACCATTTTTTAAAGAATTTTTGGAAGAATTAAATGTTCATACTACATAAGAAACTCCATTATTTTATGTTATAGAGAATTTGGTTTCCTCACCCCCACGGTTGGAAAAAACACATTATTCCTTGAAAAATTCTTCTACTTTGGAAGACATTGACAAGACCACTAGTGCTAATGAAAACCAGAGTGTAGAAAAAGAACAATAAAAGGATAAGAATGATGCAGATGGTACTAAGGACCACCATGAAAAACAAAATGAAGAAACTAGAAATGACAATAAAGATAATAAAAATGAGAATGGAGAAGGAAAAGAAGGAGAAAAATAATGGGATGACAATAAGAAAGATGATGAGGATAAGAAAGAGGATGAAGACAAATACAAGCAAAAGGAAAATCCCTTAGGTGAAGAGGAAAAATAAGATAATGAATAAGAGTTCAAGGTTGCAAAGAATGAAGAAGATACATAAAAGACCATCGAGAAAATAAGCCATCTAGAGAATCCTTTGGTAATACACTCAAGGGTATTTTGTCCAAATAGATTAGGTTCCAACCGATAATTCCACCCTAGATGTTATAGCTGCCAATTTACCAAGGTAGTGTGAATCTTGAAAAGATCTCACAAATTCAAAAGGTAGAGCTCAAAGACATCTTTCATGCCTCTGGTAGAAAATAAATAATAGAGACACATAAAAATGGGATAGAACTGATAAATGAAATCATCAAGTCTCTACAAGATGCTACTCCCGTTGTCACAATTGAAAATTCTCTAACTCTTGTTGAAAATCTAAAGCTTCTAGTTGACTCCCTCAAGAAGTATGGCTCTAGTCTGAAGGAGTAGACTAAAATAGATGTGGAATCAACATTTACTTAGAAGAGACTACTTGATTTTCAAGATAGATTGCATTTTCACATGGGAAAGTGGAAAAATGTCTAAAGGAAGTGTAGGAATGTGAAGATGAGGCAAACAAAAGTTTTTGTATTGCATGAGGTGGCCAGATCCCACTCAAGGCATTAAGGACTTAATGGACTCTATTGAGTCACAAATATCTAATGTCTCTGGTACCTTTGACCCAGCGTAGGATAGAGATCATACCTCTTGGACTGCCATTATAGATCTACAAAAAAAAATCACTTTACAAAGGTAGAACGAAGATATTATAAGGTGGTTTGGACAACTTGGAGACTTGGTGAAGACAAAGAATATACCACTATCAAGTGTCCTAGTTGATTTAGTGAAGCTCACAAAGATAAATCCAAATCCAAGTACACTGAAAGAGGGAGAGGAGAACATAGTAGAATTGGAATCAATGTACAAGTCATTTGTAGTAGGAAAAAAGACTTGGAAGAAAGGGAAGTATTCTTGGAAAGCAATTCTTGAGGATATTGAAGGTACCTCCTCCTCTGGTTAAACATGTTTTCACCTATATATTTTTTTCTTGTTTCAGTTGCTTTTCAGATTTTTCATTCTACATACAAGTGGATCAAATTTTTGGGTTGACTCCCTAAGGGGGAGTCAATACATTTCACTCAATTATTTATCTATACTTATGCATCAAAGTTTGGAGCTTACATGTGTGCTACAGGCACCCTTTGTCCTTGATGTCTAAGGGGGAGAAGTTAAATGAAGGTGGAGATGGTGTTTTGAGATGGTATTCATGGAGAGATTAATTTGTCACATGTTGACATCAATGAAAAAGGGGGAGATTGTTGAAAGAATGAAGAAGGAAACCTTTTAATGTGTTTTCATTGATGCCAACATTAATTTTTGATAGTTTCTCTAATCTAATGAATAGAATGGAGATATCTTAATTCAGTATTTTGGTCTACAATTGCTCATGTAATAAGATATTCTTATGAGGTGATAATATGTTACTCCTAACTACTATGTGCATCTTATTCAAGATTTCAACTATTTTGGATGTACAGTTTGAAAGTTATAAGTGATAGTAGTTCAACATTTAGTTTTGGCTTTAGATAGTGTAAATGGGTATGAGTAATTTCTAGTTCGCATTCCTCTGGTGATTGGGATTAGACTTTACAATTTTGGGAGATTTATTATAGGTGTTTTTACATAATACATTCCATGTGGTGCATGTTTATGTGATCAAATGGATCATTGGTGATTGATTAGCTGGCATATTTTGTGATTAGGTCTAATTCTTGGCCAACCTAATGCTTGATATATATTGTGGAGATTAAATATGTATTGTGAATGTTAATAAGATCTATTTTAGATCCATGATAACCTATATTGAGTGTTGCATGTTAAATTTGAGCGTGAAGATGTTTTTGATTTAAGTATGGAGCCGACAAGGAAATTTTGATGTAATTTTGTGCTACATCTAATTAGGCTAACCTAATTGATGTATGCATATACATTGTGTATATATGTAAGAAATTTTTGAGATTGTAGCAGAGAGATGAGATGTGATATGGTAAAAACATGCAAATTTTTATGTCTGTGATTTGAATATCAATAGATATATTGTTAATGTTAAACGATTATAAAGCAGAGTAGTGTTTTATGTTTTGTATCTGATATAATGTATAGAGACAACATTCAGAGCTTCAAAGGAAATGAATTCAACACAAGGAACGTTCATTTTTCATCAGTTCACATCTTGGTTGTGTGGCCATTTTTGTTTTGTATCTACCTTTTTGTTTCTATGAGCCCTATTGGATAGTGTGTCTTGGTAGTGAGCCTCTATAATAATTTATAACTAGTTATAATATATTGTGAGCTAATCCTCACTGTGGTTTTTCCCTTTTTTGGTTTTCCATGTAAAAATATGAGTGTTCATTATTTCATTGATTGTTTCAATTAGATATGTTTTTTTAATTGTAAGGATTATTTTCAAATCATTTAAAGGAATATTGATTCACCCCCTCTTAGTATTCTGGTTGTTCAATAATGTAGGGTAGTCTAAATAGAAAAAATCATTTTGTGTGATGATTACAAATATTTCTAATTTTTTAGGTCCAAAATGAATCTATAAATGTAACATATATCATCTAAAACATAGTGAAAATTTATTGAGTTATAAAACCCTAATGATCACATTAACTAAGGTATGCTTTTATTCATCTTTATCCTCTTCAAATCCTCACTTGCAACATAAAAATCCATTATGGTAGCATGTTCCTCAAGCTAAGATAAACCAAATATGGTGCAGTGGCATCCTTAGACAATACATGATGGCCAGAATCACTGTAATTATTTAAGGCATTTCAAATAATTTATGTTTCTTCCTTGGTTACATGCCAATTTGCTTAAATAATGATTCTTAGTATCCAAAGGATTTAATTTGGTAGTTGGTAGGAATTTTTGATACATTATTAAAAAAATTAGTCATCCCATGGGTAGGTGGGAGCATCAAACTTCAAATGATCGAGTTTCAACATTTGGCATTCTAGGGAAATACAAAGACCAAAATTCTAAAAAGGAAATATTTTATTATGTCAATATTGGGGAGTTGGGGGTTATAGGGAAGTAATTATGAGAAAGGGAACTGGTATGAGGGAAATTTGACAAGGGAACCCTAAAAAGGAAAGGTATTTTGGGATGTTGGTATTAGAGGTTCAAGATAGCACTTGACATGGTAGTAGGTTTAAAAGGTAATGATACAAATATGACTCCAATAGGTTATATAATGTGCTTGAAAGAAATTTGGAGTTTTGATGATTCAAAAAATGGGTACTTGATCAAGGATGGCTAAGGAAGTTCAAAAGTTCTACTTTGAAGTTTTTGTAGAATAACTAGTGGAGTTCAGTTAGACTTTTAAGGTTGAAAAAAATGGATACCCAATTAAGGATGGATAAGGAAGTATGAAAGTATAAAATTGATACAAAGGATTTAGATTTTTTAAAGGATTTAGAGCTCCAAGAATTAGGAATAACTTATACAAATTCAAAAGGAATTGTATTAGGGGCATAGAAAACTTTGGAACTTTAAAACTTGCAAAGATTCTTAGAGTGGAAAGATGATATTTCAAGAAAGGCATTCCAAGGATGAGAAGTCTAACAAGGATGTTGGGATGAAAAAATATAAAACTTTAAAACACTTAGATGAAATTTGATAAAGACTTAAGTGGGTTGTCAATATTGGTAAGGAAGCTATGAAGATATGAGAAACACTAAAAGTTTGAAAGGTCAAAAAGCTTAAGAAAAAGGAAATCACCAAAATAGACCAATAATTAGACATTTTTATCATTTCTTTCATGTTTTGGCATGTAGGGGACCCATTTGGGATATCTCAAATTTATAAAGAATAATGGGTCGATTGTGTAAGATGGAATTCATAAACTCATAATAATTTTTGATAGATGTCTACATGATGGAATGGAAGGGTTCATATGGTGTAAAATAACAAGAGTTTCATTTTTTCTTTTATATATGTATGTTGCAAATATGAAGGTGTTGTCATTGATGTCAAATGGTTTTTGTTGTCATTGATGTCCTGAAATTTGGTTATTATGTCAAGGATATTAAGAAAATTATAATAAACAAGGTTGTAGGTATTATGTGAATGCTCTGATGTATGCTTCGGGTGGTGCTCCATATTGCTTCTATGCTTGTGTTTTTTATACATAGTGATCATGGTTGTTGGTAGTTGTATCCTAAATTTAGGCTTCTAGATCATTGTAGAGTGTGAAATATCTTCATTAGTACGTGATTGTGCATTTTGGTGTGTCTGGCTAAGGTCCAAGAGAAATTTAGTTGCTTCAGATTTATCTGTATTTTAGTTTTAGTACTTGTGGTTCTGAGAGCAAGTTGGTGAGGTCATGTTCAAGTGAAATGTGTTGTTTGGAAAGATTGGATCATGCTAAGGATGCATGTCCTTAATTGTTTTGTGTGTTTCACACTAGTGTTGGCCAACCGTGTGTTAAACACTACTCACAAAGTTCATGGAAGCACATTGAGGTCCATTGGGAATTATTTAGGTCCTCATTAAGTATATGTTTGGGTCACCCTCACTATAATTCCACCGTAGAATGTTTTGGTGCTGACCTAATTTGAATTTGTAAATTCAAATGGTGTGTGGCCAACCTTGGATGGGTTTCAAGGTTGAAGATGGTATAAGTATGAGTTGAGATGTTGATGAAAGGAAAGATAGATGAAAAGAGATATGTGATATAGATGCGAGATAGTGTGTTTGATGTGAGTTTGAGTAGATCAGTGCAAATTTCATGTTAGGGTTTTGAAGGTAGTGAACTGAAGGCATCTGACATCTTTTCATGTGAGTTTGCAAGTGTGTGAGTGAATTATGGTGGAAATATTTATTACATTGAGATAATTTTATCTTTGTAACAATTCTATTCTATCTTCTTTGTAATTGTGTGGCAATGAGCCCTTTTATTAGTGAGCCCTTGTTGGACAATTAATCCTATTTTTGACAAGTAAGAAATGTCTTAGCAGTGTGCCTTCTGACAGTGACCCTTTATATTCAGTTTTAAAATTCTTTATATTGTGAGCTGATCCTCACCATGGTTTTCCCTCATATTTTTTTCCATGTAAATCTGGTGTTATTGTGTGTAAGCTCTTACCTCTTTCAATTTCTACTTCTTCACTTAATGATTAATCACGTTAGTAGAATAAGTGGTTTATGAATGGTTGTTGATCTAACATCTAGCGAAAGTTTCTTAAAGGTTAAATGTTTCATGACTAATACACCCCCCTCTCAGTTGCCTTGTTCAACAATTCATATCAAAGCTTGGTTCCTTGGAGAAGAGTTTAACCACTTAATGAAGGTTCAGGATGGAAAACAAGATAGTTATTGAGTGTCCTAGGTTCAATGGCACTAACTACACTTTTTGAAAGGAAAAGATGGAAGGATATTTGGAATACTATGGATATGATGTTGAGAAAGCTTATAAGACTCCATACATGGCTCTGGCTAATGGTCCATGTACTGTTGATGAGATCAAGGTGCATGAAGCAAACTATAAGGAAAAATTTATTCTGAAGAATAGTCTTTCACAATCTGAATTAATTAAAGTTGTAAATTTGAAGACTGCTAAAGAGTTATGGGATGCATTGAAAAAGATCCATGAAGGATATGAAAAGGTTAAAGAAGAAAATTTGTAGAATTTGGAGGCACAATTCAAGATCTTGTGAATGTATGAAGATGAGAACATTAAATCCTATGTACAAAGAGTGGATGAGCTGGTAGGTGGAATGCGAGAACTTGGTGCAATAGTGGATGAATCTAGGATAGTAAACAATATTCTTAGAACTCTCCCTAATGCATATAGTGAAAAGGTATATGATATTGAGGACTTTTTAGATTATAAGACCTATACTAAAGATTAGTTGTTGGGTACTCTAACATCATTTGAAATGAGAAATCCTACGTTGAGAAATGGATCAAAGACAAAAACTACTATCAGGGCTACAAAAGTTAAAGATCTAGATGAAGAAAACTTTGAAGTGGAAGCTAACTTTGTAAGAAGAATGAAAAAGGGCTCTGGTAAGTATCAAGGTAAGTAACCTTTCAAATGCTTTAGTTGTGGAGGAATTGGTCATTATGCTTCAAGATGTCCTAAAAGAGCTAAGAAGAATAAACATATAGAAGGAAAATAAAACAAAGGAAAGATGATCAAGAGAGCATATTATGTAAATGAAGATGGTGGTATGTTTTATGAAGAGTTTAATTATGGATATTTTGATGATAATGAATGCTTGTTCTTGGCTATAAAAGATGAATCTACTCTTGCTAATACTAAAATACATGTGAAAGAAAGTGCTCCGGAGAAAGTTGAAGGTACTCTGATCTCTACTCTTCATCCTAAACAAGAAAAAAATTACTAGGTTGTTGACAGTGGTTGTTCACATCAAATGATCAATGAAAAAATTAAGTTTGTTAAACTTAAAAAATATGATGAAGGCTTAGTTAAGTTTGGAGATGATACTATTGCTAAGATTTGTGGGATAGGTGCAATTAGTTTTGATGGAAAGCATAATACTGATGATTTCTACTATGTTAAGGGTTTAAGGCATAATCTTTTGAGTGTTGGAAAAATGTGTAGTAAATGATATAATATTTTATTCAAGGATGATAAATGTGAAATAAGGAAAGGATTTAGAACAATTATTGTTGTTGGAAAGAAGTATGAGGGGAATATTTATCAACTTAAGGGTGTTGATGGACATTTCTTTATGCCTCAGATTAATGACAGTTGGTTATGGTAGCAAAGGATGTGACATGAATTTTGACAATATGGTGAGAATCAGTGTTGTACAAGCTTTGAGAGATTCACCAAGGATTATAAAACTCATTAATGCTATTTGAAAGGATTGTCTGTTTGGAAATAAAGCTAAAAACAACTTTAGGTCAAAGGAACAATCTACTACCGGATTACTAGATTTGATTCACACATATCTTTGTGGTCCTACAAGAGTGAGAAGTCTACAAGGTGATAGGTATTTATTCTTTTGATTGAAGATTACTCTAGAATGACATGGGTTACTTTTCTTAGATAGAAATATGATACATTAGACAAATTCAAAGCATTTAGAGATATGGTTGAAAATGAAATAGACATGAAAATCAAATGCTCAAGGTCTAATAGAGGTGGCGAATTCACATCCAATGAATTTAACATGTTTTGTGAAGCACATGGAATAAGAAGATAGTTGTATGCTCCTATAACTCCTCAAAAAAATGGATTTTTTGAAAGAAATAATAGAAAAATTCAAGAATTTGCTAGAACGATGATCACTGAGGCAGGTCTATCAAAGGTCTACTAGAGAGAAGAAATTTACACTATTGTTTATGTTTAACCGAGTTCAAGCAAAAGATAATAGCAGTAAGACTCCCTATGAGTTGTGGTATGGAAAGATTCCTACTGTAAAGTATTTCAAGGTATTTTGAAGTAGGTTTTATATCAAAAAAAGTACAAGTGGTAGTGCATTCTTTCTTGGTTGCAGATTGGTGTCATGGTTAAGTAAAAATCAAGATTTATTTTCCTTATCCATTGCAGAGGATGAGTATATTTTTGCAATATCTTGATGCACACAAGCTTGGTGGATGATACAGACTCTAAAGGATATCAAAGTAATTTATGATGATCCCATTTCTATTTTTTGTGATAATACAAGTACAATTAGCATTTCTAAGATTTCATTGATGCACTCAAGGAAAAAATATATATCAATAAGGTATCACTTTTTGAGAGAGAAAGTTATGGAGAATGAAGTAAAGCTTGAGTATGTACCTACAAAGAATTAGATTGCTAACATATTTACTAAGGTTCTTCCTAAAGATACTTTTGAGCATCTCTAGAAGAATTTAGGGGTTATTACCCATCCTTTCTTGAATTAGATGCATGTGGAGATGCATTCATCTAGTGGATCTATGGATCTATCTTTCTTCATGACTAATGTTTTGTGCCTACCTCTCAAGGGGAGCAAGTAGAGTCGTGTTTTGTCTTTTCCAATTAATTTGGGTGAACTCCTAAGGAGGAGTATTTTGTACTGGTAAAGTTCTTGGTGACAAAGGGGAGAAAAATGTAAAATATCATTTCCTTTTCCATTGATGTCAAAGGTGGAGAAAGTATCATGTGAAAAAGTAATGAGGAGAAATAATTATGAAAGGAGAGATTGATGGTTCAGAGCCGTTGTGTTGTCTTTGATGGTTTTTCACATCATGTGTTTCCATCAATGAAAAAAGGGGAGATTATTGCAAATATGAAGGTGATTTCATTGATGTCAAATGGTTGTTGTTGTCGTTGATTTCATGAAATTTGGTTATTGATTGTATATTGCAAGGATATTGAGAAAATTGTAATAAAGAAGGTTGCAGGTATATTGTGTATGCTCCGTGTATTCTTCGTGTGGTGTTTTGTACTAGTTCTATTATTTTGTAGTTTAGACATATTGATCATGGTTGTTGGTAGTTTTTGTATCCAGAATTTGGTCTTCTGGATTGTTGTACAATGTGAGATATCTTCACTAGTATGTGACTATGCATTTTGGTGTGTCTGGATATGGTACGAGAGAAATGTAGTTGCTCTAGATTTCTATATTTTGGTTTTAGGACTTGTGATTCTGAGAGCAAGTGATGAAATAGATTCAAACCCTCAATCACAAACCCCAATAATCTGAAAATGTAACTCATAAATTTTTAAATTAACACCAGAAAATCTGTAATTAAGATCTCATGTTTATCATTCAAACTCTCTAAAAATTGTATAACAAGGGTAATCAGAAATTAAAATAATTTTCATCCATTTGGGCTGATGAAATACATTTTAAAACAAATATAAAACTGAATTGTAACAACAAATATCAACCACAAAAATGGTCTCCTTGAATCCAACTTCTTTTACCAAATTCTAGCTCCTGCAACTTACAACCAACAATCTCAAATTTAAATAAAATTTGCACTTTGAATTCATCAGTCCAAAAAGGACAATGAGATTGAACCAATCCCTTCCAATAATTCTATAAACGACTACAAAATTATTTATAACAGCAATACAAAGCTTTTCAACAAAAGGTTTCTTCAACACCTGCAACAACAATCTCTCAATACAACCTCAACAACTCAAATCTGCACCTATTGGTGATGTTCCTGGCTCTGCATCAAGCCTCAAATATGTAACAACACCATTAAAACCCCTCCCTAGAGGTGTACCATTCCTCCTTGTGTCTTCCTCTTCCCATCTCAAGCAAGAGAGCCTTCAAATGATTTTTTTTTACCTTTTACAGAAACTATCTTTCACATGAAATGAAATTTTAATGCATTTGATTGAATTTCTTCACATTCAAACCCACTCCTAGAAAATCAATGCCCACCTCTTGAAATCTTCAATTAAATTAAATGAAATCAAATAAATTGAATAAAATAAACTTTCCAACTTCATGACTTGTTGATTATGGAAGGCATTGCTTTTATTGCTCTCTTGAATAAAGCAAAAATCTGATTTTTCCAAACTAGGCATCCACTTCCATGTCCCCTATTTCTTAGGAATCTTGGAATCTAAAACTTGGAGTTACATAATAAATTGGGAGCTTCTCAAGACCCCACACTTGTACTTGCTTTTTCTGGCTTTTCATATTTAAAGCATTTTCTCCACTTTCTCCCTTTATCCAACTTGTTCCAAATTTCAAATTTAACTTGCAACATGAAATGACATCCAAATTCACAACAAAAAATATGAATTTCATTAAAAAAACATGAAATTAAAGTCACACCAAAAATTGCAATTAATTAAAATAATAAATCTCTCTTTTTGGTGACACAGGATTGCCACTAAGCCATGGATGCTCCTACATTAGACACCCAAGGTAATTTGAAATGTTTCATGAGTTAAGATCATAAAAATTTGTAAATGCTATGCTCACCCAAATCCATTTCTCTACCTTATCTTCCTTATTATTCCTTCTCTTCTTTCCCTATAATTTGATATCTCTTCTGTCTTTTATTCTTCCCCTCCTATTTCTTTTTACATAGTTCATCTCCCACCAATATACACTACTAAGTTCTAAAAAATCATAAAATTCAGTTTGCTCTTCTTCAGTAGAATAATCAATTTCACTTATTACCTACTCCTCTATTATTGCTGCAACAATTTGTTCAACATTAACCTTAATTCAGTCTTTGTGTTCTTCTACAACATCTCCATACAAATTTTCACTCACAAACTTGTTTGCATCTCCTCTGCATTCAACTCTTCAATTGCATACATCTCATTATCTTCTTTATAATAATCAAAATCAGGAAAATTAAACATTACCTCAATGATTTCTTTCTCTATTGCTGCTGTAATATCTTGCTCTTCATCACCATCTACCATTACATTTCTTCCTTCCACATCCTCTATCATTTTCTTTTCACATTCATCAGTCACTTTCCCTTCAAACAAGATATCTATCTTTATTATCTCCTCTTTGAGTAGGAGATCTTCTTCATCTTCACCAAATTCTTTATCAAATATAGGACCCTCAATTTCCATCATCTCAACTTCTACTTCCTCATTTACCTCATTCTTTCCTTCAACCTCTGTTGTAACATATGTATCCTCTTCAACTGCTGTAATTTTATCTTCATCTCCACTCTTTGTTGCAACTTCTTTCATCTCATCTTTCATGCCTTCCAAAATCAGCTTCAAATTCAAAAACTTTTTCCCATTCCTTCTTCCTCTGTAGTGTCATATGCATGAAATTCTACTTCATCCTCTTTCTTTCCTACAATCAAATTATTATTAGAATGATAAATAAAATTATCATCACCTCTTTTTTGATGAAATGATTTTATCCTTTCCCACTCTACTTTCAATTCTTCTACTTTTTGCTTGAACTCCCTAAATTCTCTCACTTTGTCCTTCCTAAGTCTCTCTTTGATTTTCTCAAGTCTAGGAATTGTTAGAATCCATCCAACAATAAAATTTCTCTGTCCCATTCTCTTCAAGGCTTCACAAAGCCACAATAACAATTTTTTTCAAAACCTCTAAGTTGCATATACACATGCAACAAATCCAACTCTTAGGTCTTAGTGCAAACTACCTCACATTCGGCACTCTACCTACACAATCAGGATCTCCTACTCTAATACCACTAATGAAATAGATTCAAACCCTCAATCACAAACCCCAATAATCTAAAAATGTAGCTCATAAATTTTTAAATTAACACCAAAAAATATGTAAATAAGACTCATGTTTATCATTCAAACTCTCCAAAATTTGTATAACAACAAGGGTAATCAGAAATTAAAATAATTTTCAGCCATGTGGGCTGATGAAATACATTTTAAAACTAATATAAAACTAAATTGTAACAACAAATATCAACCACAAAAATGGTCTCCTTCAATCCAACTTCTTTTACCAAATTCTAGCTCTTGCAACTTACAACTAGAAATCTCAAATTTAAATAAAATTTGCACTTTGAATTCATCAGTCCAAAAAGGACAATGGGGCTGCACCAAGCCCTTCCAAGACTTCTAGAAATGACTACAAAATTATTTATAACAGCAATACAAAACTTTGCAACAAAAGGTTTCACCTCCAACAACAATCTCTCAATACAACCTCAACAACTCAAATTTTCACCTACTGGTGACATTCTTGGCTCTGCATCAAGCCTCAAATCTACAACAACACCATTAAAACCCCTCATTGGAGGTGTACCATGCCTCCTTGTGTCTTCCTCTTCCCATCTCAAGCAAGAGAGCCTTCAAATGATTTTTTTTAACCTTTTACACAGACTTTCTTTCACCTGAAATGAAATTTTAATGCATTTGATTGAATTTCTTCACATTCAAACCCACTCTCAGAAAATCAACGCCCACCTCTTGAAATCTGCAATTAAATTAAATGGCATAAAATAAATTGAATAAAATAAACTTTTCAACTTCATGACTTGTTGATTATGGAAGGCATTGCTTTTATTGCTTTCTTGAATAAAGCAAAAATTTGATTTTTTCAAACTAGGCATCCACTTCCAAGTCCCCTATTTTTTAGGAATCTTGGAATTTAAAACTTGGAGTTACATAATAAATTGGGATCCTCTCAAGACCCCACACCCATACTTTCTTTTTCTAGATTTTTGCATTTAAAGCATTTTCTCCACTTCCTCCCTTTATCCAAATTGCTCCAAATTTCAAATTTAATTTGCAACATGAAATGACATCCAAATTCACAACAAAAATTATGAATTTCATTAAAGAAACATTAAATTAAACTCACACCAAAAATTGCAATTAATTAAAATAATAAATCTCTCTTTTTGGTAACATAGGATTGACACTAATCCATGGATGCTCCTCCATCAGTAAGTTGATGAGGTCATGCTCAAGTGGAATTTGTTTTTCAAAAATATTGGATCATGTTAAGGATGTGTTTTCTTAATTTTTTTATGTGTATCACTCTAGTGTTGGTTGACCTTGTGTTAAACACTACTTACGAAGTTCATGAAAGTGTGTTGAGGCATGTTGGGACTTATTTAGGTCCTCATTAAGTATATGTTTGGGTCACCCTCATTCTAATTCCACCATAGAATGTTTTAGTGCTAACCTAATTTGAATTTGTAAATACAAATGGTGTGTGGCCGACCTTGGATGGGTTTCAAGGAGTTGAGAGTAATTATAAGTGAGGGAATTTGAGGATGTTAGTAGAAGAGGAAAGATATATAGAAGATGTAGAGATAGTGGCCAGCCCTTGATGCTAGTTTAGAGATCGGTCTTAAGATTTCATGGTAAAGGAGTTAATTGGTAGTGAGGCATCAACATCTTTTCATGTGGAGATCTACAAAGTCGTGGTAGATTATGGAGAATATTTGTTAGGCGGGAGAGTGGTGCTCTCTTGTGACCCGATTCTCTTCCTATCTGTTATTTTAAATGTGCTTGATAAAACAGTCCCTCTGAACAATGGAGCTCTTGTTGGATAAATGCAGTCATTTTTGACAAGTGGAGTCGCTATCTTAGTAAGTGAGCCTTGCAGCTGATGGGCCTTAGTCAGTTTTGGAAATTCTTTATATTGTAGATGCGATCCTCACTGTGGTTTTTCCCTCATTGGTTTTCCATGTAAATTTGGTGTTATTGTGTGTAATCTTTTACCTCTTTCAGTTTCTACTGCACTTAATGATTAATCACATTAGCAAAATAAAGGGTTTATGAATGGTTATTGATCTAACATCTGGTGAAAGTTTTTAAAGGTTCGATTTTCCATACTAATTCCCCTATTAGTTTTCTTGCTCAACAATTTATAGGTATTATTAGAGTTTTACATCAAGTTGAAGAGAGTGTTAGTGTATTTTTTATTAGAAAAAATGAAGGTTTTGAAGGGGGCCTTAAACCCTTTACACAAAAAATAGGCTGCTAAAAAGAAAAGACAAGGAAAACAAGCAACCCCAAGCCAAAAATGCTGCTACAAAGAAAAAGCATTACAAGTCCATCAGTAAACCATCGGGAAACTATCAACAAAGAAGCAGATAAAAAAAGAAACTACTGAATATTATTCAAGATCCTTGGTACCTCCAAATCCTTAGAAATAACTTTCTCATGCATCTTGACAAATTCTACCAATTCTTGAGTTGGTATCACAATATTTTTCTGTCTTTCTCTTGGTTCAGATGCAAGGGCCAACATCCATACCATTATTCAAACCCCCTTCATCCTGTCAACCTCCACTTCATCCACTTATTTCCCCTTAATGAGTGGGTCCTTCATCCATTTGCATGCCTTCCCATTCAACATAGACAACCCCTACACATTGGTATGTAGAGAAGCTTGGCTAACATGCACCAAAGTACTCAAGTTGTGATGAAGCTTACTAATATTCTCCTCAAGAGAAGTTAATTTGAATTCATAATCTTTCCCTAATTTTGAAGCATCATTGGCCATCCTATTAATAAATACATTCATATTCTTGATCTTATTATAAGCATTCATCTCCATTTTTCTATTGTTTATAATACCTATATTAATATTAGTCATCAAGTTGAACTCGATATTTATTTGTTTCACTTTAGAAAGAGACCATTTGAAGAGTTTTAAAAGATTCCCAGTCCCATCCTTCACCATCCTAATGAAATCATTAAAATCAACCTTCTCCCAATTAATAAACTAATCATGTAAGCTTACTGACCCCTCAGGCTGAACGTCTTGGAGAATATTATCTTGAGAAAACAATTTATCTTTGTCTTTACCCACAAAACCAAGATTTTTTTTCAACAATAGTAGGGGAATCATCTAAGTGCACCAAGAAATTTCATGACCTATTCATATGAGGAGCCACATCAAGATCCATCAAGTTCTTGAGATTCCCTTCCTCTATCACGGTAACATCTTAGACCTTCTCCTTTCTACCTTGGTCCTTATCTAAACAAAATTTTAGGTTTTTCCTCCCCACAGAGCTCTTACCCATAACCCCTTTCACACCCTCCCTACTAGAATTTTCCTTTTATCATTTGGAGGAAGAGACGACTCCTCCTTTTTGGAACTTTAGACCACTTTCTCTCTAAAAGAAGCCATTACAAGCAGAACATCAAAAGCCTTCTTACCTTTATTATTGGTAGCAATTGAAGGATTCTCCTCATTATCCAAATCTATGTGAGAGGCACCTAACCAAGAGGGTAGAGCATCCTTCTTCTTCCATTTCCTAGGAATTTTTCAAACTCATCCTGGGAAATAGAGTACACTTCTATAGAACCTAACCCTTCATCCACTCTAACCTTACCCTTAGAGTCATTTCCAGTTTCATAACCTGAGGGGGGATCCTTAACCTTACGAGCTCTGGCTAGTTTAGGAACTTCAATAATATCATAAGGTTTGGCATATTCCATTATCAGCATAATTAAGCCCTCATGCACAAAAGGATTGTTAGGGGTTTTACTAAATTCCATGATCCCATTTTCCAACAAAAGGAGAAAATAATATGGGAATAAAACCAATTTGTTATTCCTAAAGTGATTAAGAAGCATAAAATAAAATCTGTAGAGAGTATAAAATCTGCCATCAAGAGTGAAATACCTCATTAATGCAATGGCCACATCCTTCCAAATGGGCTTGATGGAGTGTCTATTGTATCCAATAGGGTAAAAGTACAAAGTTGTGTCAAACTTTTAGCCAACTTATCAACACAATTAAATTTTAGTATTTATAACTAAAATTCAATTTTGGTCAAACATATGATTTACTAAGATTCATTCTAGATATTTTAAATATGTCCACAACTTTTCCAACTAAAATTGTTGGCTAAATGCATATGTAGCACCACTTTGAGGCCAATTTACTAAAAAAGTGAAATTATTCAAAAAAATTAATTCTTCAACAACTCCTACTCATATAAATAACATTTTTTTAAAAATGTAAAAATACCCTTTTGTAGATCCATAAGTGTAGTTTTCAAATATATATTCATTTTAATAGTTCAATTATTATTTTTATTTTATTTTTTATATTTTACTAAAAGTAGGTTATCAACACAAAAATATTAGATTGATTACCATGTCAAGAAAAATACTAAAACTTATTAATATCTATTTTTTTAAAATATGATGCCCTAGATAAAAGAATCTAGAATAAGAGAGTATAATTTATTTTCTATTTTATATAAATATTTAATACAAAAGTTGACATCGACTCGAAATAGTCATGTTTTAATACATGCGCATTTAAATATTTATTTATTAATTTTGAAAAAAATAATATCCATGCCCTAAAGTTTCAAGTTATAAGTATACATAAAAAGTTGAAGGAATAAGAAAAGAAAATTTACTATATAAAGCTTGGCATCTCATATAATGTCATTTTTCAGCATTTTATCAATAACTAAATTAAGTGTTAATTTAAAAATATATATATATTCAAATAATTTTTTACTTTTTTCAAAAAAATAAAAAACATAAAATATACTAAAAAATAAACATTTTGTTAGTTTACATCATTTCAAAATACAAAATATATATGCCACTTTCTAGTGATTGAAGTTTAAAACCTAGATCAATGTTGGTGGGTTCCTTTATAAAAGTGTGACATAGCTTTGTACTTTTACCCCATAGGCTAATTTCTTTAGCCTCTCCCTCTCCTCACCTTTAAATAAAATGGTCAAGGCTGATTTTGAAGCCAAACTTTCCCTATAGAATTTCCTGCCCTTAGAAGATAAACCAATAAACTCAGCTATAAGATCCTCTATTATACTAAACTCCATACTAAACAATATCAACACTTTGTTACTCTAATCATTGAAAAATGACTAGGATATTTGGGAATCAAACACATGAAGTTTCTATATGTAAGGGGTCACCACCTTTCTCCAAGATCTCCCAGACCAAATCATTTGCTTTAATCTCTTCATAGGTTACCAGATCTAGTCTACACCTATCACCCCCATGGTTGATTGTGCACAACTAAATGCAAGTATCTCCTATAAATGAATCACATGAAAATGAAAACTCCAAACACATAGAAATAGGTAGAAACAAGCACCCACAATCCATGTGTTACTAAAAACATAAGGACTAAATGTCATCATTTCCATTACTTGTGAGATCTTTCCATAAGCTTTTTCATTATAATTTGGACACAAGCCGAGCTTCACTTATCTTTTCAACTTAATGAGGGAATTATGAAGCAATAATAAAATCACTCCAAATCTTAAAATTCTAGTCATCTTATAAATTTTGATCATATTTGATGGGATTTTGAATTTCAATAGGCATAATGTCATGTGAACCCCATCGCTTAGGAAGAGAGGATACCCCAATATTGGCAAGGCCATTGAACACCCTATTAGCTTCACAATATTTACATGAGATACATAAAACTTCTCAAATGGGATAAGTATAGAAATAGAGTACTCTATGATACTCAAGAAATTAGCCAAGAAGAAGTTTGAACCCTCTTAAGGAAATTCATAATATTTAAAGAGTCTCCTTCCAACCAAATTCTTTTTAATCCATTTTCTTGAGCCAAATTTAGGCTATGATAGGCTACAATAGATTCCACAAAGTGCTTTGTCTAGGTTCCCAAAGGGAACACCACCATGGAAACAAGACTACCATTAGATTCATGTAACACTCCCCCACAACCTACAGGTCTTGGATTTCCTTTAGCAACACCATCAAAGTTAACTTTGACCCAATCTTGAGGGGGAGCTTACCAAACCACACCATCCATAGAAAATTTATCCTTCTAAAAAGGTTGAGAGATGTCAAAAGGAAGGCCCCAATTACCAACCACCAACAAATAATAATAATAATAAAAGCCTTAGGACTTACAATCTTAACCTAAAGCACTTTTGAGAGAAAAATTTTTCTTAATAGCTAAGTAGATCTTGAATGAAATACAAAGAGGAGAAAGTGAAAAATTAAAAAAAATAATATTATTTATTTTCCTACATAATCCCTAAGCCATGTGTGGCACAATAAGATACAAGAGAAAGGAAAGAGAGGGATTGGAATAAGGGGAAGACCATTGAGACAACAAATCAGCCACAAAAGAGGGGAAGACCCAACTTAAACTCAAAGATGTAGCACATGAGCCCAAAAAATAGAGGTAAAATTGTAACCAAAAATAATATGAGAGGAATCCTCTTAAGCCTCTTCACATAAATATCATCTATTAGGAATCATAAAGCCCCCTTTCCATAGATTGTTTATAGTAAAAAAATTATCTTGAAAAAGTAACCAGAAAAAAAGTTCACTTAAGGAGTTAACTTTGGGAACCACAACTTAGCCCAAAGGGGGGAGGGGCCAAAGACATTAGTCTTCTTATAAAAATAAAAGGATACCAAAAATTTACCCTTCAAATAGAATTTTCACACCACCTTGTCAACAAGAAATGGGACTAGAATATGAATCAAGGATAAGAAGTTGAAGAGAGACTTTAGCTCCCAATGCACCTCATGGATCCTTTTACAATTTCCTTGAACAATATAATTAGCCATAAATATTCCAAAGGAGCAAACACAAAGGTCTCAAAAAAGAGCCACCTATAGCTCATATTTAAGATGATCATTTCCAGTTCACCAATCATCCCAAAAGACGATGTTCACCCATTACCGAGAGACCATCTGAGAGAAAAAGAGAGAATTGATCTACTCTTTATCATAAAATTCCAAAAAGTAGAACTTGAAGGGGGAAAAGAACCTTCTGCTAGAAGGAATCCAAACCTATCAATACCATGCAAATACTTATAGGAAAGAATCAAGGGTGATTCCTTATCCCCAAGAAGAAGGTTCCATAATTTCTTTGTAAGAAGGGCTAAGTTAATTTCCTTAATTTTCTTGATTCCCAATCCATCATTCATTTTGGATCTACAAACTTCATCCCAAGAGATTAAATGAATTCTCCCTTTTTCCTCAACCTCAGAAAATAAGAAGTGTTTCTAAATAATCTCAACCTTATCGAAGAACTTCCTAGGCACTTAAAAGAGACTCATCACATAAACTAGAAGATTTTACAAAGTAGACTTGATCAATTCAACCTTGCCAACCTGACTAAGCAAAGCACCTTTCCAACTAGCTAGCTTTGAGTTAAACTTATCTATCAGACCCCTCCAAAAATATTCAGGAATGACATTAGTGCAAAGAGGAAAACCTAGATAAATAGAGGGAAAATCTCCAATCTCACATTATAGAATCTGAGCTATTTTTTGCTTTCTACTCTTCGGGGTGTTAAGAAAGAAAATAGTGCATTTCAAAAAAAATACTTTCTACCTAGAAGTTGATTCATACTTCTACAAAATTGATCAAATCAATTTATTCTCTACAACCAATTCCTCTCCAAGGATGATAGTATCATCCAAAAATTGTTGATGAGAATAAATTTTATTGGAAGAGCAAGGAAAAAGACCCCTAAGAGATCCTTCATTAATAGATTTTTGAATAAATCTACTAAGATTTTCCACCATAATAATAAGAGGAAAGGTGATATAGGATCACCTTGCCTCAAACCTCTTGAACAACTAAAAAAGAAAAAGAAGAAATATTAACCAACACAAAAAATTAGGAGTTGAAATCAGCTACCCAACAAGCTGCAACAATTTATTTGCAAAATTGAAAGATTTTAATTTTTTTAGCAAGAGCTGCCAATTCAAATGATCATATGCCTTCACAAGATCCAACTTAAGAAGAAAACCAACATTTTTGTTAATTTTCAAAGAATGAATATTCTCATGAATAGTAATAATGGAGTCAAGAATCTACCTCCCAAGAAAAAGTCATCCTACTGGGGAGAATTGATCTAAGGAAGAACCTTTTGCAACCTCAAAGCCAACACTTTTGAAAATATTTTATAAATAGCATTGTACATGTTGATCAAATGGAAATAATTAAGAGAAGAAGAACTCAGTTTCTTAGGAATAAGGACATCAAAAGTGGAGTTTAATTGGACTTCAACAAGTGACTACTACTAAAAAACTCCTTAGTAGCATCAATAACATCTTTTGAAATAATATCCCAAAAGGTTTGAAAGAAAAACATTAGAAAACCATCAAGTCTAGGGGCCTTGTTACCTTCAAAATAAAAGATAGCCCTTTAAACTTCCTCCTTAGAAGGAATGCAAACAAGATTTTTGTTAAGATCTTCCAAAATAATATTAGTAATAACATTTAGGAAGGTCTCTTGACAACTAGGATCTAAATCTTGATCAACAGAAAGCAAGTCAACAAAAAAAGAATGAGAAACATACCTTATCTCATCTTCCTTGTCCAAAACTTGACCATCATGGTGGATTTCACTAATCTAGTTTGAACCTCGATGCTTAAAGGTCAAAAGATGGAAAAATATCATATTTTTGTCTCCACTTCTAAGCTAAGTAGCCCACAATCTCTATTTCCAATTTCTTCCTCCCAAGCAACAATATTATATAGCCTAGAAAGGAGAATAATATCTTGTTGGAACACCATAGGATCATAGCTAGAATTTAGAATCATCTAAGTCTACAAAGAATTAAGCTCTTCCTTGATCAAATCCTTTTTCTTAAAAATGTGTCGGAAGGAAAACTTGTTCCATTTTCAAGCATTAAACTTCACTAAAGCAAGATTTTGTGTCACTCTATACATAGTAGACCCATACACTCTAGTGTTCCACTAGGAAAAACTCTACTCTTAAATATGGATGGTTCACCCACATTTTTTCAAATATAAAAGGAAAGGATTCCTTTCTCCCCAAAAAAATTGTCAAAAGAGAAATAAAAAAGTGATCAAAACCCAACCTAGTGATCATTGAAAGAGAACAAGATTAGGACATGAACCAGTCTGGGGAGAGGAGAGCACGGTCTAGCTTAATTTGAATGAGGGAATCACCATATTTTCTATTATAACAAGTGTAGGAAGCCCCACAAAGATCCAAATTAATCAAAGCATTATCATTATTGAAACTCATCAAATCAAATTTGCTACCATGTACAAATTGTAAGCCACCTTGTTTCTCCACATCATTTAGAGGGGTGTTGAAATCCCCCATAACTGGCCAGTTTGAGATAGGATTTTTTTTTTAAAGAGTTCAAGCTTCCCCAAAAATTATTTCTAGCACATTTCAAATTGGGGGCATAAATATTCAATATAAACTAGCAAAAGTTATCCCTAACATTCTAAAAAGAAGTAGCAATATGATTCAATTCGCTAAACATGACAACACCTTTCACAACCTCCAGGTTGCAAAAAGTAGCAACACCTCCAAAATCCCCATCAACATCAAAACCATGAAACCCACAGTCTTTACAAAACCTATTTTTCATTTTATCCACCTTGTCCACAACCATCTTAGTTTCTTGAATAAGAATAATATCAGGTAAGTGATCTCTCACTAGATTGGAAATAAGATCATGTTTATAAGGATTATTCAATCCTCTAATGTTCCAAGAAATAATCTTCATGAATATTTATGGGGTGTTTTTTTCAAGCACATCTCAAACAAGGTCTTTTGGGAACCCTCGGCAATATCAAGGTTACTTTCCTTTTATCAAAGTTGTTGTAACATAAGTTTGCATTTACCTCTATGTTCAAACCCACAATCTATTCTTTCACAATTCTTGATGGACACCCCAAAGGGTGAAACATGTTTCCTCTTATTTTTATTCTTTTCCAAGGTATAAAGAGGATCCCCAAACTCATAAAACTTAGACTAAGAGAGAGAAATTTTGCTATCATCACAAGTGACAAACGAGGTGATCTCCTCCTCCACAGAGGGATAAATTAAGCCATTCATTTTATCATTGATAATCTCATTGACTATAGATAATTCATTCTATTTCAAACCAATATTTCCTTCCCTAGATTAACCAATACAACCAATCTTAGGGACAACATCATTATAGAGCTCCTTCCTCTAATGATCAACTTTATCAAACCTCCCAAGAACCTCTACTGAGTCATCCTTTTGATCATTTTGATGAATAATCACCTTCTCCCTAATAGGAGATACCATAAAATACACAAAAAACTATTTTTAGGGCCTCATATTTCTCAATTATACTAGAACCCACAATATTCTTAGAGGGTTGAAGCTTCTTCTCCTCTAGACTAGAACCATCAACATTTAGATCTAATCTCCCCCACTTCTCTCTTCATTCCTTGAGAGGAGGTTTTCGAGGATTTAATGGGAATTTCTTAGCTCAATGGCCCACTTTATTATAGTAAAAAACAAGCAAATGGGATAGATTCATATTCCACTGCTTGGTTCTATACACTCATTTTTTAGTTTATCTTCACCATAGTAGGAAAGTCAGTAGATTGATCAACAATCACACAAAAATGAGCATACACCAACCTTTTCCTAGAAGAAATAATTTGATCAAAGGAGAGGATGCTACCAAATCTATTGGAGATTCCTTTAAACACTTGCTCATCCCAAAAATCTAAAGGGAGACTAGGTAAGTGCATCTAGACCAAAGCAAAATAAAAAGAACAAGAAATTGTATTAAAACTAGGTTCCCACTTTTTAAAACCAATGTTGATTTACCAATCACCCATGGGCCACCAATTAGAACACGCAACAAGTCTTCTTCACATGTAAAAGAAAATCAGAAAAAACTTTTTGCCATTGCTGCCACCTCAACCTGGCCCTTAAGCTACTAATGATTAAGAGAAAGGTTTTGGATAAATTCAATATTTGGGTGAGGGCCCAAAAACTTCCCAACTAGAGATGTGTCCATTGATACAACACTCTTCTCAATGATACAATCAAGAATGAATACAAAATACTCACCAGAGCCTAGATTAGCAAATAAATTGACTAGGGACAAAGAACTCTTTCCTTTTGGTATAGCACCAAAAATATTTGACCTTTTGGGGCTGTCAGAAAAGACTTCAACATGCCTCTAACCACCAACTTCAAAATCATTAGCAGGAATCTTAGACATTGTACAAGATGAAAAAACCCTAGGAGCTAAGGCTTTTAGGACCCCCACTTTCTTAGAACAAGTACCAATAGCTACAGAGTTTGAAGAGACCAAAACCAAATTTGCAATAACCAAAGAAGAGGTCCCACCAGCACCTCCATTAGCCAGACAACCTTTTGACACCACCGCACCATCAACATACCCACTGCCATTAACATGTCCTTGAGAACAAGGGATTCTTGCCTTCTAAAATTTTTAAAAAATAACATCACTTAAAGAGAGCTCCATTTTCAAAACTTGAGTGTTGGTGTGTTGGATTTATCTCTTTATAAAACTAATACATACTTATTCTTGGATAATAATTTTATTTTAAATTTATATATACTACTAAGAGTTTTCATTATAGTAGTTTTACCTTATTTATCAATATTTGTTATTGGAGCTGATATTTTTATATAGAGATGAAAACCTTTATATTAAGTGTTGAAGGTTTTTAAACTATAGTGGGATATTTAAAACTATTGCTTCTACTTCTTGTACGAATTTTGAGAAATTCAATATAGCTAGTTACAAGATGTGAATATTTAAGATGGAAGATCTAATTGAAGAAAGAGATTAGTAGATGCATGTTTCACATTAAAAGAGGTCATCAAATATTTCTAATAAAAAATTATTGAAACTGGATAAGAAGGAATGAGGAAACAATTGGTGGTGTCTTAAAATTTATTTCCCCATAAATGTTTCTAAGGAGAGCACTACATTAAAATTGTAGAAGAGGATTGTATCTAAAAATATGTTTTCCCTCATTAAAAATACGATATGATGATTTCATTGTAGACCATTTAAATGTATATATTTTCATTTCCATTCATCTTAATTTTGTAGCTATTAAGTTAGAAGAGGATAAATGCATTATATCATTTTTTATTTATATAGTTCTTGAGAAAATATAAAATGGTTGCAATCAGTGATAGTGGTGTAGAGCTAAAAATAGAAATCTTATTTCTACTTTTATTTAGATAATATGAGAAAGAAATACATTTCTTAAGGCTCAAAGATTCCTTACATTTATTTGGTAGGTCCAAATAAAATGAGGGTTTGAAGGGGATAAGAAGAAAGACAGATCCAAGTCTAAAGCGCATTCTTAAACTCCAAGGAAGATAAAAGTAAAATATTTGAACTATGGAAAGAGAGGACATGTGAAGAGGTAGTAAAGAAAAATATATTTCAGACTCTTATATAGAAAGTTCTTATAATAATTATGAAAATTATATTTTGTTCATTTTCTTTCAAAAACTATTAGTAATGATCATTTAATTATTGATTTGGATTTCTTTGACCATATGACTCCTCAAAAGTATTAGTTTTCTACATAGACTACTTATGATGGTGAAGTAGATTTTCTTATTGAAAATATTATTGTTATGTTTTATACAAATTCCCATCTTCACTAAGCTTCATGATGACCCCCATTTTTCTATTTTCCTTGTATAATATTTATGTTTCTATTTTAGTATTGAATTTTGTTCACTTTGGTCTTGTTATATTTTTATTGTTCTAAATAGAAATTATGTTAAAATCTCTAAAATTTGTGTTTGAATAAATTATGTATGTAATATTACATTTCCTATCATTTTCTTTCTTTTGGGATTCATAGGCACATAGGAGCATGTCCTAAGTATTTATGTTTCTTTACTTCATGCTTAAATTTATTTGTCTTTGTTGTGAGATGTCAAGAGTCTTTGGGACTTTTGGTCTTGCTCCAAAAAGTCCCTTTGCTTCTCACTTTCATGTTTCTAATTTTATTCAATATTTTTCTCAAAGGGATTGTGGAACCTTAGGGCTATCATAAAATTTTGGACCTATTCCAAAGTCCCTGTGTCCTTCCATTCCTTGCATCACCATAAAACCATGATTTTACTATCTAGCCCACTCTAGTGGGCTGGCTAGGGAGATTTAAAAGGGATTTTTATATTTTTTTATTTTGCACTCATTTTTTTACTCTTAAAACTCAAAAAGAACATACCTTAAACTCTTGAGATCTATAGTACTTATTTTTAGAATTTTATGACTACTTGGTGACAATTGATGTGTAAGACTTTCTATTTTGTGGGTACTTTCATTTTTCACATATTTTCTTTATGTTCTTTATAGTTTCTAGATAGGTCTTCTTAATTATCTCAATTATTTTATGTGTGAAGTATAATTTTGGTATGTAATAGAAGGTTTGTCATTAGGATGCAAATATGGGTAAAAGTACAAACTTGTGTCACAGTTTATAAAGGAGATGTCCAACATAAGTAAACAAATTCAACTTTTACTGTATAAAATTGGCCTTTATGTTTTGAATTTAAAAATGATGTAAATTAATGAAATGTAGAACTATTTATGAAGTTTATACTTTTAATCTTTTTTTCTAGTTTAAAAATTGGTTTGATATATTTTTTGTAAATATAATAGTAGAATTTGAACTATTGAAAATTTTAGTAAAAAGTGACATCAAGGGACATCACAAAAAAAGGAGACCATTTTTTCCCCTAACTTTGCCCCCAAATAGCTAAATTCAATATCTAGTGCATGGAAAAAATGATGAATATTTTTTTTGTAATAATGTTCTACGATGAAACTTCACTAGAACATCATAGATTTCATGGGATGCCAAGTTTTGTTCAATATCCTCTCTTGATTGGTGTCTACCTCATGAGGGACTGATCATTTCCATCATATACCCTTTCCAATGCTACTAGCCCTTTGGGAAACTTATTAATTTTAAGCTATAAGACCTCTTTCCCAAATACTATCTGCTTTCCATCTACCTCTTCAACAAAGGCATTGAAATCAACCTCTTGAGTTTCATATTGATCTATATAGTGAAGAAATTTTAAGAGGTTAGCATCATCATTAAAAACCTACCAACTGTATATATTGTCAGGCACAGCGGGTCTTGCTTTGAACTCGATTTGAGACACTCCCTCCAATGTGATGTCATCTCTTCTTAGTGCTACATTGGCTAAAAAGTCTGCCATTATGTTCTTCGACCTCTCAATCCATTCAATGGAGAAAGCATCAAACAATTCAATTGTGTCCCATACAACATTCATGTATTGCTTCAACCTCTTGTTTTTTGCTGCATATTTTGATTTAACTTGAGAAACAACTAGCTCAGAATCCCCTAGAATAGCTAGTAGCTTGATCTTATGTTTTACAACCATATTCAAACCTATTAACAAAGCTTCATATTCTGCTATATTGTTCATACATTCAAATACTAGAAAAAATGAATATTTAAAAGTAACTCCTTCAGGGGAAACAAACACTATTCTTGCTCCATTACCTTCTTGGCTGGAAGCTCCATCAAAGTACATTTTCCACATGCCATCACAGTTTTTTGCAACATGCTTATCAATTGGATCAACATTGACTAATTCTGGTTGAGCTGGTTCTATCTTAAAATTCCCAAGATCCACATCACAAAATAAATTGACTTGATTTTGAGGCACACAATCTACAATTTGGTTCATCCTCAGCTCCTCGTACAACTTAACTTCCTAGCCATTCACTGGAATTGTTGCATAAGAAAAATCAAATTGGACATTTCCCCCAACTGTTGTCATCCACTGTCTTGATAAAGCATCCCAAACTGAGGAGTATCAATTACAGTTATATCTATATTGTAGGCCACCTGAGGATAATTAGTTAGTTTGACTTCAACATCTTTCATAACACCTACTACTAGAACAGGCCTACTATCCATTGCATAGCACTTCCCTTCATTAGTATCTACCCACATACCAAGTTGTTTCATAACTCCAATTGGCATGATATTGATCGTAGCACCAGAGTCTATCATGCAATTCCTCAACAATTTGTTGTTTATAAGAAGTGTGGTGAAAAAAGGTTCAACTTGTGGGGAACTTACCAATACATCATTTAAGCACACTTCAGGGACAATCACTTTCTCTTGCTTGTTAACCATTTTAGTGGCCATCTGATTTTCAGAATTCATACTTTTCTCGTTTCCAATTGATATCAATTGAATTGCACTATCCCTATACTCCTTAATTCTCATCATCTCGAGTAGTGGGACATATATTTTTACCTAAGATAAAGCTTGAGAAAATTCAAATGAAGAACCCTCTGCCTTAACCGTTTTCTTTTTCTCTAATGTTTCCCCTTTGAATTCTTCCTTTTGGATAGGTTTTTGCTTTTCTTTGTATAACTCTTTGTTCTCTTCTTTCTAAACAAGCTTTTGTTCATTCTTGTCATGTTGCTTATTTTTTGTTCTCTTCAAAACTCTTGGTGTTACTTCTCTATCTTTCATGAATGTTTCCCTGGGAGCACCTTCATTTTCATTCACTGTCCTATTTCTTAACCAATACTTTATCTTCGCTTGTTCAACTGCAGCAATGGTTAACCTCTTTATTTCTTCATCAGTGGGTCTCCTTATATCGCATTGAGTAGGCACCTCAATAGAGTATTGTTTTGCACAATCTTCTTCAGAATAAGAAGAAACCTGTTGTTCAGCCATGTGGACATTGCACCTTTGATTTGAAACATCATACTCACAGCATTCATCTTCTAAAGATGAATATTCCTCCTTAGCAAGGTGAAAGGTATTTGAGGTCAAGTACATTGTGTGATCCTCTCCACTATCACCCGCTAACATTCCTTCTTCCTTCATTTCTTGGGCTACAACACAGTGGTTTGGGGAATGTGGCCCATCACAACCTTTACACCAAAGATTATTATTGACCATATATGCCTCCTTCTTCCTTAATGGATCAAGTGTTTCCTTGTTCCTAGGTATATCTATTACAGTTTTTCCATCCTTCCAATTTGTATTGTAAGGCATGTCATGTAACTGAGGCCTCTCATTTTTGTACATGTTCTCCTATTTGTACTAATAATTATTGGCTTGCTGAGGAACCCTAGGATTGTCTCTCTTACTAATGATCCCAACAACTTTCCTATTGTTTTCAATGGTTAGTGCTATCTTTTGGGCTTTAGCTAAATTTCTTGGAAACCTGTTTCTTAGTTCATACCCTTTTTTTGGATCGAATGCATTCAAATAAATACTCAATGTTGTAGAGTTTGGAAACTTTGACCCAGGTGGTATCTTATTCTACAGTTTGCTGAATATTTGGTTAAAATCATAAATTGACTCATTATGATTTTTTTGGATCCGTATTAATTCATGTAAAGCAGCATCTGGTGCACATGGATTTCCATATTGTTCGAGAAATTGATCCTGAAATTGTTGGATAGAATCAACAAATGCTGTTGGCATGCTATTGAACCAATCCATAGCTTCTTCAGTAAGTGACATCATGAATAACCTCATATGTAAATCTTCATATGATATATCCAAGTCTTGGACAAAAGCATTAAAATTCCTTAAATGATCTTCAACAGTAATTGCACTACTCCCTGTAAACTTAGGAACAATACTTCTCCAACTATTATCCATAGGGTAAGGGTATAATTAAAACTTGTCAAATCAAATTTTCTGATCATTGTTGTATATTGTTGAGGGGGAGGATTATGCACATGTTGATACTGGTACATTGGATTATTGTATTGTGTATGAAGATATGGCACATATTGCTGACCGTGAGGTGGTTGTATATTTGTATGTTGTGATGCAATATACGGTGGATGGTTTGGTTGCTTGTATTGATTTCTCATATGATTTTGAGGAGCCTTTGATGGGTATGAAGGCCCTGTATTATCATTTCCTTGCCTATGAGGTGGTATATACTTTGAAAAACTAGCTGTCTAAGCATCAATTTGGGCTTTCTGCAATTTCAAGTCTTGGATTGTTTTTATCATTTGGATCTTTTCCTATTCAACTTTTTCCCTTTGATCTTCTTGTTTATGAAACTCGAGTTGCGCTTCTACTTCTTAACGAGTCGAGAACACATAGTTTTCTTGAGGAATTAAATGATCAATAGGCTCACTTTGATTACCCTCCATTCTTTGATCATATTCATGTTGACATCTGATTCATTCAGCTTTGAGTTTAGCATTGAACTCTACCTATTTCTGAGGATTATAGAAAAGATTTCTTTGTTCTTTAGGGGTACAAGGTTTTGCACTTGAATTATCTCTCCATGTGTCATAACGGTCATATGTTTCACAATGTGGTCTCGATGCTTTGTCTTTGTTTGTTATGCACATGTCATCATTTATCTTCTTACCCTTATCAACCTTATCATCCTTATGGGTCCACTTACTGTTGCCACTAGGACCTCTAGTAGGACCTCCTTTGTATTGGGATCTTCTACCATTCATGATGCAATGTTTTTGTCAGAGTCACCACTCACTTTGTGAAAAGTGAGAAAAATGAAACTATTCTTGATTTTATCCCTGAGCGGAATCACCTTTTCAGAAATTTCTCAAGTTATGAATTTTTCTTCAATGACTCTATATGATGATCTTCAACTGGATATCCTACAATAAGTCCCCAACAAAGTTGCAAATTTGTTAGCTCTCAAAAATGTAGGAAAAATACCTCTAGAGGTTGCCAATCTCTAGATACGTTTCAGGGTAACAAACAAGGCCAAATGAATTGAACCTTCTACTCTTCAAGTGTTGCTAGACCTAGGTGGGTATACCTATTTGAATAAAGAAAACTTGACCTCTATTCATTTCCTAAAGCAATTTACCCACACTAGCAAATAGGAGTGGATAAATGAGTTTTAATTTGGTATAAATTGTATAAGCAATATCAAGGCTAAAATCTAATGAGTTCATATGTAAAATGAATGAAATTAAACAATCGGATGGTAGAGACTAGTACCTTATTGGGTGCATAGAGTCAAATGAAAATCTGAAATGAATAACTTCTTTTTGGTAGATACTCAAAAATTTTGGCATATAGGTTTAAGTTTATAACTGGTCTAAACATGCAAGGATGTGACTACTGAGTTCTTCTTAATGATCCAAATGATATTTCCTAATTACTATGACTAACTAAAATGACTTAATCTTTCCTTCAAAGAACCAATTAATCTAATCATACAGATACAACAAGTGTGCACTGATAAACTGAGAATTATCCTTGATATATCAGTTTAAACAATTAGAAAACATCAACCTTGGAGACAAATTCAACAATACTTTTAATTAACACAACAAACAACTAAAACCAGAAAAATTTCATCACATCAAATAAATTCAATTGATATCTCCATCCTTTTAAACATGCATCATAGTCTCAGACAAAGACATTTTGTATCCTACTGTATTTTCTCTTCGCCCCTTTTTGTCCTCCTTTTCTGCTGTCAAAATTGGGTTTTATAAATCAGCATCACGAAGGGTCATGTCCATTCATATTCAAATCTATTGCGATCCATTTGTTCGGGCCTTTTCCATGTTCATTAGACACCCACTATGATGTCCTATAGTTCAGCTGACATTCAATGTTACTCTAACCACCACATATCATATATCGCTTTGGTGTCCCATAGTCTCATCGATGTTCTGAGTCTCACCGATAGCCTATCTGTACCTTTGCTTCCATCGCCAAGTTATCTTGTAGTCCTATCGATGTTCTAAGTCTCCCTGACAGCTATCCCTTCAGTCATGAGTGTATCGCTATGACATTGAAGGTTGGGCAGACGTTCCTCCACTTACATTGTGTTCTGTTGAGACACATCCTTCGTCAACTTTGACTGTTGAGACATACTAATTTCTCCTACCAATGGAACTTCATTCGGCATGAGCTTCCTACCTCTCTCCGACAAAGCCTGTCTCGTCGATAATCAAACATATCGCTATGACTTTGGGGGTTAGTAGAACTCCAAGACTTCATATCGATGACAACGATGGAATCTATCATTACTTTGTTAGTAAGACCAAACAAACACTGTAGGATGTTACTCTGATGACTCTTATCTCAGTGACATAGCTCTTTGCATTTCATCGGTAAGACATATGTATGCTTGTTATGACTCATAGCGATGAATATTTTCTTACCAATAGGATCCACTTTTCCAAGAAACTTGTTGAGAATATTATAGATTCCTTTTTGGTTCTCCAGAATTGCATCACTATCGATAAGACACAAATAAGCTCGTTATGACTTATACCAATGACCATTGTTTTGCTGATAGGACCCCTGTGTTGCTGAGACTATAAACTGCATCATGTCAATGTGTATTACCAAATGAAATAACATCGGTAACACTTTCCCTATGTCTTGTTGATAGACTATAAAAAGACTTATATTAGTATAAAATGCTTTATGGATCGGTGACACCTGCATCATGTTATGCCAATATGGTTTACATATTGAAATACTCAAGGACAGGTGAATTCTATGGGACCAAATGATAAAATATGGTCAAATTTGTTATGCAAAGCAAATTCATGTGCTTATGGTATGGGCATTTTTTGGGAACTAACGGGTATGTGCATCCATGAAATTTTCAAAATTTTACAGTTCTAACAGGACCTATTGTCATTCCTAGTCCCGCTCACCTGTCATCCTCTGCACCTCTGTGTGGGTTGTATCTTGCTCCCTTATCAATTGCTAGACCTACTCATGAAGCTAGTCCCTCTTCATATTAAGTTCCTAACTCTATATGTCTTGAGGATCTGGACCCTAATCCTATTGTTGTTGGTGTGGTGGGGATGGTGCTCTCAAAGATGGTCCAATGGCACATTCCCAACACCTATCCAACATGGTCATCTCAATGATCTCAACCATCATATCCATATCGAGGAGGGTGTTGAGGAGGATGTTGATGTCCCCTCCCCTATCCTCTACCTCCACCCTATCCCCTACCCTTACTAGATACCTCTACAACTGCGATATTTTTCAAATGAATGGGTGTAAATTGTAACCACCATGTATCATATATAGTTATGGTGCCTACATTGTATGGTCCACCAACATATACCCATGGTTATGCAACAAACTATCTAAAATCATCCATTTCCCTTAGGGTGGAATCTGCAGTCCCCATCTAGCCTCTCTAGTGTTCTATGTAAACACAACCCTATAATCATCTAGGAAAACATCCTAGATCTCCTCAAATTGGTGAGCAATGTGATCTAGAAAATACCAATCAATCAGGGTGTTCTCATGGTCCTACATATATCTCATCTATCTTAGTTTTTGGTTATCATCATACCATGGCAGTACTTGCAACCATGGCCTCACCAAATATGTCATATCATCAATCACCTATCTCTAGTATAGGATACCTACTAGTCATATATGGTGTTGTGTGATAATGGCACTATAATAGTATACTATAGGGTCATCCATGTCAACATCTGCTAAAGTGATGATCAATATAAGAATGATAAAGTCTTTCCATGCCCAGATATGTAAATGTGTCACCCCAATTCCTATGCTTTATCCATCCATGTAGATGGCCTAGTGGATATCATGATACAAAGATGCAAGTAGCACAAAGCCCCAAGCAATGAAATTCATGTCTCTTATCATCCTTGCCCAAGCAAGTCCCCAACTAATGTTGAAGCCTCTCCCTCTCTAGTCTAGCACGACCACCCTATAAATCAAAGCTCCAACAATCAAAGTCAGGTTTGGTACTTGTTTTCTGTAATCCTCTAGGTCAATCTATGCAATCTCTATCCACAGGGTGTCAACACCAATATTGTCATACCAATAAAAAGTCTCGATATCCACATCATAGATCACCCATTCATCATAAATTGAAACTCACATGATGTGCTAGACATCCTCTTGGGTAATAGTCACCTCCCCAATAGGCAGGTGGAAGGATGAGGTCTCACTGTGCCACATCTCTATCAATGCTATCATCATCACAAGGTGATTCCTAACCTCGAGCATCCCTACCATGAACCCTAGCTTGATCACCCCAAGGAACATCCTTGCCTCATTAGTCAAATCCCAAACATGGGACAAAATGTCAAGTCTACACTCGCTAGAATGAAGTGATTGAATGATCTCCTACACAATCAAAGTGAACCATGTCAAAATTTTCAAAAACCTTATAAAATTTCACATTTTGAGCTCTAAACTATAAAAATGCCTCATTTGCAAAAGCATGGCACTATTTTCTAAGAAAAAATATACCAAAATGTCAAAAGTGGTGCCATTTTTAAAAGCACATCATCTTTTCAAAAGCAATTCTAAACCTAAATATCAAAAGTGACACTCCTTGCAAAAGCATGACACTATTTCAAAAGTGATGTTAAACTTTGAATTTGACTATGATGCCCTATGCAAAAGCAAATCATCATTTCAAAAGAAATGTTGAACCTACCTAAGAAAAAGAAATGCTATATGTAATAGTGTTGCTACTTCAAAAAAAAACACTACTGACTAATTCAAAAGTGATGTTAAACAACGACACCTTGTTTTGACAACTTTGACTAGCATTAAGGAACTAGAAGAAAAATGAGAAAAGTTTCAATTTGTGTATCGGTGGTCTTGTGTCTATTGCGCATTGGTACTCTCATACCCTATCTGTGAGGTGTTGTGGGATCTCACGAGCCACCATTTTTCCAAGGTTTCAAAGAAAAAATCACAAGATCTCTCTAAGGCTATGAATCTAAATGACCCAAAAGTGTCCCTTCAACCTATGCTTATGCCTAAAAATTAGGGGGTTTTTCCATAATTTGAGGGGGAAAATGGCATGTTGATCCTATTTTATCAAATTTTGAGCTATGGGGCTTGTTTTGCATGTTCTTGAGCTTGTTTTCACATCTCAAAACCTATTTCTACATGTGAATCAATGTTAAAGCTTTGTCACAATATCAACTTGAAAATTAAAAAAAAATCCCAATCTCTCGAGGGGGCAAGCTACCAGCTTAATTCCTTTTATTGGGGAAACAGTGGGGCATCCATAAAATTAGGAATTTTTAAATTTTGATCTAAGAAATAGCATTAATATGAAAAGCATCAGTCTTTGAAAAACATCCAAATCACATCAAAATCCCTAAATATTTCAAAAATCCAAAAAATACAAACAAAACCTTATCAAACTACATTGTCTCTGATCTTGAACGTAGGAAAGGCTATCACTGATGTTCCCCCAAGATGCATTAGGTAACTCTTTAGGAGTCTGACATAATATATTAATAGTTAATCAAGTGTTCATATTTCATCAATAAATTGTTTTTGGTCAAATTCAGTCAAACTACATGGTATGTGCGTGTATAACACAGGCAAGGCTAATCTTTGATAAGCCCCCAAGGCCCTAGGTCAATCCCTCTTACGTCTTGGTCAAAAATTAGGAAACTCAAAAATATATGAAAACTTGAAAACCCAAAACATTGGAAAACATTCAAAAATCCTAAATAGCCTCACAATACATGAAAACCTAAACATCACATATACCCAAAAAGATCAAAAACAACCTTAAAACATTGAAAAAAAACAAAAGCATTGAAGTATTCCAAAAATTTCAAAAACCACCCATCCCATTTTGCTTCCACCCATAATAAACTTCCATCCATAATAAATTGATCATCACACTCACTCTTTGGTAACACACAAAAAAAAGTAGAACCTTTAAATGCAACACAAAAATCAAACTCTTGACAATTATCAAACATGTCAATCAAACCTTATATCAACAACATTTCAAACAACTTATCAACCCAGCAACATTTGATAACATTTCCTAGGATGCATCCTTCCTACAATGAGAATTATCAATGGCAATCATTTTGGATACTTATCCTCAAAACACATTACACCTTTTGGCAAGAGATATAAACAACATTCAATGTTTGTATTCATCTTGTCTTATGATTTATCTTATTGACCCATTCCAAACACCTCTCGATGATGTATATCAAAATGATTTAGAGAGAAAGGAATGTGGCATCAATCATTATATTTGATTTGTTGTGCTTGTGGGATGTTATTATAAAATATCCTAGTGGCTAATACTTAGTTGTGTGTAGTGAGGTTGTTTTGAATATATTGTTAACTATTGTATATGCTTTGGTCTGAAATATTCAAAAATTCTAAAATACATTCCAATGAGGTTTTTGTGTGTCAAGGGGTGAGGAAGGATTATCCTATCTATTTGCAAAGTCAAATTTCATTGCATTAGGTACAATGTCATCCTAGTTATTGATACATTGATGCATCATATCTATGTTTTATATCAAAAATAAGGAATTGAATGATGAAGTATCTCAATCCCTAAAACAAGAAAACCATCAATCTTGTCACCATATCTAATAAATTCTTGAAGACTCATAGACTTGTTGGACTTCTAAATCAATCTCGAAATCAATGGTTAATCCATTCATCTTATTATTCTATCTTCTTTCCATGCTAACATGGTATCATGGCAATCAACAAAAATCATAATGCATCCATCATGTATCCACAAACCATAAACATACATACATCCTATATAATCATATCATAATCATTTTCATATCATAAGCATGACATCATCATATAGAAAATACACAAAGGATAAATGCATCCATCTCATAGCATGTTATATAGAAATATATTGAAAATGGAATAAACCATCCATCACATTGCATCCATAACATTCATCATACATTGCATATCATATAAACATCACATCATGGATCATACATCACATTATATCATATGCATAAATAAAGAAACACATCCATCCATAGCATGTGCATCCATACATAAACATAATGCATGAAATAAATAAAACATCACATCAAAATGATAGAGCGTCATATCACAATTGAATCGTTCCATCTCATATATATCATGAAAAATGAATGTCATGATACAAAGTCAGAGTCAATGTGTCAATATCATCAAAAATAGATATACAAGAGGCTATCAAAAATTAGCTGATGAATGTATATACATGTAATAATTAGGGTTGTACATCCAAAAATCTCTACAAAAGTGTGATGCTATCTTCAAATCTGATGATCGTCATGTTGCAATGGTTCCTTACAGTGGCTCCCCTATAGTTACTCAACTGAGAGACCTCTTGAACCACTCAGCTTGAGCCTGCTCCTCTATGCAAAGGTTTTTTGTCGCCACACTTTGGCCACTACCATATTGTACAATGTTTGGTAATAGGAGGCATTCACCATCGCATCCCCATATATTTGTGTTGGGACCTAGCCCTATGTGTGCATAGTACTAGCCTCTAGTTGTTGCCTCTAGCTAGTCCACTAAGCAATTTGGATCATGATTTGTTGGGTATGTTGTCATTCCTATTCCCACTCACCTATCACCCTCTATACCTCTACGTGGGTTGTATCTTGCTCCCCTATTAGCTAATTAACCTACTCATGAAGTTGGTCCCTCTCCATGGTAAGTGTCTAAATCTATGCGTCTTGAGGATATGGAACCTAATCCTATTTTTTCTGGTGTGGTGAGGATGGTGGTCCCAAAGGAACATTCCCAACACCTATCCATCATGTTCATCTCAATGATCTTATCCATCCTATCCATCTCGAGGAGGGTGTTGAGGATGATGTTGTTGCCCCCTCCCCTATCCTCTACATCCACCCTATCCACTACCCCTACTAGATAACTATACAATTGTGAGATTTTTCAACTAAAAATGTGCAAACTATAACCACCATGTATTGTATGTAGCTGCGGTGCCTGCATTGTATGGTCCCCCAACATATACCCATGGTTATGCAATGAGCTATCTAAAATCATCCAATGCCACCTAGGGTGGAATCTATGGTCCCTATCAAGCCTCTCTAGTGTTCTATACAAACATGACTCTGTAATCATCTAGGACAACATCCTTGATCTCCCTGAACTGGTGAGCAATGTGATCTAGAAGATACCACTTGATCATGGTGTTCTTATGGCCCTATACATATATCCACTCTATCTTAGTCATTGGTTATCATCATACCATGGCAGTACCTACAACCATGGCCTCCACCAAAATAATGTCATATCATTGATCACTTGTCTCTAGTATAGAATACTTGTTGGTCCTATATGGTGTAGTGTGATAACATCTCTATAATAGTATACTATAGGGTCATCCATGTCAACATCTGCTAAAGTGATGATCAGTCTAAGAATGGTAATATGTTCCCATGCCCAGATATGTAAAAATGTCACCCCAACTCCTATGCTTTGTCCATCCATGTAGATGGATTGGTGGATATCATGATATAGGGTATGTACAGGATCATCATGGAAAAAATAGGCCCTTAAGTGGTGAAAATTTCAAAAAATTAAAAGTTAGGAAAATTGACGTAAAAATTTGAATAAGTTATCTATATTTTTTCAAAAATATGTAAGAATAGAATTTGTATAAAATTAAATGTAGTTTCTAAACTACTAGATTTATTTTTAAGAAAAAAAACTATTTGGTTAAAATTTGAAATTTCAATGCAATAGTACTTAAATTTTAGAGAAAAAATAAGAAGTAGGTGTCTATCTGACCACCCTAACCATAATAAAATGATAATATTTTTTTATAATATTTTAGATATAAGTAGAGGACTCATGTCTTGATGTGATGCATATTTTTTTAAATTATTTTCTAATTAAATAATTAAATATGAATTTTCTATTACAAGTTTTAAAAAATATAAAAACTTCATGAAATTCATTTTTTTTTAATATTATATTATGTGAAGCATAGAATGTGACACAAGTTTTGGATTCAACAAATATGGTACCATTTGATAGCTATAGATGTTTTTCAATTAGCCTATCAATCAAGACTTTAGTCATAATTCAAATAGAAAATGAATAATAATTATTTATTAAATTCAAAGTAAAGCATAATTTATATTGGTGGAAAGCTAAGAATCTCATTCAAAAACCCTTTTCATTTCATCAATTTTGGACAAAAAAAGAGTTTTCGGCCACTACCCTACACATACCCATCATATTGCCATTTTTTGGCCCATCATGATCCTGCACATACCCTATAAAGATGCAAGTAGCACAGGGCCCCAAGCAAAGAAAGTCATGTCTCTTATCATCCTTGCCCAAGCAAGTCCCCAACTAACGCTTAAGCCTCTTCCCCATTGGTCTAGCATGAGCACCCTATAAGTCAAAGCTCCAAAAATAAAAGTCATGTTTAGTACGTATTCACTATAATCCTACAAGACAATCTATGCAGTCTCTATCCACAGGGTGTCAATACCAAGAATGTCATACCAAGAAATTGTCATGATATCCACAACATAGATCACCCACTCATCATAAATTAACATTCACATGATGTGCTAGACATCCTCTTGGGTAACAGTCACCTCCCCAATAGGCAGGTGGAAGGATGATGTCTCATTGTTCCACCTCTTTATCAATGTTATCATCATGAAAAGGTGAGTCCTGACCTCAGGCATACCTACCATGAACCCTAGCTTGATCACCCCAAGGAACATCCTTGCCTCGTTAGTCAAATCCTGAACATGGGACAAAATGCCAAGTCTAAACTCCTTAGAATGAAGTGATTGAATGATCTCCTACACAATCAAAGTGAATTGTGTCAAAACTGTCAAAAAACTTATAAATTTCACATTTTGAGCCCTAAACTATAAAAGTGCCTCTATTTGCAAAAGCATGTCACTATTTTCTAAGCGGAATTATACCAAATTATCAAAAGCGATGCAATTTTTAAAATCACATTGGATTTTCAAAAGCAATGTTGAACTGAAATATCAAAAGTCGCATTCCTTGCAAAAGCACAACACTATTCCAAAAGTGATGTTAAACTCTGAATTTGACGGTGATGCCCTATGCAAAAGCATGTCATATTTTCAAAAGAAATGTTCAACCTACCTAAGAAAAATCAATTTTATATACAATAGCATTACTACTTTAGCAAAAGCACTACTGACTGATTCAAAAGTGATACTAAATAACAACACCTTTTTTGACAACTTCAACCTAGCATTAATGACCTAGAAGAAAAATGAGAAAATTTTCAATTTCGGTATCAATGGTCTTGTGTCTATTGCACACTGGTACTCTCATACCCTATCTATGAGGTGTTGTTGGATCTCACAAGCCACCATTTTTCCAAGGTTTCAAAGAAAAAATCACAAGATCTCTCTAAGGCTATGGGTGTAAATGATCTAAAAGTGTCCCTTCAACTTATACTTATTATAGAGAAGGGGGATTTTTTACTCATGAGTTCTCTTAATTTAGAGAGCCTCAAGGGGTGAACTACCCTAAACTACCTCAAGGAACAGTGTGAGGGTTCTAGAATTAGAAAGAGAAAGTCATGAAGATTTTTTGGACAAATTGACAAGATCTTAGCCAAAGCATGGCAATGCGGAATAAGGATGGCATCCTGACACACTAGCATCCAAGAGGCATGTTGGAATCTCATACAGACCAAAAAGTGAGAATGTCATAGAAAATGGCTAGGTGACTACTAGTAATCAGATTACTAAAAGCTTACAAAATGTGATAAAGTAGCAGAATGTAATAATACTAAAATAAAGTGAAATAGAAATAATAAAGATAAGGAGAAGAAAGAAAGGAAATGCTCACAACCACACAATTGATGAGGCCTCCAACACATGAATGTATTCAAAACCTACATGTGTAATATCTACAGAAATTATTGGGGTTATATATGGGTTTGCCTCAATCAAACCCTCGTTTTGGTGTTCCCACCTCCACAGACAACCAAAAAGATAGAGAGAGAGAAGTATGCGGATGCGATGTGATAAAAGAAATCCCAGCTCAAGGAGAACCCGTATCATGAAGGATGCAATATATAAGTGATATGAAATCCCAGGATGATCAAAAGCACAAGGCAAGGGAGATAGAACTACAAGGCTTAAGGAAGCCAAATGGAGAGAGTAATAGAGCTGCAAGAGCCAAGAATGTTGTTGTAATGATCTTTTAAAAGCTTGAGACTATTGCAAATGGTGGTTCCAAGAAGTGGAAGAGGAAGCTAGAAGTTGGAATGAATCTAGAGTGAAGCTAGAATCACTTGGATGAAGCAATAGAATTGAAAAAATAGCATTTAAGGATAGAAGGGAAGCAAAAAGAAGCTTCTCGGGCAGTTGCAAAGCATCCTGATCCGTTACCACCAACCAAAGAAGGTGACAAGTGGCAAACATGTAGGAAAATGGTTTTCTGAAAATTGGAATGTCACTTGACACTAGCATGGTACTTAGATGTCCATGCAACATAGTAGTGTCTAGACACGTCACACTACAAAACATCACAAACAAGAAAAGCACAAGGTTCGATGTAAAGTAGACACACAAGGGTATTTGTTGAAAAGGGGTGTTGAGCATCCTGAGAGGGGAAAAAGGCTAATGTAGAGGCTAAAATGAGCCTACACAATTTCTAAGGGAGTGGACACTAAAGAAAGTGCAAGAATGTATGTGAAATTGCAAGGGGTGCAATTTTATGACTATAAATTTTCCCCCCACTTTAGCGGGCATTTGATTCTACACTAATATGCACACTAAAGGAAATCTACTAAACATAAATAACATCATTATGCCAAAAGGATACAATAGAGGAAGCAAAAAACTCTTCAAACCATGGAAGCATGCCTCCAGGCTGAAGACCTACAAAACAAATGTATTAGACAAGAAAAACCTACAACAAACAACAATGTTAGCACACAAAAAACTAAAGGATTTAAGTCAAAAAATTGAAAGAGACTTTGATGTAGAAGGTTGTCTCAATACTATGTGTTGTCCCAAAACTAAGAAATAACATAGAAGAATTCTAAAATGAAGAGAGGAAGGGTATATACACATAATGAAGAAGAGGCAGATCTTCAATCCAATATATACAAAAGAGAAGAGAAGAGAGAAAATATTTTAAGAGGGAGAAGCTAGAAAGGAATGAAAATTCCAAGAGAGATGGCTCCATAGGTCCTCAAACCTAAGGAGAGTTTGAACAAAGTGCACTAAAGGCCTGCAACCCAATGATAGGAAAATCCCACAAGATGAAAGCGTCTCACAAGCTCGCAAATCTGCAAGGAGGCAACCCCCAAGATATCTCACATGAAGGAAGTCTTGTGAAGTATGTACCTTATAGGCCCATAGACCTACAATGAGGTATCCCCCAAGATCTCTCACATGAAGGAAACCTAGATGAAAGCACCTTATAGGCCTGCAACTTTCAAGGAGGCATCCCCAAAGATCTCTAGCATGAGTGAAACCTAATGAAATAAGCACCTTATAGGCCCATAGACCTGCAAGGAAGCATTCCCCAAGATCTATCACATGGAAGGAACCAAGATGAAAGCATCTTATAGGCCCACAGACCTACAAGGAAGCATCCCCCAAGATCTTTCACATGGAGGAAACCAAGATGAAAGTGCCTTGTAGGCCTACAGACCTACAAGGAGGCATCCCCCAAGATCTCTCACATGGAGGAAACCAAGAAAAGGGGACTCCACAAAGTCAAATTGGAAAGAAGCTTCCAATGTACACTTGCAAAGTGACATGTTTACCCATAGATACAACATGTCTAAAAATAAAGTGACCATGTAGGAAAATAAGTGGACACTCACGCAGATCATCAACAAGTTGGAAGGCTTTCAAAGGGGTCCTTAGGGAACCATTCAAAAGAAAAGGGGTCCACTCAAGGTACACACTATTTGAAAAGCGAGGTCTAGTTAGGCTACCCCCTAGCTAGATGCATCGATATGAAGTAGGTCTATTTGGGCTACCCCCAAGCTAGATGCCATAGAATTCATTTGAGAAACAATCTTTCAAAGGGAATCCCTCGAGAACCCTTCAAGAGAAAAGGGGTCCACTCAAGGGGCACTTCAATTCAAAGATAGAGAGAAAAAAGGGGGTCCTTAGAAGGATGCACATCTCTAGAACAATTTATCACTGCCCCCAACATATAGGGGAGGAGAACCATGCAAGATACTTATAAAATACAAGATAGATGTAAACCTAAGTATAACCTGCCATTTAAAAAAGAGGTAGGTGCATCATCAAATAAATGATTGATGCAACCTGAATCAAGAAGTTGTATTTTATCCTTCAAGGCCTTACATTCACTAGTGGAATGGCTAGGAACTTGCTAGTATGCATAAAAGAATGTTTTTCTTTATCATGCTTATGATATTTATTACTTGTGGGAGGAGGAAGAGTATTAAGAAAGATTTAAGAAGCTGCAACAAAGTACACTCTTACTCAAATAAAGTATGAGGAGCAGGAAGTAACCCTTTCTCTTGTGGAGAAAGACTTGACTGCTCACAAGAGGAAGATACAAAAAAATAGAAGACAAAGGAGGATGGGCCAAATCACGAGAATGGGGTTGAGAAGACATCATGTCAAAATTCAATTGTGGTTTCTATTTAGATTGTTCATTCGAGCAACCAAGCCCCAAATTATGCTTACGAGATATGAATTCTATAGGGACCTAAATGCCTTATTCGTTATGCCCACAACCTTTACACCCATAACCATATTTAGAAACAAGCTTAAAGTCAGGGCCTTAACATGTTTGCAAATATTGAAAAGAAGGAGGATCTTCATAGAGAGCACTATTCCAGCACTATGGATCACACTCCTCTATGGGATCGCCATCATCCATTTTAATAGGGCTATCAACATTATTCTCTTTAGTAGAAGCATAATCATCTTCCTCAGAAGGAGGATCAACACTAAGAACATTATAATTATTGCTCACACTACCCTACAATACAAAAGAATAACCATCTTTGATAGTAGGTGTGGATGATGTTATTGGAAGGTCTAAGTGGATCGGGTTGACTTTATATTCCCCAATGAAGGAGTCTATAAAGTCTAAGGAACCTCAATCATCACCAAGACATGCATTCTTTTGAGAAGTAGAAAGAGTAGACTTAAGATTTCATTCTTCAAAAGGATATTCTTCAGGGACATCTATCTCAAGAGTATCCTTTGTAGTAGGTACTGCAAGAATAAACATCGACACATTGGAAAACACTGAAGGAATAAGAATAGGCACAACCGAAACCTAATTAGTAGTTGCCATATCACATAAGTGCATAGAATCACAATCAACCTTAACTATGACTACTTTATTATTACAAATAAACTTAATAGATTTATTCAAGGTAGATGAGATTGCACCCATAGCATGAATCCATGATCTACCAAGAAGAAGGTTATAAGGTAATTTTTTGACATAACAAATACAAGAGTAGGTACATTAATAGGTTCCAACTTCAAAGGCAAGACTATCATGCCTAGGGCTTGTCAACCAACAATATCAAACCCATGAATATCAACAAAAGAAGCATTGAGAGAAGATGGATCAATATTAATCTTAGGTAATAAATCAATGCTACATACATTGAGCATCGAACCAATGTCAAAGAGAGTACGTCTAATGCCAATTTTATTAATATTAACTATAATCATTAGAGCATCTTCTTTCTTTTGTACTTCCAAAGGTGAGAGTTCCTACGGATAGAACATGATATTTAGTGAATCCACATGAATATGAGCTATCAATGCATTAGTATTTGTTGACCTAGCAGAAGAAGGAAAGAGGATAATATTAATCTTAGGTAATAAATCAATGCTAAATACATTGAGCACCGAACCAATGTCAACGAGAGTACGTCTAATGCCAATTTTATTAATATTAACTATAATCATTAGAGCATCTACTTGCTTTTGTACTTCCAAAGGTGAGAGTTCTTGTGGATAAAACATGATATTCAGTGAATCCACATGAATATGAGCTATCAATGTATTAGTATCTATCGACCTAGCAGAAGAAGGAAAGAGGATCTTTTGCAAGGCTTCTTGAGGCATACCTTGGTAAACTAGAGCATACTGAAGAAAGTCCCACAATGAGATCTTAGCTAGAGTAACCTAAGGTTGCTAAAAAATATTGTCATCATTGGGTGCTTTAGTCATAAGTTTAGGAGGTTGAAGAAGGATTGGTTGTTTATTCATTCTATTCTCATAAGTATGGGCTATTGCTCTATAAGAGGGGGCCATAGAAAGATCAAGAGAATCTCTATCAAATGGGACATCATCAATAGAAAAAATCCTTGTAGGAGGAGAAGGACTAGCTGGAGTTACGTAAATAATAGGTCTCTTTGGCCTTTGATGGGAAGCATAGACATAGATTATATTTATAGATTCATCACAACTAGTGGAGTAATTATTTGAAGACATATTCTCAACATCGATCCAAGGAGGATCATATGTGGAAGGAGGTTCAGCATTTTCTAATACATCATCTCCAGAGGGGAGTGCATCAGAGAAAAGATGAGATTCATCATTCATAAATGCATCATCTCTAGGAGAGTGCATTGGAATGAAGGTTAGATTCATCATTCACAAATGCATCATCTCTAGAAGAGAGTGCATCAGAATGAATAGAAGGTAGAGTAATATTAAGAAAGGTATCAATGATTTTATCTTCTTGCAACAAAATATCTTTTGAATCGAGAGGAATTTCATGAGAAGGATCAAAGACACCAAGTGACATGGGTAAAGCCAAGTCACCATCACATGCATGAAATGGAATATCATTAACATTTTGAACAAAATTAGATATTGAACTAATGAAAGAAGATATTAAATTCATTTTTGGGTGACACAACTAAGAAAAATTGAGAATCTAGATTTTCATATTTTTTTGATATTTTTTAGGTTCTAGTAATTTACATTTTCAGAGGTCTTCAGAGTGAAATTTGAGGTCAGAATTTGTGTTGGTCCATAAAATTTGATAGTTGAAGGCATAGCATTTTTGGGACTGGCCTAGTTCTCTAGGAGACCTTTCCAATGGTGCAAACGGTTTTGAATTATGAGCATCAAGTCAAAAGTTATGACCCTGCCAAGTAGAGGTAAACAAATTCCTAGTTTTTTGAAAAATACCCTCTTATCATTAGGTTCACCAAAATGTAGAGAAGGGGGATTCGCTACTCATGATTTCTCTTCATTCAGAGATCCTCATGGGGTGAACTACCTTAAACTACGTCAAGGAATAATGAGAGAGTTCTAGAATTGATTCTAAGCAAGTCATGAAGATTTTCTAGACAAACTAACAAACTCTCAACTGAAGGATGACAACATCGAATAAGGAAAATAGCACAACATGTTGGCTTCCAAGAAGTGTGTTGGCATCTTGTAAGGATGAAAAAGTGACAATTTCATAGAAAATGGCTAGGCAACTACTAGTAATCAAATTACTAAGAACTTATAGAATGTGATAAAGTAACAGAATGTAATAATACTAAAATAAAGTGAAATATAAATGATTAAGATGAGGAGAAGAAAGAAAGGAAATGCTCACAACCACACAAAACATGAAGCCTCTAGCATGTGAATTTCTTCAAAACTTGCATGTGTAATATCTAGAGACATTTTTGGGGCTTTATAGGGGTTTGCCTTAGTCAAACCCTCATTTTGGTGTTCCCACCCCCATAGACAACCAAAAAGATAGAGAGAGAGAAGTAAGCAAATGCGATGTGATAAAAGAAATCCCCACTCAAGGAGAAGAACCCATATCACAAAGTAAGGATGCAATAGATAAGGGATATGGAATCCTAGGATGCTTACAAGCACAAGGCAAGGGAGATAGAACTATAAGGCTTAAGGAAGCCAAATGGAGAGAGCAATAGAGCTGCAAGAGCCAAGAATGTTGTTGTAATGAGCTTGTGAAAGCTTGAGAGTGTTGCAAAGGGTTGTTCTAAGAAGTGGAAGTGGAAGCTATAAATTAGAATGAAGCTAGAGTGAAGCTAGAAGCACTTGGAAGAAGAAATATAATTGAAAAAATAGCATTTAAGGAGAGAAAGGAAGCAAAAAGAAGCTTCATGAGTGGTTACAAAGCATCCCGAGTCGTTGCCACCAACCAAAGTAGGTGAAAAGTGGCAAAGATGCATGGAAATGGTCATTTGAACATTCAAATGTTGTGGGATGCTAGCGCAACATGCAAACATCCTCACAGAACGCTAGTGTCTAGACATGTCATGCTACAAAAAAACACAAATGGGAAAAGCACATGGTTCAATGCAAAGCAGATGCACAAGGGTAGTTGTTGAAAAAGGGTGTTGAGCATCCTGGGAGGGGAAATATCCTGATGCATGGGCTAAAATGAGCCTACACAATTTCTAAGGGAGTGGACACTAAAGTGGGTGCAAGAATGTATGTGAGATTGGAAGGGGTGCAATTTTATGACTATAGACTTATTCCTAAAAATTATGGATTTTTTCCCTAATTTGAGGGGGGAAATGGCATGTTGATCTTGTTTTATCAATTTTTGAGCTATGGGGCATGTTTTGCGGTATTTTACATGTTTCTAAGCTTTTTTCCACATCTAAAAACCTATTTCTACACTTGAATCAATGTTAAACCTTTGTCGCAATATTGACCTAAAAGTTAAAAAAAATATTGATCTCTTGAGGGGGCAAGGTACTAGCTTAATTCATTTTGTTGGGGAAATAGTGGGACATCCAAAAAATTAGGAATTTTTAAATTTTGATCTGAGCAATAGTGTTAATCTGAAAAGCATTGGTCTTTGAACCAATGTAACAAGTAACTCACTTCAAAGAGGGGAAAAATGTAGATACTTAAAATTGTCTTGACTGATATTGTACATTTGAATCTGATTACTAACATCGTTTCACCCTAAATTCACCTCCTTTTCAACTATTTAATTGAATGATCCTAATTGTTTAATTAAATGCATCATTTTTTCCTATTAATCAAATGATCATTATTATTTGGATAACTCACCCCTTTTCACACTAATTATCATCTTATTTAATTGAGTAATGCCAATTATTTGATTAAATTGCTTATGTCCTCCCATTTAATTAAATAATCTTGATTATTGAATTAAATGTCACTTGATCCTCTTTTATCAAATGAATTAATTATTTAATGAGCATCCTAATTTCACTCAACTTGCACAATTAAAACTTTTTTAAATTATCTAATTTCTAATTTTCCTCACCCTCCCACTTTCAAGGGAATATTCCCTTAGAATATTCCTCCATTTGAACTCAAAAAATAGAATATTCTTTTGTAACAACTTTCTAATTTTTTGAAGTATGCTTCTTTGAATCAATAAGAGCCTTTAATTAACTCCTTGATCTATGTCGATTTGCATCCTCATCCATTGATGAGAATCCTTGATCCATTTCTTCACCTCTCATAGCTTCTCATCCCTTGATTGATCAAATCAATCCTAGCCATTCATTCACCATTTTCTCCTATAAATACACCTCATCTCTATGAAAAATGGATCCACAATCATTTGAGCAAAGTTATGATGTTGAATTGCATCCACACTTTCATACATTAGAATTCATTTGAGAAATTTTTATCCATTGTGGTTCAAATCTCCATTATCACACATCTATCTATCAAATCAAGCTTGCTTCAATCTAAGGGATTGGGAAAGGGCTGACATTCCACATCAATGCGGTACCAAATACCCCAATGGGATGAGGTTGGAGGCATTAGAATAGGTTTTTCGTTATTCATTTCTTGTTGTTTATGTTTAATGTCTTCCTTATTTAATGGTTTTCAAGAATTTCATTATGATTATAGCTTAACTAGTTAAGTATTGCCTAGAATCTATTGGATCTGGTGTATCTATGATGCAGGAGCATCCAACAGTGTAGGGAAATCTTGTATCACCCCAAAAAATTGTTTTATTTATTTTCTTTAGTTTTTTTGAGTCTCATGATGGCACTTAAGGGGTATAAGACTATCAAGCATCAAAAATAGTGAAAATCGATTACTTACTAAATTTTTTTAGTAAGTTGGAATATACGGGCTTATATAGACATGAAAATTTACCCCACGGAGTAGAGCTGAAAAAAATTTCCAATCGCGAAAGAATCACCTCAATACCCTGCACGGTTTGGGAGAATTTAAAGTTTATGTCACGAGAAATTTCTCCAATGTAGCTTCAAATTCAGATATAAAAATTCTAGAGGCCCCGAAACAACTCAAAAAGTGGTCAAATTGACCTATGGGTTCACATGTTGTAGAGACCATTGAGAGCTTTCCAATGATATGCAATAATAGAAAATTGGACATGCGGATCATAAGTTATGGCCCAACGAAGTTGGTCTCTAAAAAGTGAATTTCATAAAAATTTCTTCCTAGGAAAAAAATCAAACAGTGGGACTTTTGGCACCAACACAAAAGGGGGAAATTTTAACTTTCTAGAACATTCTAGGAAAATTATTGGGGAAAATAAAAAGGGTTAAGTGGGGGTTGTAGAAGGTAGCCCTAATAGTACAGGTTGTGGCTTTGAATAGTAGATTTTATTTTCAAAGTTGATTATCTTGCAATGAATCAAGCCCATGAGGCTGTAGCATGTGAGCTTTGAATATGTAATTTCATTTTCTGAAAATAATTAAAAGTGAGTCATTTTTCTATCTTGCATCTTCTATGTTGGTATATAATGTGATTTCTATGGGTTTTGGGTAGTGTGGCTCTCATCAAGTGGTATCAGAGTAGGATTTCTTGAGCTTGTAATAGAGTATCGAATGTGAGGCAATTGGAGCAAGACTTGTGAGTGTGGGTTGAGTTCAAGATGCCTCCAAGACTTGTCCAACATGGTAGAGGTAGAGGTTGAGGTGGTGGGGGAAGAGATCCACCTAGAGATGAAATCAAAGCCCTTACAAGGCAATTAGAAACCTTGCAGCTCAAGAGGTTTGAAGAAGAGATGTGTGATGAGACAGAGATGACAATGGAGATGAAACAAAAGAGGAAATGGAATAAGAGAAGGATCCAATGGATCCTAGAGAAAGAATATTTTTGCGAACGATCTCAAGCATTGGGAAGAGACCTAAAATGGAGGTTTCAACTTTCAATGGAAGTTTGAATCCTAAAGAATTGATCGATTACATCAATGACATGGACTAATTTTTTGTGTTTGAGGAGATTGAAGATCCTCATAGAGTGAGGTTTGCAAAGAAAAAAATGAAAGGTTGCACTATTATATGGTGGAAAGAGGTCCAGTTAAAAAGAGGAAGACAAGGGAAAGATAAAATTTCTAGATGGGACATAATGGTGTCAAAATTGAAGAAATTTTTTCTTCTAGCCAATTATGAATTGGAGCTTCTCAAGAAGATGTAGAGCTTGAGGAAAGGAACAAGGACAGTGAAAGAATACACAAAGAAATTTCACAAGGTCCTGATTTAGACAAGATATTCTAAGGTGAATAAGGAGGAAGTTGTTCATTATATCAACAGGTTGAGCCAAGCATATAGGAAGAATTGGAAATGGCCACCATTGAGGATGCTTATCAATTCTCTCTAAAGGTTGAAGAATGGGTGAACAAAAGTTTTGAGAGCAAGCAATAAGGTGGAGGTCATGGAGGAAAGATTGGTAGATAGTCATATGGGAGTCTAAATGAAGATCAAAAGAAGGGTGAAGGCTCTAGTAGCAACCAAAACCAAAAAGGAGATAACACCTACCATCCTCATGATTAGAATAATGGAGACCAAAGAGGAAGAGGAAGATCTGGATGAGGACCGGGAAGAGGATGCTTTTGTGGATCTTGTTTCGAGTGTGGTGAAGGAAATAGAGCCTATGAGTGTCCTCAACATCAAGGAAGGACAAATAGAATACTCGAGGGTAATGCACAAGTTTCACATGTAGATGAAGATGTTGAGTCTTCACATTCTCAGGAGGAAAAAAGAGGAGAGGTTCTTGTTACTAGAAGAGCCTTGTTGAATAAGGAGAAGGAACCAACTCAAAAGAACAATTTATTTCACACCAAATGTAAGTTTGAAGGTAAATTTTGCAATGTTATTATTTATGAAGGTAGTATTGATAACCTTGTTTCAGAAGAAATGGTTAGTAATTTGTGGTTGGAGATAAGAAGGCATCTAAACCCATACTGGATTGCTTGGTTGCAGAAGGGCCATAAAGCCTTGGTAAATGAACAATGTCTAGTAAAGTTCAAGATTGGAAATTACCATGATGAATTTTTTTGTGATATTATGCCTATGGATTTTTTTCATATGTTGTTAGGTAGACTGTGGTAGTTTGATCGAAAAGCAATACATGATGGAAATTCCAACACCTATTCTTTGACAAAGGATGGAGTTCATCATAAGTTGAAGCCCTTGAAAGAGACAAAGGAAAAGGTATGCAATAATGCAAGAATTTTTTTGGTTGATGGAAGAAAGTTCCTAGAAGGTATGAAGCATGAGCATATGTGTTTTGCATTGATACCTAGAGTTGATAAAGAAGATACTAATGAGGTACCTATAGAGGTTTTATATTTTTTGAATGAGTTTCAAGCTATTATTTTTTATAATGTACCTAAAGGTTTGCCTCTCATAAGAAAGATTAGCCATCTGATGGACCTGATTTTTGGAGCTAGTTTGTCGAATAAGGTAGCTCATCGTATGACTCCAACAAAGAGGAAAGATTTGAACAAACAAGTGAAAGATTTGTTGTGAAAAGGATTTATTTGAGAGAGTTTGAGTCCATGTGTAGTAATTGCAGTACTAGCACCAAAGAAGGATAGGGAATGGTGAATGTGTATAGATCTTCTAGAGCCATCAACAAGATCACCATCAAGTACAAATTCCCCTTCCCAAGGATGGATTACATTATGGATTGTTTGAGTGGAGCTAAGTACTTCATGAAGATAGATTTGAAGAACAGATATCACCAAATTTGTATTAGAGAAGGAGATGAATGGAAGAAAATATTTAAAACAAAGGAGGGCTTGTACAAGTGGTTAGTCATTCCTTTTGGGCTAACCAATGCTCTGAGCACATTTATGCGGCTCATGAAAGAGGTATTAAAAGATTTTTTTAGGAAAATTTGTTATTGTTTATTTGGATGAGATTCTAATTTTAAATAAGACATTGGAGGAGCACCTGATGCATATTTGGAAATTTTTTGAGAAGCTAAGGGAGGAGAAGTTGTTGATTAATTTGAAGAAATGCAATTTTTTGAAAAAGGAGTTGGTGCATCTGGGATTTCTTGTCTTAGTAGAGGGTCTTAAAATGGACCCAGAGAAGGTGAGAGCTATCATTGAATGGCCTACCCCAAGGAGTGTTACAGAGGTAAGATCATTTCATGGTCTAGCAAGTTTTTACAGAAAGTTTATTAAGAGTTTTAGTAGTATTTTTGCACCTATAATTGAAGCAATGAGATGGGATAGAAAAGAGTTTAAGTGGACTATAGGAGCAGCCAAAAATTTTGATATGTTGAAGAAGAGAGTTATAGAGCAACCTATTTTGGCCCTTCTAGATTTCAATAAGGTCTTTCAGGTAGATTATGATGCTAGTGGAACTATAATAGGAGTTGTTTTGAGTCAAGGTAAGCATGTTGCCTATTTTAGTGAGAAGTAAAATGATGCTACAAAGAAATATTTTGTCTATGATCAATATTTTTATGCTATGGTTCAAGATTTGAATAAATGGAGACACTATTTGTTGCCAAAAGAATTTTTTATATATATTGATCACTAGGATTTGTAGTATCTCAATAGTCAACGAAATTTGAATCAAAGGCACTTAAAATGGGTTGAGTTTTTGCAGAGTTATACTTTTTTTTTTTAGCACATGAGTGGAAGTTCAAATAGAGTTGTAGATGCCTTAAGTAGAAGGAAAAATTTGTTGATAGAAATGAGTATAGAGATTTTTGGGTTAAATGAACTCAAGAGTTTTTATGCTAAAGATCCAGACTTTGCAAAAGCTTGGAAAGCTTGTTTGGAACCTATTACATTGGATAGGACAAGATGGTTGGATTTCTTAATCCAAGATGGGATGTTGTTTAGAGGAAGCCAATTGTGCATTCCAAGGAGTTCTATGAGAGAGAATCTAATCAAGGAGAAGCATAGTGGAGAATTGTTTGGACATTTTGGTCAAGATAAGACCATTGCTCTTGTCAGTGAGAATTATTATTGGCCATAGTTACAACAAGATGTGAAGAAGTTTGTAAAAAGTTGTAGAGTATGTCAAATGGAAAAATGAACAATTCAAGATATTGGATTGTATTAGCCATTACCTATACTTGAGAGGCCATGGGAGGATATTAGCATGGATTTTCTTCTTGGCTTGCCAAGGACATAAAGAGGGCACGATTCCATATTTGTGGTGGTGGATAGATTTTCAAAGATGGCACATTTCATTCCATCTCATAAGACCATTGATGTTCATGTTGTAGAGTTGTTTTTCAGAGAGGTGGTGAGACTACATGGTCTACCAAAGAGTATAGTCTTAGACAAAGATACTAAATTTGTGGTTATTTCTAGAGGACATTATGGAAGAAGCTGAAGAAATATTTGAAGTTTAGTTCTACACACCATCCATAGACTGATGGAAAAATAGAGGTGGTGAATAAGAGTTTGGGCAACCTTCTAAGATGCTTAGTTGGAGATAATCCCAAAGGATTGGATTTGATTATACCATAGGTGGAATTTTCTTACAATTTTTTTTTCAATAGGAGCACTAGTAAATCACCATTCCATATTGTATATGGGAGTAGTCCAAGAACTACTTCTGAACTAAGAAAGATGGATAAGGGGGAGAAGAGTAGTGTTGACGCTAAATATTTTTCTAAGCACTTGAAGAATTTGCACAAAGAGGTGAAGAAACATATCAATAAGATGAACTCATAATATAAGGCTCAGGCATATCAAAAAAGGAGGTATAAGGAGTTCCAGGTAGGAGATGAAGTCATGGTTCATTTTCAAAAGGAAAGGTTTCCAGTTGGTACATACAAGTTAAAGATCAAGAAGTTTGGACCATGCAAGATCTTGAAGAAGCAATATTTAGGAAATTCTTATGAGGTAGAATTGCCTAATGGAATAACCATTTCTCTTGTATTCAAAATTGTTGATTTGATAGAGTATCATGAAGATGATATAGAGGAGGGGTTGATAAAAGAACAGTGGAAAATTCCAACACCTACTTCAAAGAAGGAAGAGATAGAATAAATATTGGATAGGCATGTGGGTAGAAGCACACGAAATAGGAAATATGCAGAGTGCTTGGTGAAATGGAGAGGAAGGCCTACTGAAGATTCATCATGGTTATCTAAGGCTGAGGTTAACCGTCTCGGTTTCCCTCTAACTCCTGAGAAGTGACAAGGTCACTTTTCAAATTACCCTAGGTGTCTGATGCAGGAGCATACAATGGTGTAGGGAAATATTGCATCACCCAAAAAAAATATTTTTCTCTATTTTCTTTAGTTGTTTTGAGTCCCATGATGGCACTAAAGGGGTATAATACTGTCAGGCATCAAAAATAGAAAAAATAAGGAATTTACTATTTTTAGTAAGTCAACCTAAATGGGCTCATATGGACGTGAAAATTTACCCCAAGGATCAAAGCTGAAAAAAAATCTGGTTGCAAAAGAATCACCTCAATACCCTACACGGTTTGGGAGAAATTAAAGTTTATGTCCCAAGAAATTTCTCTAATGTAGCATCAAATTTAGATATAAAACTTTAGAGGCCCTGAAATAGCTCAAAAAGTGGTTGAACCAACCTACTGTGGGTCCACGCATTGTACAGCTCATTGAGAGATTTCCAATGATATGAAATAATAACAAATCAAACACCTGGATCAAAATTTTTTGCCCCACAAATTTGGTCCTCTAAAAAGTGAATTTCATAAAAAATTTCTTCCTAGGCCAAAAATCAAATGGCGGGACTTTTGGTGCCAAAATAAAAGGGGAAATTTTAACTTTCTAGAACATTCTAGGGTGGTTATTGGGGAAAATAAAAAGGTTTAAGTGGGGGTTGTAGAAGGTGGCCCTGATAGTGTAGGTTTTGGCTCTGAATAGTAGATTTTATTTTTCAGAGTTGATTTTGTCGTAATGAATCAAGCCCATGAGGCATGTAAGCTTTGAATCTATAATTTCATTTTCTGAAAATAATTGAAAGTGAGTCATTTTTCTATCTTGCATCTTCTATGTTGGTAGATGTTGTGATTTCTATGGGTTTTGAGTCATGTGGCCCTCATCAATTTAGCTTGTGTTATGATTATAGTCACACTTTAAAATACTTTATTGTCATGTTAGATAATGTGAGACAAAGGGAAGGTTATTCCTAGGATTAGGATAATCCAAGGGAAAGGGAATAACCTAGAATAGAATAGAATAGAATACTAATGGCCAAAATAAAAATCAAGTAATTGCAGTGGTGAATATAGATGACCCTCACTTGAAGTACTAGGTGTTGAATCTTTGGCCAAAGTAGTGTAGGTAGCCACTTTCTACACTATCAATTCATTGTGATCCAAATACATACTAGGCTAAGAATATCATAGAATTAGATCTTGACTTTATGGTAAGATCTAGACATGTGGGACACATCACTATGCTCAAAAAATGATATTTGAAAGATGAGTTTACCAAACCAATCTCTTCATCAAAGGGTAGGTCCATCTACCAGTTTGGTAGATGTGTAGGGGACTATAGTTAGTCCATGGTTAGCAGAAAAGCACTTGAGTGATGCTTCTCATGTAGTTGGAGGCCAAGATTTGGGAGGAAATTTTGGACCATTTGAATATCTATTCCATGTGATATTGTTTAAGCTATGTATGTTTCATGTGTCCATCCTTATGGAAATTTTAATGTGAAACGTTATCTTGAATATATTTATGTAAAGTTAAATCATACTTATATTTTTGGAAATGATTCTTTTATAATACAACGGAAAATTTTAGATAAAGTTGCATTTCAAATGATTCATTTATTATTGAATAGAAAAGAAAAAAAATTATTGCTCTACATTGGATGCATAGATAATTACATGTGGGTAAAACTTAGTAGATTTACTAGGGAGAACAATGGGCATCTTACACATGGTATCAAAGCTACCAAGTTCAATAATGGAAACTATGTGCTCCCTATGTTTCCAATCCAACATTAAGTGAATCTAATGTTTAGAAATTCTTGTGCCAAGATGGTGCATCTTAGGATGACTGCAAGAAATTCAATGATAAAAAATGAGCACTACCTATGGCCCAAGAAGGAAAGATAAGCCCTTGTTCATACTATTGAGGGAACTAATTATGACAACACCATTTGGCTAAGTGATACTGATACTTTCAATCATGCCCTTTCGTGAATTAGTCAAGAGAAGAGAAGGATGAAAGATGATGCCAACTTCAACTACTTACCTTCGGTCTCTCCGCAAAAGTTAGACTCTTTATCACTTTTCAGGGATGTACCCTTAGAATTTAGTGTTAGTCCAGTCATGATATTTATGGATCCTCGAGTTCTTCCCTTAGCGAAAGTCATTGTAATATCCACAAGTGGTGAATCAAAGGGTTACATACCTCAAAACTATGTGTCTAAAGATAGATCAAAGGGATATTGTCCTTTCAAAGATATAAATGACCAAAAAATTGAGGGTTATACCCCACATAGCTATGTATTGGAAAGTGAATCCGAGGGATATCCTTCCTTAGACTATCTTAATAGTGATTCTATGTAAACTCAAGGAAATTAAAAAATCCTTTTTTGATTATAATGAAAATTATGCTTTTGGAAAAGAAAATTATGAATGAGTTCTTTAAATAAAATTTCTTATGTGATTAATATATCTTTATAATGTTGTTAACATTGAGCAAACCTTCATAAATCTAATTTAAATGAAAACCTCTAGGCATAATCGTTCAATGGAAAAGATGGTTAGGACAATAACTAATATGGGGGAAAATCAAGAAGTAGGTCAAGGTGCTAAGAATTCCAAAGACAAATTGGACTGTATTCTACTTGTCATGGATGAGAATAGAGCAAGAATAGGGAAACCTTGAATAGGAAGTTAGGGGAAATGAAAGAGTGGAACAAGAAGTTCCAAATAATGAGGAAGAAATTCCCAATAATGAAGAAGAATGGGAAGATTCCCATAATCATACTAAATCTAGTGATCAAGAGAGTGATAGGTCACAATCATATTCTAAGAGAACCAAAAGGAAGCATTTGGAAAGTGAGTTATCACGTGACATGAGAAAAATAACACCACCAAAATTTGATGTTAGTGCTATTGTAGATGCAACAGAAGCACAACTTACAAAAATGGAGAAATATTTTGAAATTAGAAATACTCTAAGGTCACTAAAGTCATATGGGGATCATTTCAATTAGTAGGTGAAGCATCTTGAGTAAGAAAATGGAGCTTGGGATTAGTTCCTTAAGCCTCACTTGGAGTGATTTTATTGAGATTTTCTAGAAGAGATCGTTTCCCCAACTCTTTTATAAACAAAAGATCATTGACTTCCAAAACCTAAGGCAAGGTGACTCCTCAGTGAATGAGTATTAAGAGAAGTTCAGTCAACTTCTTAAGTATGTACCTATGTACTAGAAGGATGAACAATTTTGTATAAGGAAGTTTATCATACGTTTAAATGTACAAATAGGTGGTGAGGTAGATGTACATGGTCCAAAAACAATGGATTTAGTGTACGAGAAGGAAATTAAGTAGGAACAAAGGCTTAAGTCTATACCAAACTACTAGGAGAGAAATAAAAAGAATTTTGGTTGGATGTAGAGAAATAAAGCTCCAAGGAAGCCTAGTGAAGGGCCAAGTTTTCAAAAGAAAGGGGACAAGAGATCCCAAAGTATTGAATCAAGGAAAGATCGAAGAGGAAATAATGATAACTTTAATAGCAATGTTGATGGAAATGAAAGTAATTATAGAAGATCTATGAAATGGAGGGGACTAGTGAAGCGATGTTTTACATATGGTGGGGACCATTATGTGAGTAATTGTCTGAGAAAACCATCTGGGACACAGCCACATGGTAATTCTCTTCCACCTAAAAAATATATATTTTAGCAAAGGATTCATGTTGCTATGGATAACGAACAAGCAGAGTACTAGATAACTCTAGTAGAAGTTTCAGGTACTTTTTCTGGAATTCTCATTTCAATTTTAATAGATATTAGTGCGCTAGAAAATTTTATTTCTCCTAGAATAGAAATTCAAATGTCTAGAAAAGCTAGCTATATGGAACAATACTGGTTTGTAGAATATGCTAACCAAACAAGAGTTGAGGTAAGTCAATATCTATTCAAAGAAAGATTAGAACTTCCAAGTTTCTCAATGGAAGTGAATTTGTACGTAGCTCCCTTAGGGTCTTATGATGTCATCTTTGGGATGAACTAGCTACAAATACATAGGGCCAAGGTATATTATCATGCAAAAATAATTGAATGTTTAGATGATCTAGGTTACTAGATGTCAATGCAAGGAATACCTAGAGAGGTTAAGTTACAACAAATACCCATTATGCAAATGCATAGAGAAAAGAAGAAAGGTTTTCAACTCTTTGTGGTAAAATTGGAGAAGGTAGAGCAATGTAAGGAATTCATCTCTTAAGATGATATAGTATATTTTGGACCTCAAGACTTTCAAGATGTCGAAGAAGGTAAAGTATTTGAACCTAAAAATTTGGATATGGAGAAGCATCCTATTTTACAAAAAATCGAGGATGTATTTCCATAAGAATTACCTAGATTACCCCCCTAAGAGGATATTTTATTTCTCTATCAATATAGTACTAGGTTTGGAACCTATATTGAAAGTACCTTATAGGATGACCACAACTGCACTAATGGAATTAAAAGAACAAATAGAAGTGTTGTTGTCTAAAGGTTTGATAAGACCTAGTGTTTCACCCTAGGGAGTGTTATTAATCCTTGTCAAGAAGAAGGATGGTACACTATTCTTATGTATTGATTATCGATTGTTTAACAAAGAAACAATAAAGAATAAGTATCCCTTACCACATATCAATGGTATCTTTGATTAGATGCAAGGAGTAGTAGTATTCTTGAAGATTGATCTACATTCTAGGTATCATCAATTTACAATCAAGGATGAAGATATTTTCAAAACTACTTTCAAAACTGGATATGGACGTTACAAGTTCACAGTCTTACCTTTTGGGCTAATGAATGCACCAACAACATTAATGAACCTAATGAACAATGTATTTAGGGACTTTTTGATAGATTTGTGTTAGTCTTCCTAAATGACATCTTAATCTACTCCAAGAATGAAGAGGAGCATTTAAAGCATCTAGAGATCATTCTTCACAGACTAAGAGAGCATGAGCTATATGGGAAACTCAAAGTGTACCTTCTTCTAGAAGAAATTATGATATTTGGGTCACATAATTTTGTTTGAAGGGATTTTGATTGGTCTAGCTAAGATTAAAGTGGTATTAGAATGGTCGGTGCCCAAGAATGTATCGGAAGTGAAAATTTTTATGGGATTAGATGGATATTACCATAATTTTTTAGAGAAATTTTCTAGGATAACTTTTCCCAACACATCATTGCAAAGAAAGGGAAATAATTTTAAGTGGTCTGAGAAGTTTCAAGTAGCATTTGGAAAACTCAAAGAAAGGTTGACCACAACACCAATATTAAAGCTACCATATTCAGATGGTAACTTTTTGGTTATTACAGATGCATCTAGAGAAGGATTGGGTGGTGTATTAATGCAAGTTTTGAAATTAATAGCCTATGAGTATAGGAAGATAAAGCCCTATGAATAGAATTATGCTTCACATGATTTAGAGTTAGCAGTAGTGGTTCATGCTTTATAGATGTGGAGACATTATTTGTTGGCAAAACCATTTGAACTCAATACTAATCATTGTGGTCTTAAGTATTTGTTTATCCAACCTAATCATAATGCAACACAAAAGAAGATGGTTAGAGTTGATATTTGATTATGATTTCAACATCAGTTATATCAAGGGAAAAGAGAATTAGGTTTCCAATTCCTTAAGTCATAACAGACATATCTCCTCGATGGTATTAGTCCAAACTAACTTCAAAGGTCAAGTGTTGCGAGAATCTAAGGATGATGAGTTTTATGAACAATTCAAGAAAGCACTCATAGATGATCCACAAGATCAAAGGTACGAGGGATATCAATTTGAACCTAATGGATTGTTAAGGTTTAAAGGGAGAATTTATGTACCTAATTTTGGGGAATTGAGGGATTTGGTATGGAAAGAAGTTCACAATGCACCATATTTAGTACATTTTGGTGTAACAAAGATGTTAGCTAATGTAAAGCCATTATATTTTTGGAAGGGTATGAAAGGATATGTAGCAAGATTTGTAGCAAGTTGCTTAGAGTTCCAAAGAGTGAAGGTAAAGAATCATCATCCTATAGGTCTTTTATATCCACATGAATTTCTAGAAAGTAAGTGTATAGGAGAAAATTTGCACCCCTCTCGTAAATTCCCATTTTACACCCTCTACTTTAGAAAAATCAATCCTGACTCAGAAATTCCACATCACCTATCTGCAATGCATCCACTTGGAAATTTTCCTTTGTGTCAAGGGGAAATTTCTATCATGGATGCGTATGTGGCACGTTGCCATCCCTAACATATTTATGCCTTAGGAATCTACAAAGTCATTACATTCTCCATTGGGGATGAAGTGTAACACCTTTGTGCCTTCCAGTTGACCCAAAAATGACTCTTTCCCTCTCTATCCTTCTTCAAATAGATATTTATCAATATCACTTCATCTCTTTAGAACTTCTAGAACCTCTTGATCTTTCATACCCTACTGTACTCTTGAGCATTGCTTAACAATATTTTGCTCCATCAACTCCATTAAGAACATGTTGTGCTACCATGGAAGCTACAATTTTGGTGTCTTGCAATACCTCCTTCATCACCACTGTGACCATGTCAACTTTTCCAAATTTATAGTCTTGCATTCTCCCTTCATTGGCCTTGAGTTCCTTTGGGTGGAGGTGGTATTGCTTCACTATCCTTCTTTCATTGTGGCTTGATATAGTAGCATTGTATTTTTCATAGTGTTTGTTATTCTCCTTTCTAGCATTTCCTTTATCGTGTTTTTATTTCTCTTTATCTATCTGGTTTTATGTTTAGGTGGAAGCACCAAAATGAAGGTTTGAATGCGGAAACCCGTATACAACCCCAAAAAATTTCCTCTCTTAGCTATGCATAGGTATGTGTACATGTGGATCTTGCTATCAAAGAAGACTCCTATTTGTTGCAAGAATGGAAAGATTGAAGGTGTTATCATTGATGTCAACTGGTCAATTTGTTATCAACTGATTGTTGTTGTCATTAGTGTCACGGATACAAGATATTGGCTATATATGTCAAGGATATTGAGAAAATTGTAATGAAGATATGTTGCAAGTGTTTAGTAGTTTCTCTAGGTTTTTCTCTAGATTTGCTCCTATATTTGTATGGTTCAGATATGTTGATCATGGGTGTTGGAAGCTACTATATCCTAATTTTTGGTTGTTGATTCATTGTACAATGCAAGTTATGTTCACCAGTTGTAAACTGTGGTTTTTTGTGTTTCTAGTTGAGGTCTAGAAGAAATTTTGCTGGTCCAGATTTCTCTTTAATGAAGTCTTATGACTTGCAGTTCTAGAGTTGAGTTTTTTTATTGTATTGAAGATATTTTTGGCATCTAAAAAGTTAATACTTAATTTTTCTATGTGTTTTACACTTGTTTGGTTGACCTTGTGTGGAATACTACTTTTGAAGTTAGTGAAGTGTGTTGGATCTATTTGGGTCCTTATGAAGCATGTTGTTGGGTTTCCCTCATTCCAATTCCACCCTAGGATGTTTTGGCACCAACCTAATTTGAATTTGAATTTGGTTGGCTAACTTTGGATATGTTTCAAAATTGAAGATGGTATAAATGCATAATGAATTAGGGAAGAAGTGAAGAGAACAAAGGAAATAGATACAAGAGTGTAAAGAGAATAGAGACAAGTGTGAATCAGTATGTGTGTGTGATGTGAGTATGGCAGATCAATGTGAAGCCTAAATGTTGAGTTTCTAGAAGTAGTGAGCTAAAGGTACACTTTATCATTCATGCATTCCTACAAGTGGATTGAGTGAATTGTGGTGGATTTCTCTATTGGATTGATATTTTCTTCTCTCTATAACAAGTCTTCTTTATCTTCTTTATATCTTTGTGGTAGTGAGCCCTCTGATTTGTTAGCCATGTTGGATAGTGAGTCCTTGTTCTAGATAGTGAGTCTATGTTTTGGAAATGATCCTTGTTTCTCAGGTAATGATCCTCTTGTAATTGGTTTTGATATTCTCTATAGTGTGAGTTAATCCTCACCATGGTTTTTCCCTTATTGTGTTTATGTGATGGTTTTTAGTTTTTGCACTAGTATTTAATGTTTAATCTGTTAAATAGTGTTAAGGATTTATTTCAGTGAATGAATTAAAGTTTAAATCTATGACAATTGATTCACCCCCCCTCTTATTTGTCTTGTTCAACAATTGGTATTAGATCTTGGTTCCATAGTGAAGAGCTTAACTGCTTGAGGAAGGTCCAAGATGGCTGGCAAGATGACTTATGATTATCTAAGGTTCGATGGAAGTAACTATGCTATCTAGAAAATATTGATGGAAGAATATCTAGAGTATTGTAGATATGATGTGGATAAAGCTTACAATAATCCTTAAACCCCTCATGCTAATGTTCTGAGTATGGATGAGATCAAAGCACATGAAGTGGATAATAAGGCGAAGTCCATTTTGAAGAATAATCTGGTACATTATGAGTTGATTAAGGTTTAGAATTTGAAGACTACTAAGGAAGTCTAGGATTCTTTGGAAAGGGTGCATGAAGGTTATGACAGAGTTACAGAAGAAAAATTATAGAATGTTAAAGCTTATGTATAGAGATTTGATGAGATAGTGGTCAAAATGCAAGGAAATGATGCTACTGTAGATGAAACCAAAATTGTAAAGAAGATTCTTAGAACTCTCCCTGATGCTTCTAGTGAGAATGTGTGTGCTATTGAACAGAGTATAGAATATAATACCTTCACTAAAGATCTGTTGTTGGGATTTTTCACATCTTATGAGATGAGGAAGTCGAGTTTGAGGAATGGATGCAAATAAAAAACTGCTTTTAAGGCTACAAAAGTTGAAGATTTAGATGAAGAAAACTTTGATTAAATAGAAACTAACTTTGTAAGAATGGTGAGGAAAGGCTCTGGTAAGTATAAAGGTAAGTTACCCTTTAAATGCTTTAGTTGTGGAGAAATAGGTCATTATGTTGCAAAGTGTTCGAAAAGAGCTAAGAGGAATAAACAAAGATATGAGAAAGAAAAGAAAGGAAAGAAGATTAATAGAACATATTATGTGAATAAGAATTCTAGTATATCTAATGAATATTATGAGTATGAAGATCTTGATGACAATGAATGCTTGTTCTTGGCTATAAAGGATGAACCTACTTCTAATAATTCTAAAACACGGGTGAAGGAAAGTGGTGCAAGAGCACCAATATTTTCTATGTTTCTTCATTAAGTTTCTGATAGGAAAGGTGTGCTAGGATGTTTGAGTTAATTTTTTGAGTCTTAATAAGGTCCAGAGGGACCATTCTTATGTAATTTATTAACTTTCAGGGATTTTGTGTTCATCTTGTAAGGTTTGAAAATCATGTGGAAAGGAGTTGTCAAACTTATCAAGAGGTGTCAAGGTAGATAGAATGATGTTTTCTTAGTTGAATAAGGTCTCATTAGACTATTTTTAATAGGTTGGGTGATTATGAGGGTCAAGGAGTGCAAACATTACAATAAAAGTAATGGTGTTGTTATACAATTGTGTAAAAGGTGTAATTTTGGCCTCCAACAGTCATTAGAGGTTTAAATTTCAATTGTAAGGCAGTTGGTCATTGGTTGGAGGTGGAGAAGAATTTAAAAAGGCATAACAACTTTTTTGTAATGTTGGCTTGAAGATTTGTAGGACTGGCAATAAGAAATCTTTGTGTTTTTCATTCATTTCTGAGTTTCCTTGTGATTTTGTAGATCTGTACAAACCCGTATAGCCAGAATTTGTAATGTAATCATTCATATTTCTTGGAGGACTATGTTGACATTCTTTTGCTTCATGTTTGAAGGAATTTAATAGAGATTTCTGTTAGAAATCTCAATTTTCTTGTAGCAGACTAAGAACACCCTATTTGGGGTTTTGTAACCAAAAACCATGTTTTAAGGGCCCATACACTGACTGTGACTATTGTAGAAAGTGTAATGGGCCCTAGGAAGTCTGAGTAGAAGGTAGGATGATTTTTTTGTGTGGTGGAGAAGAAATAAGGGAGATAAGGCTATTGTTTTGTTGATTTTATTAAGGAAAATACATGAAAATGGTGGTTTGGGTCTAGGGTTTGATAAAATCAATGTGAGTGGGGAAGTTTCTTCAACTTTTAAGCATATTGGGGACAAAATACAAGTGTTTGAGTTGGTGGCATGATCAAGGGAGTTGTGCAAGTGGGACTTTCAATAAACCCTCTTGGTTTGGCAAGAAATCAAGGGTTTTGTGATTTTCTATGTTAGAAGGGTTAACCTTGGGAGTTAATTGTGGATTTAGAGGTTTGAAAGCATGATAAATTCTACCCCCAAGGTTTCAGTTGTCTGTGATAAGCTTAAAGTTGGTTTTCTTTGTAATTTAGGCCTAATCAGCCTAATTAGGTCAATGTAGGAGTGGTGATTTCAAGTATTTGGTCCAAAGGACTTGTGTTTGGTTAAGAGATATTTTTACAACTCTAAAATGGGTATCAAATCCACTTTCTATTTGTCGGGTGTTTTCAAAAGTGTGGGAGTTAAAGGCCAAAAACTAGGTTTGCACTGCTACTAGGATTGCAAGGGTGAAAGGGGGAAAATCTACCTCTAATTGTTGTCAAAATTTTGGAATTTTTGGAATTTCTCTAATAGGCCATTTTAATCTTGTTATATGCCTCTTGAAGGTAGGTTGTCACTTTGAGTGATTTTGGGCCTCCAGCGTCTGCATCAAAGTGGTATCAGAGCACAGTAGTGGATCTTGTGTTGGTGTTTTGAATTGGTTTTGTAGGTAGGTGAAGAGGTAGGATTATGAAAATTCATCCTCAGGTGAATGTTGTTGTAAGGAATATTGACAATTATGAAGATGAAATAGAATCCTTGAAGAGGGAAATGGCTATGATGAAGGCTAAAGGTAGGGTTCTTTTCGATGAAACTGAAACTGAAGAAGAGGAGACTTCCACTGAAGAGGAATAGATTGATCTAGATGATGTGAGAATGGTAAAGCTTTTGAAGGCTGTGAGGAAAGATGGACATGGAAAAATGGATGTGCCTATGTATGGAGGAAAAATTGATAGTGAAGAGCTCTTGGATTAGATTGGGGCTTTGGAGAACTACTTTGAGAGTGAAGAGATTGATGAAGAGCACTAGGTGAAGAAGAAAAAAAAAAACTAAAAGGACATTCTTTGTTGTGGTGGATTTTTGTGCAAGAGGAAAGGGAGAGACATGAAAAGAACAAGATCACTTCTTGGGAAAGGATGAAGACCAAACTAAAAGGTTAATTCCTTCCTTGTGATTATAATGTTCAGTTGTTTAAGAAGTTACAAAATCTTAGACAAAAGGATTTAGATGTGCAATCATATACTAAAGAATTTTATAGGCTAAGCATAAGAACTAAACATGAAGAAGATGAGGAAGAAATGGTTGGTAGGTACTTGAATTCCTTGAGGTATAACATTTAGGATGAGATCAGCTTGTTGGCACCTAAATCAGTTGAACAATGCTTCCAAATGGAAATAAGAGCAGAAGAAAAACTAAAGACGAGACAAGAGAAGGAAAAAAGAGGAAGAGGAACCACTTCAACATCAAGGCAGACCAAGGAAGACCTTGAAAATGCTGATAAGAGAAAAGACCAAGCACCTGAAGCAAGAGGAGAATGGAGAGGTGGAAGAACTAATTTCAAACAAAGGAGAGATTTCAATGAGTTTGCAGGTAGGTGTTATAGGTGCAATGAATTTGGACACCCATCTTTCAAGTGTCCTCAAAAACAAGGTTCAATTTCAAGTGGTGATAGAAGGGGTGAAAGAACACAATTGATCCAAGAAGAAGAATTTGAAAGTTCAAGCAGACCTACAGATCTAGAGGTGGGAGAAGCACTCATGATGAGAAGGACCTTGTTGCAAGCACCTAAAGAGGAAGATATGAGCCAAAGAAGGAGTCTCTTTAGAACCCATGCAAATGCAAAGGTAAAGTGTGCAAGTTGTTATTGATTTAGGTTCTCAAGACAATATGGTATCTAGGGAGATGGTAGACAAGTTAAATCTAGAGAAGATACCTCATGTAGCACCCTACAAAGTTTCTTGGGTGAATGATATTCAAACTTTAGTGGTTTTAATGAGCAAGTCTATGTGGATTTCTAGATTTGGGAGTACAAGGATAGAGTCTTATGTGATATATTGCCAATGGATTGTTGCCATTTTCTCTTGGGGAGACCATGGAAATTTGATAGAAGGTCCATGTATGATGGTTGGGAAAACACGTATACAATTGGAAGGATGATAAGAGTTTCAAGTTGATCGCTTTGTAGGGTAGCGCAAGAGATAAAGGAAAAACCAAGGTTGTGATTTTTGGTAAAATGGAGCCTATAAGGCTTGAGGACAGTAAGGAAAACATCCTTGCTGATTTGAAATAGGGTTATAGTGTTGGGACAGTGGTATTGAATGTTGATGAACCCATTGAGAAGGTAGAAAAAGGGTCTAAAAAGGTTGAAGCTCAGTTAGAGAGAAAAAATGATGAGAATCCCATGGAGAAGGCTAATTTAAGATAGGTTAGTGGTGAGTTGTTGATAACACAGCAAGAAGGGTTTAGGAAAAAGGAGGAGATCCTGATTGGCATAGTGGTGTGTCCTATAATAGCCCATGGAGTGGAAGGATAGCCAAGTTTAGATAGAGGAAAGGTTCTAACATCTGAGAATACAGTGGTGTATGGGACTGCACAATAAAGGGAAGTGGGTTTGACGCCTACATTCAAGGGTTAGAGTGGAATGGAACAAGTGCACAAGCAGGGGGAAAGCCATGAGGGAGGATATTTTTCTTGGATAGGGAAGAAGATGGTTAGAATAGGTCCTACATCAATCATGAAAGGAAAGGAGAATAGAGATAAGTATCAATCAGAAATGATAACAAGAGACAAGGTAGTCCAAAGAAGCATTGGTAAGGGTTGGTTTAGATGCATGAAAGTAAGGAAATTCGCTTGTTTTAGTGTAAGGGAAGATGACAAACCACCCATTGATCTGATTTTAGAGAAGGTAGTAAGATTCCATTCATACATAGGCTAGAAGGTAGAGTGGATTGTAGGCTTTCATTGTCCAAGACAGACAAGAGGAGATACCGATCAACATGGGCTTTGTAGAGAGCAGATTGGAGCAAGATAGACCCTTACTCATGAGACATTAGTTTTTTTTTCATGGTGGTGATTATGGTGCAGGAGAACCAATCTTTTCTATGTTTCTTCATTAAGTGTCTGATAGGCAAGGTGTGATAGGATCTTTGAGTTAATTTTTTAAGTCTTAATAAGGTCCAAAGGGACCATTCTTATGTAATTGATTAACTTTGAGGGCTTTTTGTTCATCTTGTAAGGTTTGCAAATCATGTGGAAAGGAGTTGTCAAAGTTATCAAGAGGTGTCAAGGTAGATAGAATGATGTTTTCTTAGTTTAATAAGGTCTCATTATACTATTTGTAATAGGTTAGGTGATTAGGAGGGTCAAGGAGTGCAAACATTACAATATAAGTAATGATCTTGTTATACAATTGTGTAAAAGGTGTAATTTTGGCCTCCAACGGTCATTAGAGGTTTAAATTTCAGTTGTAAGGTAGTTGGTCATTGGATGGACATGGAGAAGCCTTTAAAAAGGCATAACACCTTCTTTGTAATGTTGGATTGAAGATTTGAAGGACTGGCAATAAGAAATCTCTATGTTTTTCATTCATTTTTGAGTTTCCTTTTCATTTTGCAGATCTGTACGAACCCTTACAACCAAACTTTGTAATGTAATCATTCATCTTTTGTGGAGGACTATGTTGACATTATTTTTCTTCAAGTTTGAAGGAATTTAATATAGATTTGTGTTAGAAATCTCAATTTTCTTGTAGCAGACTAAGAACACCCTATTTAGATTTTTGTAACCAAAAACCATGTTTTAAGGGGCCATACACCGACTGTGACTACTGTAGCAAGTGTAATGGGCCCTAGGGAGTCTGAGTAGAGGGTAGGATGATTTTTTTGTGTGGTGGAGAAGAAATAAGGGAGATAAGGTTGTTGTTTTGTTGATTTTATTAAGGAAAATACATGAAAAATGGTGGTTTGGGTCTAGGGTTTGATAAAATCAATGTGAGTGGGGAAGTTTCTTCAACTTTTAAGAATATTGGGGTCAAATTACAAGTGTTTGAGTTGGTGGCATGATCAAGGGAGTTGTGCAAGTGGGACTTTCGATAAACCCTCTTGGTTTGCTTAGAAATCAAGGGTTGTGTGGTTTGCTATGTTAGAAGGGTTAAACCTGTGAGTTAATTGTGGATTTAGAGGTTTGAAGGCATGAGAAATGATGCCCCCAAGGTTTTAGTTGTCTCTGATAAGTTTAAAGGTGGGGGTTGCTTTGTAATTTAGGCCTAATCAACCTAATTAGGTCAATATAGGAGTGGTGATTTCAAGGGTTTGGTCCAAAGGACTTGTTTCTAGTTAAGAGATATGTTTTAGAACTCTGAAATGGGTATCTAAATCCACTTTTTTTTGTCAGGTGTTTTGGAAAGTGTCTAAGTTAAGGGCCAAAAACTAGGTTTGCACTACTACTAGGATTGCAAGGGTGAAAGGGGGAAAATCTACCTCTGATTGTTGACAATATTTGGGAATTGATTGAATTTCTCTAATAGGCCATTTTAATATTGTTAGGTGCCTCTTGAAGGTAGGTTGTCACTTTGAGTGAGTTTGGGCCTCCTAGGTCTACATCAGAAAGCCCTCCAGAGAAGGAGAAAAATGAAGTTACTGTTATCTCTGCTCTACATGGTAAGCAAGAAAAGAACTATTGGGTTGTTGATAGTGGTTGTGCACATCACATTACTGGTGATAAAAGTAATTTTGCTAAACTTGAAAAATATAATGGACACTTGGTTATGTTTGGAGATGATATTGGTGCTAAAATTTTTGGAATAGGGTTATTAAGTTTTGATGGCAAGCATAATACTGATGATGTGTACTATGTTAAGGGATTAAGGAATAATATTTTGAGTGTTGGTCAGATGTGTAGTAAAGGATATTATCTTGTGTTTAAGGATGAGAGGTGTGAGATCCAGAAAGGATCCAGAACATTGATTGTTGTAGGAAAGAAATCTAAAGGAAATATTTATCAACTTAAGGGTGTTAATGGATGATATTTTATGACTCAAATTAATGATAGTTGGTTATGGAATAGAACAATGTGTCATGTGAATTTTGATAACTTGGAAAGGATTAGTACAATCAAGCTATGAGATATTTACCAAGAATTGCAAATCCTATTAATGCTATCTATAGGAATTATTAGTTTGGAAAGAAAGCAAGAATAGAGCAAAGGAATTGTCTACTACTAGTCTACTAGATTTAACTCATACAGATATTTGTGGTCCTACAAGAGTGAGAAGTCTACAAGGTGAAAGGTACTTTATGCTTTTAATTGTTGATTATTCTAGATATACATGGGTTGCATTTCTTAGAGAGAAATCAAATGCATTAGATAGATTCAAGTCATTCAAAACTATGGTTGAAAATGAAGTAAAATTGAAGATATAATGCTTAAGGTTTGACAGAGGTGAAGAATTCACCTCCCATGAGTTTAATATGTTTTGTGACGTACATGGAATAAAGAGATATTCATATGCTTTGAGAACTCCCCAATACAATGGAGTTGTTGAAAGGAAAAATAGAATAGTTTAAGAGGCTGCTAGATTAATGATCATTGAGGCTGGTTTATTAGAAGTTTAATGGAGAGAAGCTATTCATACTATTATTTATGTATTCAATCAAGTTCAAGCAAGAGAAAACAATACAGATACCCCCTATGAGCTATGGTTTGTAAGAATTCCTACTATTAAATATTTCAAGGTATTTGGATGCAAATGTTATATCAAAAGAGATGAAGAAACTTTAGGTAAGTTTGATGCAAGAAGTGATGAAGGATTTTTTCTTGGATATTATACTAAAACAAAAGCATAAAAATGTTTCAATAAAAGGATAAGAAAGATTGTATAAAGTGAAAATTTCAAGGTTGATGAGACAATGAAGAATTCAATTGACACTGATGGATATGTATCTGATGAACTTGATTGTGTAAGAATTGAAGAGATTGTGGAAGAATAGGAAAAGGATGAGCAAGAGAAGCGGAATGAACATAATGAAAGAGAAGAAGATGCTCTGGTGGTGTCACCTAAGACACCTAGATATGTATAGAAGAATCATTCAGAAAGTCAAATTATTGGAGATAAGACTAAAGGAGTATTAACTAGAAGTAGAGTTGTTGGTAAAGTTAATCTGTGCTTACTTTCTGAGATTGAACCGAAGACTATAAGTGACGAATGTAAAGATGAACATTGGATGGAAGCTATGAAAGAATAACTTATGTATATTGAGAAGAATCAAACTTGGGAATTGGTCCCAAGACTGGAAAAAAAAACATTATTGGATTGAAGTGGGTATTTAGAAATAAGTTGAATCAGAATGGAGAAGTGGTTAGAAACAAAGCAAGGCTTGTGTGTAAAAGGTTACTCACAAGTGGAAGGAATATATTTTCAAGAAAAATTTTCTTCGAATGGAAGGTATAAGGATTTTCTTAGCATTTAATTCCCATAAATACTTTAAGGTCTATTAGTTGGATGTCAAATCAATATTTTTGAATGGTAAGCTAGAAGAAGAGGTCTACATGAATCAATTGGAAGTATTTCAGTTGTCAGAGCAGCCGGATATGGTGTGCAAATTGAAGAAAGATTTATATGGATTGAAGCAAGCTCCTAGAGCTTGGTATGCAAGGTTGGATAGGTATTTGATTCAACAAGGTTTCAATGTAAAGGTGTGGTGGATAGTGTTGGACTCAAGGAACACTGACATGGGGGGTGAATCATTGTTCCACAAATTTAAACTTTAATTCCATATCTTAAGCCATTAACAACACATAAACAAAAATAAAGATGCAAACACCTGAACAAGATAATCAAAGCACCATAGCACTAATATTTTATGTGGAAACCCTTCTAGGGGAAAAACCACAGTGGAGATTAATCCACAATTTATATACTCTATTAAAATTATGAAAAAAAGGGAATGCACATGCATTCAGGCACATTGCCTAGAGCTCATTGCTCAAAACAAGGAAGGCTCACTACCTTACAAAATGTTAGAGATTACAGAAAAAATTTGAACTAAGAAGATAGCATCTACAAATGCTTGGTTTTAGTTTCGGTGAAGCTCGTAAATCAAGTTCTGAAACTTCTATCAGACTCTACACTTGCTTCTGCTCTATCACCAAATCCTCTTCTGTACTAGCAAAATTCTCGTAGTTGATCTTTTGATATTCGCATACCCAACTTCTTTTCCCTACAACTACTCTCATATATCTCATGCACACAAAATGAATTTCCCAAACTCACATAAATACCTTCTAGCAAGAATTCAAACACTATATGTCAGCTTCACACAAAATATAATATTCTCTACATGTCAGCTTCAAATCATAAATTATTTTTGATGTGTCCCCCCACACGTCGGCCAAACCATAGCTAGGACCCAAAACACAATTCTCAAACATAGAAACAATTAAAAAATCATCCCTTATACATCTGCAACATGCTTCATTGATTAGGTCGGCCATAATGAATAAATAGATAGAAAATTATTTTGTCAGATCTCTTTACTCATACACGGATTAATGCAACATCACAAAACTTACCAATAAGGTACCATACATGCTTAACAACCTATCTTGGGGATCCAAAACACAAGATGATGATCTGGTGAAGCATACAGATTAACATACTAACCAAATACCCTGTTCTTCATGCTTTGTGCCAGTAAAACACTATACTTGACTTTAGCTACCAGTATGACCAAGTTCAAATCTGTGGACCACAATAGTAACTTTAGTTTCCATCAATGACAATACTAGAAGCCATACCAATAATCTCCCCAAGCCATATGCCAACAATCTCCCTCTTTGGCATTGATGGCAACACTTAGTGAAAAATGACTAAGTGTCAAAACCAGAGGTACGCTACCAAACTCCAAAATTTCAAACCACAACAAAAAACTGTCCCCCCTTAGGATGTCAAGGAATTTTTCACTACATTCTCTCCCCCTTTGACATCAATGACAAAACTTTACTGATTTTTCTCCCCCTTTTCTAGTATTATTATTGCACTTCTTCCTTTTTATTTGCTAAAACAAAATGTTACTGCTCTCTCTCTCTCTCACTTTTTTAAATAGAAATTTGATCAAAATTTGGAAAACTATGGCTACTACACAAATCAGAAAATTATTTTATACTTATTTTTCATCTCCAGAAAGAATTTCTTCCAAGCATCTACAGCAATCCCAATAATTATTATTAGACTGTTATTTTCTAATGTTCGATTAATGATTTGAATGAGGGATTCTAGAATTGCAATTACTTCTTCCAACTTCTCTCCTTTCCTCAGGACTTCAATCAACTACTCCAATTTGCATTTAGTTTCATCCTTTACTTTCCAGAAGGTGTCCATAAGAATTTTTTTGGCAAAGTAAATCTTTTCTTGCTCAACCTATAACTCATGAATTATGTTCTTTACTACTCCATCCTAGTCCTGAACCATACTCTAGTCCTGACCAATTTTATTGAATTCACTTTTAATTTGCTCTAGCTTGACTTTGTATTTTCCAATAGCATGAGGCCAATGTAGACAATAATTATAGATGTCATTAGCTGAATTGATGCACTATCTCAGCACATTCATTTTCTTTTTCAATTTTGTAAGGGATAGTCTGAACTACTCCTTCAAGTGTAGGATTATTTCCTCCTCTTTCTTATCCTAAGAGTCAAAGGCCACAACTTCATTAATACACCCAATCAACTCTTCAAAGAATGCATTTTGAAAACTTTCTAATTCAATGTTATTCTACACAAAGTATCTTCCTAGAGTACTCTCAATCAGATCCTGCTCATATGAGGGTCAATCTAACCTCATGTCAATAATCTTTTGCATTCTATCTTTCTCCTGAACTATTTACAATATCTTTGTTTTGAATAAAGTGCCTCCTTCATCATTTCCTTCTACTATTATCACATCTGGTTCAACTTATTCTAGTTCATCTCTTGGGGTGTATTCATCAGGGTCTTCATCAAGTATATCCACAATTATCTATTCTTTTCCTTTTCCTTTAGATTTAGGGGACTTGAGTATTGGATGAGTATCATCAGTAAACTCTATTTCTCTTTTCTGCTTCCTCTCCATCTTACCAGAAGATGATCCAACTTCAGCTATTTTTACCGGAAGAGAAATACCAACTACTCCAAACTTTCCTAACAAATCTCTAAAGAAATTTGCATAAACTTGCTCACAATTTTCTAGAGTATTGAAATGCTTAAAAAATTTCTTACAAAATGGTTCACTCTCCTTCCATACAACATTATCATTCTGTGGCAAAAAATTTAGAAAAAATATCATGATACATATGATCAAAGTGCCAAACCTGGAAGGATAATCTATATCCATTGTTGATGCAGAGTACCGAGGAAAAATATAAATCTTATCAAAATTCAATGAAACCAATGGGAAATCATTAAAAACCTCAAAACAGACCTTCATACAATTTTTTACCAATTTTTAATGGTTAAAATGAAAGATATGCAATTTTTATTGCTTGTTGCCTTGTGCAAATCAGAACTTGACTGTTTTCAGAAAAATGAGCATACCTTTCTTAATATTCAATGAAACAACCTCAAACAAATGAAAAAAGAAAGATAACTCATCCCTCTATCCAACCATATGATATTTATTTCATTTTGAGGCCGTACCTAGTCGTACAAGTTGCTGCAACACGACTGTAACAGAGAAATCTGAAAAGTTGCAATCAATAAAATCACCATAACTTACTCAAATTTGCATGAAATTGAGTGAGACAAAAAGGAAAATGTTGTAGACTCATAGATTAATCATTACAAATGACTTTCCCATGAAAATATGGCCATAATATTTCGTACAATGATCTGAAACTCAGATTTATCAGAAAAAAACATAGAAATTTTGCATAAAATTAGGGCTTCATTATTTACATCCCTCTCTCCTAAGATTCAACCATACAATGGTATTTAAACCATTTATAAGCCTAACCAACCACCTACAACTTTCTAACTTCCTCATATGACCCTTCATCTTCTTATTTTTTCATTTTTGCATTTTGACAACTTTTAACAATTTTTATAATTTTTGACAATATGAACTCATACTCACCTAATAACCTATTAAATAACTCAAAGATATTAAATATGGTATAAATGAACTTATGAAATGACCAAAATACCATGTAAATCAAATATTTACAAAATGGCCTCATGGAGGCATGAATTCCACTAGCTGCTCCTGCACCAATTGTCAATTGCAAATTTTCCATCAGTTGATCTTTTAGCAAACTACACAGGTCAAAGGCTTGGTCCTCCATTATCATCTTATGTGAAATGTAAATTGCGCTTGCAGAGGTTGATCCTTCCTTGTTTCTGAAGAAAATTTTGTATGACACTCCATATGGAATGTATCTTGTCAATGGATTTTTATCATCAAAATAACCAGATCCCTCTGATCACTTGTTACTCTAGTTAGGGTTTCAACTTCCTTATTTCAAATCAACTTCTTCTTTAGATTATCTCCAATATCGCATAACCCAGTTAAATTTCTAATCACTTCCTTCGAAATAAGATGGGGTTTGTCCAAATTTAGAGTATCTTCATTCAATCTGCTCAAGATGAACCTAACAACTTTCATGTTGTCAAAATAATGAAATTCATTCTAAATGTCCAAACTCCTATGTTTCACTCCTTCGAGCCACTTCAATTCGCTGACAGGCAACATATCTCTTACATCCATGATCTTCCTGCTACTGATGAATTCACTGCCGAATCAACTTGACTCCTTCAAAATTATGCTCCAAAAGCTCTTTCACTATTCTTTTTCAATGCAAGCTAATAAATAAGGGTTCCAAGTATCCTTTTATAGCTTTGTGCACCTAAATTTTTATGGCAATAAATTCTCTACCCTAGGAGTTTCGGTTACACTGCTCTCTCAGATAGCAAGAGAAGAATCCATCTACAGGCCTTCAAGATCTCAACTTATAGAACAAGTGATCATGGATACATTTGTTGGCTAATGGCACAACTAATTACAATTTCTTGTATTTTGGTGCCAACTACTGACAAGGGAGCAAAGGATTTTACTTGAAAGACTCCCCATGGGCCGATGGCCTGAGATCAATTTCTAGAGGAATTACCAGAGGGATTACTGGAGGTAGCTTCCAGTATAGGCTTATTAGATTCACTCTTCGTTATCCATGTTTTCTTCATTTGATCTCTTATTTCTTCCACAGTCACTTTTCCTTTTCCTTTATCATTTTTTTGTGAATTTATTTCTTAATATACCAGACCTCTTCTATCCATATTCCTATTCCTATAGAATATTGCAATGTGCCCAAATCGGTTACAATTGTAACACCAGATTTCTTTTTCTAGGCCATTCATTCCATTGATTTCCCCTTGATCTGCACTAGTTAGCAACATGTCCAAATATTCCACAGGTGTGGCATTTTATACTCCTTATACTAACAGCCATATGTCTACATTCAATTGACTTATGAATAATCTTATTACAACTAAAACACTGACTAGGAAATGGACTGCTTGAATTTAGTTTTCTTCTACATTGAGAAGCCATATGACCAAATTTACTACAAGCAAAGCAATAACCATTAAAATTTTGAGCATTGGGTTGTCTTACCAGATACCTTTTTCCTTTGTTCATCTGATTTATTTGTCTAGGATCCTTGTGTTCAAATCCAGAGCTTTCTTCCTTCTTATATCCAAGACCTCACTTATCATTTGCATCCTTTTGTCCTTTAGTCATCTCATCAAGCTTAGCAGAACTGATCCTAAACTTCTTGTATTCATTTGTAGTATAGAGTTCATCTCTAAGAATAAATATCTATCTTTCAAGCTCTTGTTCATTACTTATGGATTGTTGTAGTTCAATCTCAAGCTGAATGAATCCACTATTAACTTTACTGCATTCTTCAAATTTCTCTTTCAAGGACTGGGCTAGATTCTCCTCATTCTTCTTTCTTTCTTCAATCTCCTTAGTTAGCTTTATCACCACAGATTCCATCTCAAGCTTTAGAGGAGCATTTTCCCTAGCAAGCTTTTAACATTCTTCAGTTATTTCTTTTAGGGTCTAATTCAGGTGAGCATCTTCCAAGCTTTTATTTTCTTTATGTTTCAGCTGATCACATAGTTCCTTCCTCTTTTCTCTTGAATCATTGATTTTATCCTTCAATGATTGAATGAATTTTTTAGCATCCACAATACTTTCTTTTAACTCCAGGACTTTTGTTTTAGACTAATCAAGATCATCAAGAGCTACCATAAGTTGTTGTTGAAGACCATTAGATTCCATTGTACTTCAAGATCCACCTCAAGCTATTAAGCTTCCGAAGAGGGACCTTCTTTGATACCAATTGTTGGACTCAAGGAACTTTGAGAGGGGGGGTGAATCAGTGTTCCACAAATTTAAACTTTAAATCCAAATCTTAAGCCATTAACAACACATAAACAAAAATAAAGATGCAAGAACATGAACAAGATAATCAAAGCACCATAACACCAATATTTTTACGTGGAAACCTTGCTAGGGGAAAAACCATGGTGGAGATTAATCCACAACTTATATACTATGTTAAAAGTATGAAGAAAAGGGAATGTACATGCATTTAGGCACACTGCCTAGAGCTCACTACTAAAAACAAGGAAGCTCACTGCCTTACATAATGTTAGAGATTACAACTAAAGTTTGAAATAAGAAGATAGCATCTACAAATTCCTAGTTTCAGTTTTGGTGAAGCTCATAAATCATGTTTTGAACCTTCTGTCAGACTCTGCACTTGCTTCTCCTCTGTCACCAAATCCTCTACTGTACCAGAAAAATTCTCATAGCTGATCTTCTGATATTGACATACCCATCTTCTCTGCCCTATAATTTCTCTCATATATCTCATGCATAGAAAAATAATTTTCCAAACTTGCATAAATACCTACTAGCAATAATTCAAACACTATATGTTGGCTTCACACAAAATACAATATTCTCTACATGTCAGCTTCAAATCATAAATAATTTTTGATGTGTGCCCACACACATCAGCCAAACCATAGCTAGGACCCAAAACACAATTCTAAAACATAGAAACAATTAAACAATCATCCCTTATACATCTGCAACACGCTTCATTGATTAGGTCAGCCATAATGAACAAATAGACAAAAAATCATTCTGTCGAATCTCATTACTCGTACATGGATTAATGCAACATCACAAATCTTACCAATAAGGTACCATACATGCTTAACAACCTATCCTAGGGATCCAAAACAAAAGATGATGATCCGGTGAAACATACAGATTGACATACTAACCGAATACCATGTTCTTCATGCTTTGTGTTAGTAAAACACTATACTTGACTTTAGTTGTCGGTATGACCAAGTTTAGATCTACAAACCACAATAGTGACTTCGGTTTCCATCAATGACAACACTAGAAGCCACACCAATAATCTCCCTGATCCATATGTCAATAGATAGTAATTTGTATTTTAAGATTGAAAATGACAACATCTTGATTGTAGTTGTATATGTTGATGACATCATCTTCGATGGAAATGGAAATATGTGCAAGATGTTTACATAAGAGATACATAAAGAATTTGAAATGTCTATGTTTGGAGAGATAAAAAAAATTCTTGGGATATAGATCAATCAAATAGAGAAAGGAATTTTTATTTCATGGTCTAAGTATGTAAAAGAGATGTTGGAGAAGTTTGGAATGGATGGTTTCAAACCAGTACTCCTATGGTGTCTGGTTACAAATTGGGTAAAGATGCTGATTCACCTAAGGCTAATCAAAGCAAGTATACATCTATGATTGGTGGACTATTGTATTTGACCAATACTAGACCAAATATTATGCATTCCATTTGCCTTGTGCATAGATTTCAAGAAGATCCTAAGGAAACACATGTTGCTACTATTAAAAGAATATTCAAATATTTTAATGGCACTCTGGATTATGGATTATGGTATTCTAGAGATATTGAATTTACTCTAATTTTTTATATAGATGTAGATTGGGATAGATGTGTAGATGATAGAAAGAGTACAAGTGGTGGTACATTCTTTCTTGGTTGCAGATTGGTGGCATGGTTCAGTAAAAAGAAAGATTCAATCTTGTTGTCTACTATTGAAGTTGAATATATTGTTGTTGCATCTTGTACACAAGTTCTATGGATGAAATAGACATTAAAAGATATCATAGTAGTGTAGGATGATCCTATTTCTATCTTCTATGACAATACAAGTGCAATTAACATTTCAAAGAATCTTGTGATGCACTTGAGGACAAAGTATATATCTATTAGATATCATTTCTTGAGAGAGGTCATGGAGAATGAAGTAAAGCTTGAGTATGTTTCGACAAAGGATCATGTGGCTAATATATTTATGAATGCTCTTTCTAAAGATACTATTGAGTATCTCCAAGAGAAGTTAGGGGTCATTTCCCCTCCTTTCTTGAACAAGATGCATATGGAGATGCATCCATCTAGTGGATCTATGGATCTATCCTTCTTTTGGACTGATGTTATGGTGGCTACCTCTCAGTGGGAGCAAGTAGTATCAGGTGTTGTCATTGTGAGAATTATGTTTTCTATGAAAAAGGGTAAATCCATGTAAAATGTCTTTTTCCTTTGTCATTGATGTTAGAGGGGGAGAGGAAGCATGTGAAAAAGGAGATGAATCATGTGAAAAATAAGAAGAAGAAAAGAGGAAGAATATAAAAGAATATCTACTAAGGGAGAGAAATAGAAAGAAAATTCTTGAGAAGTGTATTTAGAGCTAGTATGGTGTCTTTGATGGGTTTTCACATCATGTGTTGTAAGAATGGAAATATTGAAAGTGTTTTCATTGATGTCAATTGGTAAATTGGTTATCAACTGATTGTTGTTGTCATTAGTGTCATGGCTACAAGTTATTGGTTTTATATGTCGAGGATATTAAGAAAATTGTAATGAAGATATGTTGCAAGTGTCTAGTCATTGCTTCAAGTTTTGCTTCAGATTTGATCCTATATTTTTATGGTTTAGATATGTTGATCATGGGTGTTGGAAGCTACTATATCTTAATTTTTGGATGTTGATTCATTGTACCTGGTGTGAGTTATTTTCACCAATTGTAAACTATGGTTTTCTGTGTTTTTGGTTGAGGTTCAAGAGAAATGTTGTTGGTCTAAATTTCTCTTTGATGAAGTCTTATGACTTGTGGTTCTAGATTTGAGTTTTTTTTATTGTATTGAAGATAATTTTGGTATTTGGAAATCTTTTGCTTAATTGTTCTATGTGTTTTACAATACTTTGGCCAACCTTGTGTGGAATACTACTTTTAGCATTAGTGAAGTGTATTGGATCAATTTGGGTCCTTATGAAGTGCGTGGTTGGATCGACCTCATTCTAATTCCACCCTAGAATGTTTTGGCACCAACCTAATTTGAATTTGAATTTAGATGGCTGACTTTGGATATTTTTCAAAGTTGAAGATCGTATAAATTAAAAATGAGTTAGGGAAGAAGAAGTGAAGAGAACAAAGGAAATAGAGACAAGATCAAAAAGAGAATATAGATAAGTGTGAATTAGTATGTGTGTATGATGTGAGTATGGTAGATCAATGTGAAGCCTAAATGTTGAGTTTTCAAAAGTAGTGAGCTGAAGGTGCACTCTATCATTTGTGCATGTATGCAAGTGGATTGAGTGAATTGTGGTGGATTTATCTATTGCATTGAGATTGTATTCTCTTTGTAACAAGTCTTCTTTATTTTCTTTGTATCTTTGTAGTAGTGATCCCTTTGGGTTGTTAGCCCTACTGGACAGTGATTCCTTGTTTTGGACAGCGAGTCCTTGTTTTGGTAGTGAGCCTTGTTTCTCAGGCACTGAGCCTCTTGTAATCAGTTTTGATATTCTCTATAGTGTGAGTTAATCCTCACCATGGTTTTTCCCATATTTTGTTTTCCATGTAAATCTTGTGTTATTATGTTTATGTGATGGTTTTTAGTTTCTACACTAGTATTTAATGTTTAATTTGTTAAGCAGTGTTAAGGATTAGTTCTGGTGAATGAATTAAAGTTTAAATATGTAACAAATTCACCCCCCTTCTTAGTTGTCTTGTTCAAAATTATTGGCATTTTAAATTTCAACTACTAAGTAGTTAGTAGGTTTTTTGTGACCTTCACTGTACTTTTGTACTTTTTGATCATGTGAATTTCAATGCCCAAGAGAGATGCCAGCATGCCATGTTGTCATCCCTAGCCTACATTGATATCCTTGGGAAGAGAGTTTCCTGAGGAATAGTTTAGGTTCCAGAAACCTACTCACTTAGCCCCATCAAATCTCCCCAATTAGTAGAGTGATAGAAGCAATTGAGAGTGATCTTCATTCTCTATCCTTGACCTAAAACACTTGTCTAGGTTGAGATATATTAGGGTAGCCCTTCATGACATGTAGCCTTGGTGTGGATATTTCCCCTCTATATTTTGGTGAACCCAATGTGAACCATTTTAGTTTCATTTAGTAGTGTTGAAAGGCCCTTTCCTCATATCCTAGGAGTGTTGTGGGTGTGAATTTTTTGAGACGCTCAGCCTTGCAACCTAACCAATGTGATGCAAATTAGGGAATCCAATCAACCAACAACTCAATCTCAACTAATTCCAACAAGTCTTCAATGACCAAAACCCTAACTAGGGTGATATCTCTTACAAGCTCACACTTTCCTTGTAGGTCTGCAAACCTAATTTTTAGGACTTATCTCACAAAATACCTAACAAACCCACAATTTATTCACCTTTTCAAACACCCATTTATCCCAACTCAGACATATCTCAAAACTCCATTAGGTTAGCTTGGAACAACTTCATCAAAACAAGGCACCATACGTTGTCATAGTCCTCAAATTATGTCACTTTTACAAAGGAACTTGTCTCTAATCTTCTCCCCAACCTCAAAAATAACTTGGGAAGCATTCAATAGGTTATAAAACCATATATTCCACAAATTTTATCAAAAGAACCGTCCTCCAATGCTCCTAACCTTGAAACCCTCCTTTTTAGTAATTTTCATGGGATTTTATTGAAAATCAACCTTCCAAGCCTTCTCTAATCTTTCCACCACTTCAAACAACTTTAATTAGGTCAAAAATTCTTAAAATTTCCTCATATAACCTTTTCCAACACCATTTCATCAAAATCCCACTTTAAACCTTCATTTTTAGGTCAAATCACACAAAATATCATCTAGGGCATCACACCCAAAACTCTTAATTGACCTCCCCCACTCTCACAACCATGCAAACACCTAGATCTCCTATATTGGGACCATTCCACTGAGTCACAATATCCACAAAGAGTGGAATGGGTCAAATCTACATTTTTAAGACTTTCAAAACCCTCTAAATAGGGTTAACAGACTTCTATCTCAAGAAAACAAACACCAAATCTTTCAAATTCAATATAAATCAATCAAACCAACTTCAATTTGATTCTACCACATGTTCCTACAAAATAATATGCAATTTAGATTGAAAAAAACCTGTACGGAGCCGTACGCAGGCTAGGAATAGTGAATTACATAGAAGATATAACAAAAATAGTGATATTCTTATTGGATTTCACTTCAAAAATGCCAAAGAGATCTTACAACAAGGTCCTACACCTATTTAAACATTTTATTTCCTAAAAAAAATACCTAAACTATCCCACCAAACTTTGGAATTCTCATGACCATTGAGCTTCTTCAAATTGACATGTTTTGCACTTTTGCAACTTTGTGTTAACAACTTTTTACAAGATTGTGCAACTTTTACATTATTGACCCAAAAGGCACCAAAACTCACCAGTTACATTAAAATGGTTTCAATAGAATTTATTTGAAATCAAATTACTCAAAAAACCCTAGAATCAACCTAATGACCAACATATGACTTCATTCTCATGCTTTTTCATGGTGCCCCTACACTATACACCTGGCCTTGAAACTTTTCCCAGTCCCTTGGAAAATGGTGTTGTTGTAGCTCCTAATGTTATACCTTCATTGACATATACACACATGTCCTTATCAACTGTCCTCTCACTTATCCTCTATTCCACCTTTGCTCCATGCTTAAACACTTGCCAACTACTCTTATTGACTTCACCTTCTACCTTCATTTTCACCTGTACACTCTCTACCCCAAATGCTACAATGTTATCAAATCTACAAGTCTTTGTTTTGGAAACATATGACTACCTCTTCACCTCCTTTACATTTAGTGGAAAAACTAGTGTCCCCACCACAATTGCATCATGCTTTTCTTTCTTTTCCATAAGCAATTCACCATTTTTCTTCTCTATTTCAGACTTGGACTCTAATTTATTAACTTCTTTTTTGTTCATCATTGAAGCATCCTTCCCAATCATTGTCTACACCTTCTCTCTATCCCTTCTATATGTTGTCTCAACACCTTTAAGCCTTGAAGTGTTTGCATACTCTTTGCTTTTGTCCTCCTTAAGCTTTACATGTTCCTTTCTAAACATGATGCTCTTGGATGCCTCAGTCTATTCTTTGACATCCTCATGCAGTGGTGTTAGTTTGAAAGTAATACCATCATTCTTAATTGTGTAGGTATTCTCCCTACCATCATATAGTGATTTCCTATCAAATTGACATGGCCTCCCAAGCAATAGATGGAAAAAATCCATTGGAAAAATGTCACAAAGTACCTTATCCCTATAGCCACCAATCTGAAACTCAACATATGCTTGTTCATTTACCAAAAGTGACTAGTAATCACTCACCCAAGATGCCCTATATGGTGCTTCATGAGGAACTCAGTCTAGTTTCTTTTTTATACCATCTCTTTAGACACCATATTATCAGTTGAACCTAAATCTATGATAGCCTTGCATACTTTACCTCTACATTTACATGTGGTCTTGAACAAGCTCCTCCTTTGAGTCATCTCCTTCTCTTTAGATGCCTACAATAGTATTCTTCTCAGCATCAATGACTCTCCCACCTCTGGAGTAGCATCATAAATTGGGGAATTTACAATTTCACCTTCACCTTCTTGCACAAATTAGACTATCTTTTCACTTTTTCTTTCAACTTCGCTTGATGTAGAACCTTGCTTTTTCATGGAACTTATATGTTGGATGTCAAAACTCTTGAAAATTGTAGCATCTACCTGCAAATATGTTTGCACTTCTACCTCCACCAAATCTATCTCTTGTGCCTCTAAAACCACCTCTGAAATCTACAAATTGCTCTTGTCCTATATTAGGGAATTATCCTCTTCCCCTAGAGGTGCTACCTCTAGCTCTATTTCACTTATCTTTCCTTCTTTTCATCTTTTCTTCCACTATTACTACCATTTGATAACACTCTTCAATAGATTTAGGATTTTCCAAAACTAATTCATCTTGAATATTGAATCTTATACCACCAAGGCACCTAGCAACTTTCTCAACTTCATTTTCATTGTGACCAAACCTTATGCTCAATTTATAGAATTCTTCAATATATGACTTAACATCCATTTCATTTTGTCTTAAACCTTGAAGTATTTTAAACATTTGAATCTCATAGTCTTTAGGAAAGAACTTATCTTTCATCTTTGCTATCATTTTTTCCCATGAAACAATCTTGGATTTACCTTACTTTCTCCTCTCTGATTGTTGATAATCCCACCATAACAAAGCATTACCTTCCAGCTTGGTCTTTGCAATTTTCACCTTCTGTTCTTCAGGAAGGTCTTCACATTCAAAATAGTTTTCCAAGGTTACAATCTAATCTAATAAATCTCTTATCTCCCTAGCCTTCTTATCCTACAATTCATTCATCTCCTTAGCCATATTTTCCCCTTTTGGAGGCTTTTTGACACTTTGTCTTTTCAACATCCAAGTTTCCTTTCTTCAATCAACAACCTTCCAACCTCAAGAGATCTAATCCCTATACTCTAATACCAATTGATGCAAATCAGGGAAGCCAATAAACCAACAACTCAATCAGAACTGATTTCAATAGGTCTTTAATCACCAAAACCCTAACTAGGGTGTTATCTCTTACAAGTTCACACTTTCCTTGTGGGTTTGTAGACTTAGTTTTTAGTACTTATCTCAAAAAATACCTAATAAATGCACAATCTATTCACCTTTTCAGATACCCATTAGGCCCAACTCAGACATATCTCAAAACTCCATTAGTTTACTTTGGAATAACTTCATCAAAACAAGGCACCATATGCTATCCTAGGCCTCAAATTAGGTCACTTTTACAAAGGAACTTGTCTCTAATCTTCTCCCCAACCTCAAAACTCACTTGGGAAGCATTAAATAGGTAACAAAACCATATATTCCACAAATTTTATTAGAAGAACTAGCCTCCAATGCACCTAACCTTGAAACCCTCCTTTTTAGCAATTTTCATGGGGTTTTATTGAAAATCAACCTTCCAGGCCTTCTCTATTCCTTCCACCACTTCAAATACCTTTAAATAGGTATGTAAATGCTTAAAATTTCATCATATAACCTTTGAAAACACTATTTCATCAAAATCCCACTTTAAACCTCCATTTTTAGGTCAAACCACACAAAATATCATCTAGGGCATCACACCCAAAACTCTTAAATGACATATCCCACTCTCACAACCATTCACACACCTAAATATCCTATATTGTACCCATTCCACTAGGTCACAGTAGCCATAGAGAGTGGAATGGGTCAAATCTACATTTTAAAGACTTTCAAAACCCTCAAAACAAGGTGAACAGGTCTGTCTCAAAAAAACAATCACCAAATCCTTCAAATTCAATATAAATAAATCAAAACAACTTCAATTTGATCCTAACACATGTTCCTACCAAATAATATGCAATTTAGATTGAAAAAAACCTATATGGAGTTGTACATAGGCTAGAAATAGTGAATTACATAGAAAACATCTAAAAAATAGTGATATTCTTATTGGATTTCACTTCAAAACCACCAAGGAGAGCTTACAACAAGGTGCTTCACCTATTTAAACATTTTCCCTCCTAAAACAATCTCCTAAACTGTCCCAACAAACTTTCAATGCCCATGACCATTGGGCTTCTTCAAACTAACATGTTTTGCACTTTTGCAACTTTATGTTGACAACTTTTTACAAGATTGTGCAACTTTACATTATTGACCCAAAAGACACCAAAAATCACCAATTACATTAAAATTTTCTCAATAGACCTTATTTGAATTCATATTTCTCAAAACCATAGACTCAACCTAATGACCAACATATGAATTCATTTTCATGTTTTGTCATGGTGCCCCTACACCACTATGACCCCTAGTGGCGTAGTTGGGAGGTTTCGTACGCATTGTGAGACAAAACCTTAATTGGGTCACTATCTAGCTTCAAAACCCTTGGGGGATCTGTGAAGGTTCTTTCTTGTATATTTGATGGCCTCCTTTTTACATCTTCCCCTCCCATCTGCACAACCTATGAGTAGTTCCCCTGGTATAAATTTCACCTTGTAGGACTTGCCAATGAACTATAACAGAGAGCCATCTCCCTTATACATCCCTGCATGAATCAATGGAAACATTGTAACAAGTGTTCTCATGTACCCAATATGTTGATTGAATTTCATTAATGAATATATTATGTTGATTAACTTCTTGCATAGAGATGGGTTTGACGTATCCAAGAGTACCATCCATACACGCGATGGGATTTATGTACCTCCCATCAGTTGTGTCACCTTATCCATCTTAGTTGGACCTAAGTAAATGAATTTACTCTTTGACATAATCCTGGGGTATGAACTCTTTAGGGTGAAACAAAGTATCTCCTGGTTGGTCACTATGAACTTAGTTCCCTTAGTAGTGCAAAAGTTTATGAAATTCATCTATGAGGGTACAATGCATGTAGTCCACAATACTAGCTCTAAGTTGTCAATTGTGTGTGGTGGATACTCACTAGATCACTTTAGGTCCATGCCTATTGGTTCACTTCCTCCTAGGATGGACCTCTTGTACCGTACCTATGTGAAGTACAAGAGTGGGTGCTTAATGCCTAAGGTGAGATACCCTCCTTCTCCCAATACCTTTATGCATAGGTCTTGCCTAAAGGCTGATAGTGATGCCACCTTGTCCCAGAGAAGGAAGGAAAATAAGTTCTCTCAAGGTTCCTCTTCTTCCTCTTCCGTTTTCCTGCCTATCACTTCCTCTCACTCTATTGTGGCATCATCAAATTCAACTCATAGGTTCTTGCTTGGAAAAAGCCCAAGTGTCCAATGTTTGACCTTCCTAACTTTCCCACGGTGCTTAGGCCCATTTGATATGGTAAGGGAAAGGGTTCCCGTGGGGAGTCCACTATGTCTTGGCCTGCACAACTTCCTGCTACTCTTGCCCCTAAGGTAGTTAATTTGAAGAGGCCCACCACTGAGGCATTAGAACCTACTACCCCCACTGTTGTTCCAAGTCCCTCCCTTCACCAAAAATGGCCATGGTGGAAACTCTGATGGTCAAATGGGAGTCCTCTGTTCTATCTCAGCTTCCAACCTCTAGCTCTCAGAGTCACAAAAAATGCCTTGTGCATGAGCACAAGAGTTAGAGAAAGGATTTGGATGCTGAGTAGGCCACCCTATAGAGGAAAGAGGGGGAGTTGACATTTTATGCTCCAACACCTCCTTTCGCATCCTCCTCTCTCATCCCCTCTACTTCAGCTCCTTCAAATTTGGTGTTACTTCTAGCTCCTACTACAAGCGTAAACATTACTAACCCAAAGAGGGTGTAGGTTTTTATTGCTCCTTTAGTCAAGCCACCTCTCTTGATGTCCCTCTCAGACATCCCATCATTTTAAAAGCCCATGGACATGCCAAATACCTTGGTGGTGTCCACCGCGGTCTTCTCCTCCTTCGTGACTTCTACATCATCCATGAGGATCTTGCATCCTCTAATGAAGAAGAAGATGGAGGATGGACCTGCTAGTGATTGGACTTAAAAGAGAGGTTCACCTTCTTTGGAGGGTGGTTCTACATTAGCATGTGCCATCCTAGTGAGGGAGGAAGTCTCGACGTCCCCGTAGTTTTTCACTACTCCTGAGTCTCTTAATGAGACTAGAAATGAATCTTGAGCACCAACTCCCTCACCCATTGAGTTAACACATGGCACTCTAGTGAAGTGCATGTTTAATTCCTTGGACAAGGTCCTAGCCCTTTCAATGATCTTTGCAAAGTCACTAACTTTCACCCCACAAGAACTCAGCAGAGAAGACCTCAAGGGGTCTCCTTCCTTGGCTCTTACTATAGGGGGGGAGTCAAAGGGTTCCCCCCTTGATATTCCACCCTTGCAAGCTCTTCCACCTTCCCTATACAATGATCTAGATTGGGAAACCTACGACCTCTTGGTTGATGAGTACTAGGGGGTGCATCTTCTTTATCTATAGTGTATATTGTGTGTATGTTTGTGTTCCCCTATTCTTGTGTTATTCTTTCCTAGATGACCCTTGTCACCCTCATAGGTGCTTGGATATAGGAGTGTTTTTTTGTTGTAAAATTTCCTCTATTTGTTACATCATTCTTCCTCTATTGTGTGTATTGATTTTCGACAATCGGGGATGATGCAAAGTGTTGGGGGAATTTAGGCTTCCCTTCCATGTTGACCCAATTTTTTATTTTGTATTCTCATGCATTCTTCATATGGTTTGATATAGTAGGGGGCTGATGACAATTCATTAATATACTATTATGCTTATTTATCTATATTTATGAGCAACTCTGACCCCAAAATATTAGATCTCCCCTTTTTCCCTTGTTCATGACGTTATTGTCTCTTTTTAGATTATTATTTTCTTATCTTTCATGCTTGTTGTGTGATGTTGTGGTGCTCATGTGTTGTCCCCCGTGTGTGTGACAACATTACCATGGTTACATCTTGCTATGTTCCATGGGCCATAACATCACTTTCTCATTCTTTATTTTCTCTCCTTAGGATTTCATGTGCCTCTACATTCAACACACACCATCCTAATGGGGGGCTATCATGTCACTTAGATTTTTAGAAAATGCCTTCAATGGCCAACGAATCTTTTCTTAACAATCTTTTCAAAACATTTTTCAAAAATTGCATTGCTCAACAAGGACCCCTAGCAGAATATTTTTCCTTCATCAAGTGTTCATAAATAAGGAATTTGAAAAACCATCCTCTGAGGAGGGAGGACCTTCTCTTCCAGGTGAAGTTTTACTTTCCTCTTGCAAGGGACCTTCTTCCTTTCAAATTCCTTAATGAAGTGAACATATTTCAAAAGGATTCCTTGATGTTGAATTGATTCATGAAAAATTCTCTCTCACTTTCAAAAATGTACATCCCTTGAGTGGACCCCTTTTCTTTTGAAGGGTTCCCAAGGGACCCATTTCAAAGCTCTTCCTTCAATTTTTTGACTGTCTACTTGTCTACCTATATGGCTTCTCTTTGTTTTCTAACATGTTTTGTCTATGGATTAACATGTTGATTTGTAGGTGCACCTATGAAGTTTCCTTCTAGTTTAACTTTGTAGAGTCCCCTCACATTGGGATTCCTTCAGGAGAGAGTTCCTAGGGGGTGCCTTCTTTGCAAGTCCAAGGGCCTGTGAAGCACTTACATCCTACAAGATTTGTCCATCATTGGTCTATAGGTCTTCAGTGTGCTTTGATCAACTTCATAGTTCTGAGGATCTACATATTCCTTTGTTTAATCATCCCCAGGAGAGTGCCTATGGAGTACTTTTCTTTCCCTGTGCTTTTGAGCTTGCCAAATTGTGTTCTACTTCCTCAATGATTCAAGTATACATTTATAAACTCTTCAATATAATTTACCAAAAATTCATTGACACTCATGCTCACTAAAGTGGGGGAAACATGTATAGGATCTAATTTGCACCCCTCTCACAAATTCCCCTTTTACATGCTCTACTTTAGAAAAATCAAGCCCAACTGAGAAATTCCACATCACCTATTTGCAATGAATCCACTTGGTTCTTTTACTTTGTGTCTGTGTGGAAATTTCAATGGGGAACATGCGTGCAACACACACACATCTTTACGGTGTGCTGCCATCTTTGACACATTCCTACCTCTCAAATCCATAGATACGTTACATTCTCCATTGGCAATGAAGTGTAATGCCTCTACACCTTCCAGTCAACACAAGAATGGTTCTTTCCCTCTCTTTTCTTCTTCAAATGGATAGTTTTTACTATCACTTCATCTCTTTATCACTTGTAAATCCTCTTGATCTTTCATACTCTATTGTACTCTTGAGAATTTCTTAATGATTTGTTTCTTCATCAACTCCATTAAGAACATGTGCTACCATAGAAGCTATGATTTTGGTGTCTTTCGAGACCTCCTTCTTCACTGCTATGGTCATGTCGACTTTGCCAAATTTGTAGTCTTACATTCTCCTTTCATTAGCCTTAAGTGCATTTGGGTGGAGGTGGTATTGCTTCACTATCCTTCTTTTGTTGTGGCTTGCTAGAGTAGAATTGTTTTTTTTGTAGTGTTCAATATTTCCTTTCCAACATTTCTTTTATCATGTTTCTATTTCTCTTCATCTATCTGGCTATCCATGGAGGTGGAAACACCAAAACGAGGGTTTGACTAAGGAAAACCTATAAAAACACAACATTTTTTCCTCTCTTGGTTGTGTGTAGGTATGTGTATGTGTGGAGCTTGCTGGTGAACTAGACTTGTATTGGAATTTTTAACTTCAACTGTTAAGTAGTTAGTAGGTTTTTTTGTGACCTTCACTATACTTTTGTACTTTTTGATCATATGGACACCAACACCCTAGAGAGACACTAACACATTGTGATGTCCTCCCTAACTTGCGTTGTCATCCTCGTGCAAAGACCTGCTTGAGGTACAGTTTAGGTTCCAAAAAATCACTCACTTAGCCCCATCAAATCTCTTGGGTTATTAGAGTGACAAAAGCACTTGAGAATGCTCTTCATTCTCTATCCTTGACCTAAAACACTTTTCTAGCTTGAGGTAGATTAGGGAATCCCTCTTCTCTCAACTCTCCATGACCTAAAGCCTTGGTTTCGTTGGTCCCCTTATGTCTAAGAACAAGCATAATGCCATTCTAGTAGTGGTTGACAAGTTGACAAAAGTAGCTCACTTCATACCAGGGGATCTAATTGATGGAGATCATGTAATAGCTTGAAATTTTATTCAAGAGATATTTATATTGCATGGGATTCCTAAAAAGTCATTTTTGATAGGGATGCTATAGTAACATCTAGGTTTTGGAAAACCCTATTTTTTGCACTTGGAATGAAATTGAATATAAGTTTTGCATATCATCCAAAAAATGATGGAAAAATAGAAAGGGTGAGTCAGGTATTAGAAGACCTAAGGATGTATTGTACGGATCAATAATAAAAGTGGAAGGATTACCTACCTTTGGTAGAGTTTGTATATAATAACTCTTATCATTATACAATCAAAATGGCTCCATTTGAAGCATTATATGGTAGGAAGTTTTGAACTCCTATAAGTTGGGATAAGCTAGAAGATAGGATAAGCCTTGGGCTAGATATTTTATCAAAAATGGAGGAAAAACTTTTAATCATTAAGTAGAGATTAGAAAAAGATAACAATAGGAAAAAAAATATGTTGATTCACTACTGAATTTGACACTAGTTTTTGATAGACGTTCATCAGTGGTTCGACAAATCTTTGTTGAAAAAGCGATGAAATGACAAAAAAAATCCATTGCTATTTTTTCGTTGCACGTCCAACGACGAATTAAACATCGAACTAGCAATGCAGATTCATTAGTCATCCACATCATAAAATGACTCAGATGTTCGTCAGAATATCGACGAAATGGGCATCAAAAGAACACCTGAAGTTCATTGCATTTCAAAAAAATGGGCAAGTTTTTATGACGAAGCCTTCGTCACAGCTAAGCAACTTCATCGGGCCTTTATGTGATCCATCGGTATCGTTCGTCGAAATTGCGACGAAATGGCCAAGGAGTTATGATGAAACCTTTATCGTAGCCAAGCAACTTCGTCGGACCTTTTTTGTGGTTCATCAATGAACTGCGTTGAAAGTGCGAGGAAATGACCAAGGAGTTACGACAAAGCCTTCATCGCAACCAAGCAACTTCGTCAGACCTTTTATGTGGTTCGTCGGTGGACTTCCTCAAAATTGCAACAAAATGGCCAAGGAGTCACGATGAAGCCTTCGTCGCAGCCAAGCAAATTCGTCAGACCTTTTATGCGGTTCATCAGTGGACTTTGTCAAAATTGTGATGAAATGTACAAGGAGTTACGACGAAGCCTTCGTCGCAGCTATAGCAACTTCATCGGACCTTTTTGGGGATTCATTAGTTGTGTTCGTCAAAATTTTGACAAAACAATGCAAATTTTTTTAAAAAAAATATTCATCAAAATGTACCATCAGTGAGAGATCAATCAAGTCACATCCCTTCATATTCAAATCTCAGGAGATTATTTTATTTAGTCATTTTCCATATCACTTTGGTGTCACATAGTCTCATTGATGTTTTGAGTCTCACCGATAGCCAATAGATCATATGTCTCTATGGTGTCATGTAGTCATACCGATGTTCGAAGTCTCCCGGAGAATTATTCCTTTCAGTCTTAAGTGTATCACTACAATTCTCACCAATGATAACTTATCACTGTGACTTTGGGGGTTGCTGAGACTTTCCTTCGACTACTTAATAGCTTACAATCAAACTTGAGCTTGAAATTACAAAATAGAATATCATGCCAATTAATTTTACCATTGCTATTCCATACCTTCAGCTTATGGCAGAATAAGTACTAAATTTTCTGAGCATAAAAAACATTCAAAAAGAATATGTTTGATAGTTTCTCGAGTCCTACAGATACTGCAAATTTCAACACTTTCATGGTTAGATTTATAGGGATCTATCTTTTTCATTAATGCAGAGGTAGGTAAAGGAGAAATAATTATAATTGTAACACTATTCATAGTCCAGTAAATTATGTTCGTAATTTGTGTTCAATGGACCTCAGTTTTATCATTATACTGCCCATCTAATACCATATTTTAATCCAGGGTTCAACTATCTCAGATCTAAAGAAGCATCTTCAATTAACCATTTAAAGTACTATAAAATAAGGTAAGACTTTTAATTGAGAAATATTGGGCACACTTGTAGGATTAAAGTTCTCGCAATCATCAAGATTTATTGGCACACAAACACAACCTGCAACATATGAAGTAATGGATGACTACAAGTTAGTGAAATGGTCCTTAATATGTGAGTGGTTTGCAAATTGATTGGTAGAAAATAAGGTCACAAACAAATCTACATGAAAAATTATAAGGAAAATCTACTGTAATCATCAAAATAGATAAGTGCAAAGGAAAGAGTTGAGCTACATCTCTACAGCAAAAAAGAAACCCATGCAAGAAACATAAAAAAAAGAACAAACTAGTTTTTGGATGAATACAAAATGGTTCCTTCATCAAGTGATTCATATGCTTTCACACTTGACATAGGACATTAAGAAGATTTTAGTCTTCCTCTGTAAAATTAACTACTTACAGAATAAACCCAGAAACTAATATTATATACCTCCATGTCTAGCTGAGGGTAGGTATAAGAGAAAAAAATTCTTCAATGCAATGCTGAAAAATATCAATGTGTGTGTAGGTTTGTATTACTCAAAATATCATTTCACTGCCTAAGGAAAAATACCAAAGTGATGTTTTAAATTTTAATCTTCACATAGGCCCCCTTATTGCTACACATGCATATAAAAGCATTATTCGAGCTCTAAACTATTCAAATATTAAGGATTTAATTAGCTATAAGATGGAAAGTTGTTGTTTAGACATAATCCATCATCTTTTACATATCTTTATTCACTCCTAGCGCAGATAAATTTGTGTAAATGAGACAGAAATGTGAATCTTTTATGACAAAGAAAATTCTTAAAAGGTGGGGGAGAGAGAAAAGGGGGCAAGAGAATGCTTGAATGTATAGCAAAGTATAACATTTTGATCATTATAACAATGAAAGCGAATCTTAAGTTTGAAGCATTAATATCATTTACAACATTTAAGATCAAGAATGAATGTAAGTAGAGAAACTTTTGCATACCTGCATATGGTAAAAATTTCATGGTTAAGTGGAAGCCTCCCATCAACAACAAGATCCAAATATCCATGTATCTATCTCAATCGAGCCTCTAAACCCTTGAGCTGTCAATTTTTCTACTAACCTATTATGCACAAAAGTCAAATTTTAGAGTTATGTCACCACTAAAAATAGAAGAAACAGAGCTTTGAAACCAAATCCACACACAACACAATGTGGTATTCATACAAAGCCATACAAACAAACTAAACTCAGAACATTAGAATGGAAACAACTTCAAATTATGATGCAGAGCATGGATTCAGGGTATAAAGAATCATTTTTTTGCCACCATAGTGAAAAGTTAGCACTTTCTTTCATCTTTGCATATTGGTTTGATGCTTTAAACGATGCATTTCTTATATTGGAAAGTGCATTACCTTATTGAGCTTCTCTTTGTTTCGAAAATAGTTTAATATTCTCTACTTAACTAGGCCAGCCACGTGATGGTGGAAGCTCATTTGGCCCCTCTGCCCCCCCTCACATCACTCTCAATTCCCCATACCCAATCATATAACATTAATCATTCATTCATTCATTAATAACATATAACATTCATTCATTCATCCATTAATAACATATAACATTCATTCATTAACATATAACATTCATTAATTAACATATTCACATTCATTCATTAACATATAATATTCATTATTTCAGTTTTTACATATTATCAAAAATATGGTTGTCATGATATGATTACAATCACTTTTTTTTTTGTTTCTTTTTTAAGCTACATAAAGTTGAAGTGGAGTATCATTTTCTAAATCAATATATGTCCCCCCTTTAGTTGTTCTGCCCTCTTCTAGTGATCTTAATGTACACCTAGTCGTCTGCTCATGACGTAGACGTTGCTGCAAGGGGGGTATGCTGCAATAAGAAAGAAATGTTAAACTGATATGTTTTATTATTATTGTTACAAGTATTTAATTAATTAAAAGAGCATTAGAGTGGTTCTCTTTACCTGATGGGTCCACATCATGTTCCTAAACCTTTTTTTATAGACTCATGCTCAACATGTTGAACACCCTCTAAATCCTGATCTGTAGTTGAAACATGAAAGGTTACATTAATTAATACACCAATTGAAATTAAATATGTTTAAGAGAACATGAGGGCGGTCCTCTTTACCTAATGGGACCACATCATGTTCATGATCTTCTCTAGCATGATCATGCCCAACACGTTGATCACACTCTACATGCTCTAAAGTTGAAACACAAAAGGTTACATTAATTAATACTCCAATTGCAATTAAATATGTTTAAAAGAACTTTAGAGTGGTCCTCTTTAGCTAACGGGGCCACATCATATTCCTGATCTTCTCTAGCTTGATCATGCTCTACATGCTCTAAAGTACTGGGATGCACACCATGACCTCTATCTGCACATTGTGCTCCACCCTCACCAGGCTGCATTCCAATGTCATGTGCAGTATTAGATTGCTTGAATGTTTAAAACAAATAGGCATGTAATTAATTTATGGTGGAAATTAATATTGAATAGATTGCACAAGTATTCAATTTTAAATAAACTATATTGAGTTTATTTACCTGTGTTTCGGATGCAATGGAAGATTGTGTTTTCCCAGTCAAGACTCTTAGGCATTTAGCCATGGCTCCATAGCCTTGCTAGAAGGAAATATTTAGGTCCTCTTCTGTGGGAACTCTGTTGAATTCATAGCCCTACATTTTTGCATAATATCATGAATTTTGCTTCTATGGTGTGATAAAACCAAAATTGTTTTCAATTTATTATAATTTAGATGGAATATTTCATTTATTGATACTTACAATTCGTGCGACTAATTTCTTATAACCACCAAAGCCAAGTTTGTGTTGCCCATGCTTTTCTAGTCTTTCCTTTGTTGCCTTCGATGTGTTAGGTAGCCTATGAAAATTTTGAAATACGTTAGATTATGTAAAAAGAAAGAGTAATCAGTATATAATTACATTGTTGATAGTATCACATACCTTCCTTGGCCTGGTGGTGTCTTTCCTTCTTTCTTTTTAGCCTTCTCCTTTCCATCTGACACCAGGTCCTTCCACTCCCTCTCCGGAATCATGGGGGGATGCTCGTACTTTTTGTTCTTCTCTAAATGTGACCTATATTGGTCCTTCGCATACTTTAGATAGGTACCAACTTTCTTAAGGACCTTGGTTTAGTTGAATGTTTTATCACCGAACAACACAACTAAACGGTTAATGAGCTCATCTTTTAAATCTTTATTTTGGGTATTCCACCATGTACGTATGGTGGGCTTGAAGAGCTCCAATGTACTATCGCTTAGATGTTTATAAAAAACATCATTTCCTACAAAATGATCATGGGATCAATAGTCTAAAAAGAGCGATCAATAAGTAAATTTCAATTGGATTATATATAATAATAATTAAAACATTTAAAGTACCCAGGACCTCTATCTTTATGGGAACGAAATCCTCGGTCACCACAAGTGTGACCGGAAATGTTCGCATACTAGTAATATAGGAAGATACAAGAAATTATGCTAAAACATCACCAGTACTAGTGGCCTTTGCATCCCCAGGTACATGTCTTGATGCATGTTCTGGTATGTGTTCGTTGCTAGAGGGTGCATGAATGGATTCCTGCATGGTATATGTTGCTGACATTTCAAACAACAATATAGGCATGGATGATGGGGTCAAATGATGTGATGTATGTGTAGGAAGATTAGGATGGACACTTGTACCAACCCTTACTCCTTGGGCAGCACTTGCAGTACCCTGATCATGGCCAGGAGCATCATGAGGAGGCAAATAACCCTGTAAAAATAACACATATTTTAGTTCATGACATAAAAGAGTACAAAATATAAAACCATGAATGAACTTATGTTATAATTAAAGACCTCATGACAACTTACTTGCAAGTTTTGTAATCTCTCAGTCAATATTTTAACCCTCTCTCTTATCTCATTTGTTTGAGGCACTATGAGCATCAACTTAACCATTTCTTCATTACATTTTTTTTGGATCTTCTTTATCGTATCAAGAGGGTTTGCTAAATAAGTGATGTCATCATCAAAAAATATTGAATGCACCTCACTGTGGATGCTCTCCTCTACTGTTGGTTCCTTTCCCCAATCAGTCGACTGCAACAAGAATATTAAAAACATTATCGAAATTAACCCAAAAAACTTATGAAAAAAACATAATAATAAAACATTTTACTCGTATCTAATTTGTACAATTACAATGAGGTAAACCTGCCAGGTAGAAGCGCCTGAAGATATAGCGTGATCTATTCTCTAGGCCAAATCCTTCTCCATATGATCAATGTCGCCCTATGACAAAAATTAAATATAAAAAAAATATTACCCAAATGAAACCAATAGACTTATGAAAAAAAACATAAGAATAAAATGGTATATTGGAGTCATTAATTTGGAGGTTGGGTAAAATGGTACATAGTATGTACCACCCCCATAGTAACTTTTTTTGTAACTAAGCAATTAAAATTGTAATCGATTAGCAAATCTTCCCCTGCAGTTACTGATTTTATCGCACATACGAATACACGGTTTCCCTCTCGCGCCTCAAATATGCAATTGGGTTGCTTATTTGTTGACCCAGCTTGTGTATTTTTTATAAACCCTGCAAAATTCCCTAATACTTTTGGCCTTCCGTCAATTTATATATCCACTCCTTTATTTGATCCTTATCTTTTAGTTGTATATAATTTGCTGACACTGCATACCTACGCATACTTCGTGTATATCGAACTAGTTGCATCCAATCTTTGTAACTGTAATAGGGTCCAATATACTCCATCAATTCAATAACTTTTTTGTAACAGACCTTTATGCTGTCCATGCAAAATAGGCCCAAACCATGTAATGAGGATGGTGCTATGCGATATATCCTCTTGTTGACACAAAAATCAGTGTTTATTGGAGGAAGTTCCTTGGGTACCCATTGTTTCTGTAGATGTTTGTACATCAAGGGCACCTTGACTTCGCCTATGCTCTCATCATCATAAGAACATGACCCCCCTTCAGCAAGAAAAAATTCCATGCATTTACAGAATTTTCTTCTAATCTTTTGACCTCTAGTTGATCTCCCTCTTTTAGACATACTACATGTCTCGCTTTCCTCTTCTCTTCTTGAATTTCCCTTGCTCGAGCAATACAAATCTAACAAATAACTATTTGGTGGTACCTACACTCATAAGGATGTTGGATGAAGTTCTTTCATTGTGATGTGATCCCAAGGTGACATTATGATGAATCTATCATTTCATCGCTAGAATTTCATAGGTTATAAGGTAATCAAGTCTTTATAGATTGCAAGCTATTTTTACTACCATCCAAATGTGTCCATCACAAATCAAATCTACTTAACATTTTAACTCCCAAACTTTGTAACAAGTGTTAAATGTGACTATGGTCCACCAGTTACACAACCAAGGCCTCAAATGTATTCTCTAATTGTAATCAAAGGACTTTTTCTCTTCATTCAAGTAAATAAACTTGAAGGGAAACACCACCAAGTGGTTTATTGGACACCTACATGACTAAAAATAGCAGCAAATTTACATTTAATTTCCATATGTCTAAGTGGTTAATGGGGAGGGAGTGTGTACTAGGTGGTTAAGTCATCATAAGTTTACACTTTGGCAATAATTTTTTTTAAGTCATATTAAATATTCCTATGTCTAATTGCTAGGAGACTTTTGGTATATTTTAAGGTAGGATGATTGATGAAAGAGCCCAAAGACTAGCCTTCTCCATGGTATCTAGGTACACATAGGTCTTCTCTTATACGGTTGGACACGATTTAAAGAACTTAGCTAGGAATTATTCATTTAACCTAAGGTTTTCTCATAATGCCATCATTGGAAAAGTATGATCAAATTCTTCTATTATGAAGAATTGATCTATGTGCCTCTAGTAATCACTATAAATGTTTGTAAGGATAAAATGACTAATTGCATCGGGTAGGAGAGAATCAACTTTGAGTTCTTCAAAGATTATATTCCTCTATTCATAATTTTTAAGGGTTGTGTGTGGAGGAGGTTATCATTACCAAGAAGGGAGGAGACCTTTCCTTGTATTCTTTTATAATTTTCATTATTCTTATTTATTTTACACTTACATTTACAAATACACATACATATGCATTTATTGTTTTCATTTATTTCTCATGTAGTTTAATAGTTTGATCGATTTCATATTATATGTGTTGAAGACTTTAGAATTTCAATTACATTAATTTATGGATATGTTGTATCTATAACACTACAAAACCATATGCTCTTTGCATCTACACTTGCATTTAGAAATACACATTTATATACATAGATATAGATTTCTTTAATGATATGTTGCATTTATTGTTCTGGGAGAGCATCCAGTAATTGCATTTACATTTACATTTAAAAATACATATACATACATACATACATGTGTGTGTGGGTGTGTGTGTATCATTTATATTCAATGTTCAAACAACTCCATTAGGTCTCCAAGACATGGATAAAATTCATAAAATCGGGACTTCCTCATACATGTTTTGTTGAAACCTAGGCTTGAACCTCTCATTTCACATGCTTTTCTTCACAAAACTATTGAGGACAACAACTATACCTTCTTTATTTCTCATCCTACACCCTATTCATGCATCCTATAATTACAACAGTATCCATGGGGCCCCCTATACAAGCTACAACAATCACAAAAAGCGTAAGAGCCCATTTATATCATGTTTCGACTACAAAACCCTCAAAAATAGGGTAACTCATATTATGATTTGTTGGTGAGCTGTATGGACAAAATCATTAGCACCAACTCATTCTTGGAGTCTTTTGAAAGAGAAGTGAATCAAGTGGCAGTTAAGTACAAACTTTATAGTGTCAAGGTGAATGAGGTGATCAATTTTGATTGGCCAACTGATGAAGAGTACCAGAATTGGGTAAATGTATATTTAATTGAGGAAGACTAAAAAGGAGTAGGCTGCTAACGGTTGACAAATCAGCTGTTGCAGTTACATCAGATTCTAGTTTTATTTTTTGGTTACAGTCTAGGCACGAAATTCTTGAAGTTTTTTGTTGCTGCATCAACCATTCTCAGCAGGAACGATGAACAAGAAGATTCTCTAGGGAGATTTTTGTTGTAACAAATTTTTGGAATATCACAAGGCGATCCAATTGGCTAGTGACACGTGTGCTTTCTAGTCTGATGCTTGTTTGCTCCTTCTTTTTCTATAAGAAGGATTTCAAGGCCAAAAGTATAGGTTAGCAAGTTAGATATTTTTGGTCGAGTTCGTACTTAGTTGCATAAAATTGTAAAAGTCCGATGGTTTTAGGAAAATGCAATTTAGGTTTTGAGTCATCTCTATAGCAGGTTTTGAATTCATGGGGGATTTGATGTTTTATGATAGTACTAGCATTTAATCGATATGATTAATTTGAACTCATGTCTCTCCATTGTACAAGCATTAACTCGGGAATTTTGGAATAAAAATGATCAAGGGTTGTTTTATCTATCTCACTATTGTGGTGTGTATGATTCTTGTTTTTTAGGTTTAATTCAAGGAATTAATTAAAATGTTTGAATGGGATTGTAGGTGGATATTTTCTGCATAAGGATTTGATAAGTAGTATTGAGTTAGAATACATATTGATGAGATTGTAAAACAATGTTATCAAGGATCTTATATGTTATGTGTTAAATCTATCATAAACCCTTAGATGCTTATAAATTTGACTCCTCCAATGGATATATGGCACTGATCTAAGTTGTACTTATTTGTATGGTTCAGTATTTTTTTTCCTTTACCTAGAGTTTGCTACAAATTGTAGATCAATGACTATATTATATTGTGAAATGTTGTAGTTATCTCATGCTCCAAATAGTTGATATTATTGATAAACAGCCAATTCTATTCAGTATTATTCTATTATGTTGAGCTTTTAAATGAGATTATTTGTTGTTGTTAATGTTGTTTATGATGATGGTGCAGAGGTTGTAAACACATTAAGGGATCACCCTCTTGGGTCTTGCAGAGCCCAAAGTGTATGAGGTCTTTCAAATCCTTGTCAGTTGGTCTAGGTCCTAAGAGCTTCCCTTTATTGGAATTGGTAATTCCATAGGTAGATTAGAAGATCAACCTGCTTACCGTAAAAACAACCAACACCTTTCATATGTTTGTGGTGGAGGTATTAAAGAAGAATTGTATGCCTCTATTTCCATTCATTAGATTTACCTTAGCCTAGCATATACTTGGGCTAAGTCTATAATTTCTTCAGACTCATGCGATGAAGGCTATGTGTGATGAAATCCTAGACCTCAACCAAGATGTGGGTAGATTATGGGAGTTTTTCCAAGACCTAAGGCTAGTGGATAAAAATGTGAAAGACTAAGCTAATTTTTTTTTTTTGGTCTTATCTTATACCATTTTACGAGAATGGGGGTGCCAATGTACGAGAAGATCTTTGGAAACTAGGCATGAAAATTGAAGGTTAAAGAGAATGGGGGTGCCAAACTTATAGTACTCATTGCCCTGGTCTTCATTTTCCCTATGCCTCAATCTTGTCCTCGCTAGTCAGGTATTGACCTTGTTTCACTCCTCCAAACTCTTCCTCGGCGTTGGTATTCACCTTGTTTTCACTCCTCCAAACTCTTCGTTGACGCTGGTATTAACTTTGTTTTAACTCCAAACCTTTCCCTTGGCTCTCTGGGTATTGACCTCACTTCTCCAATTCTGATGAGCCACAACCCTGCTTCAAGTAGGGCTTTATAGTATGTTAATTAAGTTCAAAATTTTAGCACTATTTAGCTAGGTTTTAATATTCTACAATATAGTTAAGTATATATTAGCTATATTTTACATAATAAATAATATAATTATTCAACTTATTATAATTATATATTATATTCTTTAACAAAATTATTAAATACATATAAAATTATTAGAATTAATAATTAATAAGTATATTTTTATATATTACAAAATATAATTAATATAATATATATTTAATATAATAGTAATATATATTAATATGAGAGAGAGAAACTAAACTTTTATTGGTTGTTTCATGTCAATAATCCAAGGATGGCATGTGTCCATGGGGAGTTATGCTCAAGATAGTATGCCATTTGATTAAAGATATGATAATTCTCCTTTAAGACCTCTTCAATGTACCCATTGCACACTTAAGGAGACAAAGATAAATATAGGGAAGAAAATATAGAGAGAAAGGGAGATAATGACAAAC